>VWZT01007442.1:1940919-1986492 GCA_013397055.1 Pachycephala philippinensis | reverse complement strand
GGGGGTCTCCACGGACATGAGGGGCGCCGTGCCCAGAGCCGGCCTGCGGCTCCCGGCGGGCATCGCCGGGGCACAAAGTTCCCGGCGGATTCGCCGCCAGCCGTGTGCAAACGCCGGGAGGCGTTGTCGGTGCCGGTGGAGCTGTCCGCGCTCGGCCCGGCGGAGGACGCGGCTGGAGCAGGCTCCGCTCCCGCGGGAGCGGCGCTGCCGGACCGGCACAGCGGCAATGGCAGCGAGGGCTGAGGGCGCGGGAGCGGCTCCGGCGGGGGCACCGCTTGCGTGACAGCCCGAGTGTTGCCGCCGATGTAGCGCAGTGTGCTCCCGCCCCGGGCTGTGCGGAGCCGGGTCCGAATTCCCTGCCCCTGCTGCTGCTGACAGGTGTACCGAGAAAATGCGAGCAGGGAGACGCAGGTCTAATAGATTAGTGAGCGCCAGAGGTAGTGCTGTTCAAATATGGTCATTTTCCCCTAAACCCTGCGTTTCCCCTCTCTGATACCCACTCCTTTTGTGCTTGCTGATTGTGTGCTGAACTGATTTTTCTGGATGAATCAACAACATGTTATGAAAAATGTATTAAAGTATAGTGGTGTAATGTGGGTGAGTAGGGCACCGACAGGCATATGGCACTGCAATACCCAGTCACTCGTGGGCGGGCAAGAGCCCACTGTTCGCTCGATGGGAGCAGTGGGACGTGTGTCATCATCAGGACAAATCATAAGGAGGAAATATGTGAACTTGTCAGATATTCTGAGAGGAAGATATCAATCACAAATTTGTACACTGAGAATTTCTTGTCTGTAGAAAACTAAGAGTGGTATTTAGGTGGTAGTGGTCATACAGTTTTCTTTCACTGTACTTACCTGGTCCTAGTGAAGCAAAGTGTTACGGAAGACATGATAGGTCATTTTATTTAAACATAGATATAAAAATATTTTCATGTCAGCAGTTGTAACAAAAATGGCCCTTACATGAATTGTAGAACGTGGGTTTTTTTATACTTTGTTTTTCCCTGCAGTTTTAGCTAGTATAGACAGTGTCAAGAAAATGTATCACTTGAAGAAACATAATGTGGAACTAGTAAGCTTTCTGTCATTAATTCCAGATCTTGCTATTCCTTGCAGATACAACACAGTTTGATGAATCTGTTCATCCTGATTGTAATGAAAAAAATCAAATTAAGTTTTAGACAAAAATATTTTTTCATGCAGATAAGTTTTTTTACATTTAATCAGAGGTTTTTACAATGTATTTGGTGGTTTGATTCTGATTATGTAAGTTACATAAAGTGTACCATACCTATTTTATTCTCCCCAAATGCCACTCCTGTCTGTGTGCAGCAGTGGATGCAGTTGTGTGTTACATCTTCTGAGAAGTTTAATTATGGGAAATGTAATGATGACAGTTGTTTTGTTTAATGTTTCCTATGTCTTCTTGGAAGTGTTTCTTTGCTGGCATGTTAAGGGGACACTATGTATATTTGTGTGCTTTAAAAGTACATCTGAAAGGACCTGATTCAACTCATACTTTGTCTTCAGTTGGAGTTAGATCAGCTCTATAGTGTCCTGCTTCATGGTGAGATTCTGTGCTTTTTGAGGTACAGCAAAATATTGTAGCGGCTCCACACTAATACGTACCACAAGCACTGCATTTCATAACATTTCTAACTTGACATCATGTTGCTGCAATGCAATGCTGTGTGAAGATTTAGTTGACTAAAAGCGTTGAAGAAAAATAAGGCAAACTTTTTTTCTAAATTTTAGGAAGATGTCTGAATTACTTGAGCATTTGAAAGTATGTCTCTGGGATATTCTTATTAATAGGTGACATGATATGTATTCACCTTTTCTTTGGGAACTTTAATAGCATTAGGCATTATCTGTAGGGATAGATTTTGTGCTTATGGATGAAATACTATTTTCTGATGCATTTAGAGAAGTGCTTAAAGATACTTTTTCATGTTAATTTTTTCTTATTTGTGCACAATCTGTATCAAATAATGCATTAAGAAAATCTGAATGTTAGAGAGAAAATATGTTGCTGTTACTCGAATCAATCCAATATTTGTGTATATTTACAATACATAAACCAAAAGCGTATTCCAATACTGTATCACCTGAAATCTCAAAAATACCTAAAGAAAACATATAAATCAAGTCTGTCTATAGTCAGAGGGTGCTTTTTAATCTATTTTTATTTGCTTTTTTAAAAAAATTTAAAAATTCTGTTTAACCTATGAGATTCATAAGCTCTTTGATGTGTGAATCCATATTGTAAGTGGTAGCGAAGACATAATTTAATAAAAAAGGGTTAAAATGCTCATCCTTTTGTTGGTGGAGATAATCCACCTGAATCCTACTGAAAGAAAATGAAAAAGGTAACAGCAATGTTTTATTTCTTTATAGAGCATCTGTCACTCCAATTTTCTCCTGTTTTCCCCCCCACCAAAATGTAAGTCCTATTTTGTGATGCATGGAAGCAGAGCTACAAATGAAAACACTGGTGTCTCACAATGGGATAAGAATAGTTATGAAGTGGCTGAGGATAAACCAGGCAACTGAACAAAGAGAAGGAAGCTATGCCACAGGCTTGCAGTGGAAGGTGGAGGGGGCAGAAACTTGCTTCATGTGGAGCTTATAATTTTATGAAGAGGTTTACTTGGGGCAGTAGTTTTGGACTCAGTGCTGGAGGAAGCTGCTGGAGTCCTAAACTGCTGATTCAGACCCTTTCCTGTGTGTGTGCAGTGTTGTAATCTAATATGTAGGAGCCTAAACGAGATGAGTAGGATGTTTTTAATCCTCTTGTGGGAGGGACAGTATTTGGATACAAAGCCCACCATCATAACGCTGCTAGTACAGGTAGAGTGCAGCAGGGACCAACATCTGCAAAGGTGATCAAGAAAAAACTGACAGCTCAACTGGGAGTACTTTACAATAGTAAATTTTTATAAATATTTACTGAAATCCCAATATGTGCAACCTGAGTCCTTTTACAATTGGGAAATGCTAAATTACATTATTACGGGGAGCTACAGGTAGACCATAATTTCTTGTCAAACTGGTTATTATGTTTGTCTGCTGCAAGGAGAAGGTAGCAGGCAAATAAATAAACAAATGAAAAAGAAAAACCAACAACAAAACCCCCCTCAGGATATCCTATCCATTCTAATAGTTCTTCTCACTAATATTCCCTTCTGTTTCTTACAGTGTTTGCCTTTACTTTGAAAGACTTCCTGTGCTTTGGCGAACACCCCTGCTGCTCCCCTTGATGCAGGGGAGTGCAGTATCATGAAAAAAGGCAAAAAGCTCAGTTAGTGATAAATTTTCATTGGGGAGATTATAGAAATGGCTGGGACTATTCCATATTTACATTATTTTAAGAATGATTGGTAGTTGTCTGAGGCAATCTAGGTTACAGAAAAGAATGCAGATGCAGCACTACGGAATTTGAATTTTGACAGGATCCAGTTCCCCTGTTTGGTGCTGTTGTTAAAAGAATGTGTGATACAGAAGCCTGAATGTTAAATGATAGCTGCTTCTTGTAAGATACTGCACAGGCACATTTATTTTCAAGCGTAGGAGTAAACTTATTTGAAATCAGTGAGGAGTAACCAGCATGTCTGGAATTAAGCACTGATCTGAAAGCTTTGTTGTCTCGGAGTCTTTGTATTGAGGCTGGGGCTTGGCTGTAGAAACCCAGGCTTATAATGAAGAATGTCTGTTTTATCATTAGGACCATCCCTAGGGAGAGAAGTGCCATTGTTTGTTTATGTTCTAAGTAGCGTCATATTTAGTATAATTAAATAATGGAAAATGTCATCTTAATGTAGGAGAAAGAAACCATCAAAGATTGATCTTGTTGTCTCTACAGAATTCTATGGAAAAGTACAGATCCTCAGAATGAATATTTTCCATTTTTGATTACTGGTTCCAGTTAATATTGTTTGAAATGGGGATAAAAATTTCAGTTTAGCCCATTGTAAAGATTTATTCATGTTGCAAGTTAATTAATTCTTTTTTTTCCTGAGGGAGACAGGATACCATCCTTAAAATCAACATACTTGCAGAGGTGCACAAGAATTCAGCATCGCAGCTGAGGGCTCAGTGTCTCTAGCACTCAAATTTGCCTTTTATTTTCTCAAACAAAGATTAATATTGAGTAACTATAACTGTTAGGATTTCCAGTCTGATCAATGGGAGTAAATTTCAGCTTTTCCAGCCTTGTGTTTGAGCCAGAAGCCAGTGATCACATCAAGCTGAGCCCAGCCTGCGTCCTCACCCTCTGCGGTGCTGAGGAAGACTGGTTTCTAATGGGAGGTATATGATGATGGGAATTTTATACATCTCTCAGCTGAGATCTGTGTAGCTACCAGAGGTAGAAGTTTCTGAGGAGTTTGCCTTTGATGTTGCTGCAAGAACCCAAATGCTTTCTTTAAAGGATAGGCAGGCAACTTGCAGTATGAAAAGTGTAATAATTATGTCACCATCAGAAGTCTTGTTGAGGCTGCATAGTTGTCAAAACCTTGTCCACTCTGCATTAACTCAAGAACTAATACTGGACTTGGCAAACAAATACAGAAAATGTTTCATTTCGAGACATGTTTCTTAAACATTCTCATGTTGACTTTTATCAAAATGTTCAGAACTCTAATCACTGAACAAGAAGAGAGTTTTTGAAGTTCTTGAAAGATTTTCAATGTACCTGGTCTGTCTAGAAATTAAGATGACATTAGTAATTTCAGACATAATTTAACCACAAAAACGTTAGGTAATATTGAAAGTTGTTATGAATAGTAATTATGTGTGAGTAGAATATAAATATAGCTTTTATTAAGAAACTTATACACACACCATCTAATTATTTTATAATATGTATTAAGTCATTAGCCCTTGATGTGACACTTCACCTTGAAGTCACTGTTGCACAGTATTTTGTTAGGCTACCGTGCTTGTCAGTGGAATACAGATAGTGAAAGTTTAAGGTTTTTGCTTATTTTACAAACTAGAGAAATAATTTAGAGTCATGGTTATGTAATGTGATATATGATCAGGAACCAGTCAAGGTCAATGAAACTGTTGTAAGAATTGTGGATAATAAATAAGGGCCTCAGATTGCAGGTGGGACATACAAAATGGTTCTTTTTTACTTGACTAAAATTTTCGAAAGTTAATGAATTGGGTGCCTTAATTTAGGATTCCTGTGATGAACTCCATTAAAAAGGTGTTATGTTTCTGGAATATTAAATGCATTATTTGAATAGAAACAGCAAATTTGAAGCAAGGCATCAGGAATTGTTCGCTACCTTCAAAGATCCTTATGCTATATTCTACTTTTTATAGCTCTAGGCTTCCTTGAACAAATCATTCCTAGGCTTTTGTTCAAGAGTACTTGCTTTGAATTAGTTGATGGGCTGCAGATATTTTAAAAAGGCTCTTACAAATTTTTCTCCTTTAGCCTATGATAATTCCTCTATACTCCTGATGCAGGTATTACAGTGACTTAGCAATTCACTTACTAATTTTCTATTAATATTGTATTGATTTGTATTCAGAAATTCAAATAAAAGTTGAAAGTAGGCAATTAGATGTAGTAAATTTCATTAATAATTATTTTTTTAACTTAAGGTTCAGATGCCAGAACCATGGAGCATTGCATTATAGTTTCAGTGTTCATTTAAAAATAGTGAACTTTGTTTCTCTGTGATTACAGTGAATACTCTAAGAACACAAAGCATGATTCAAAAGAGAGAAGGATTTTAAATTCTATTTTTCAAATTTTTTAATAATTTAACTTCAAGTCAATCTCAAAACACTCTTTTCTCATGAGTTTGCACTCACGTGGGTTTATTTTGCAACTTCATAGTCTTAGCTTTTGAGGTGTATTCATTTTGGAAATGTCTAGTGTTTGAAGGAGTTCCTGTTGCAGCACTGCATGAGCGCTACTAGAAATGGATTCTTGAGAGTTTCACTGCTGCATCCGGCATTCTGCAAAGCCTGGGTAAAATTGATCCAAGTCTGTCTCATGTCTGTTATTGCTTCCCTTTGCTAAAACTGGAGGAGGGGCAGAGGCACAGGAGAAGCTGATGGTTAATTGGTTTGCACTGGTCCCAAAGTTTCCTCATCAACCACAGAGTTGAAAACCCCCACGATGCTGTTAGCATGGATATCTCGCCTCAGATCCTTCCTTTGGTGTACACACAGTGCAAAGCTTCCCAATTCCCAATATCAATGATATTGATTGGATTTTTCTTTGGTTGGTTAAATAATACTTTATTTGCTTGTAAAGAGAACTAGAAATTAATGATTTTATAAAGGATTGGAGGGAACAGATAAATTGTGATATTCCTTCTCATATAATTGTATTTTGAAAGTTAAATCTAACTTAAAAAACACTTTTCTATATCTTAAAAGCTAACAAGTAACAGCCATAATTTATTCTCCAGCAGAATGAAATGATGGCTGGATTCCAGTGGCAGCAAGTTCATTTTTTCAAGTGGCTTTAAAGAGTGAATCTCCTAAGCAGAAGGGCCTTCAAAACATACCACCAGCATAGATCTTTGTTAGAAATGTGTAACTTTGATTAGCCTGTTTGTACTTGTTTGGGCTTTTTCCATGTAAATAGTTTTCTTTTATTTCTTTTTATGTGTTGGTTTTTTTTTCTTTTTAATAAAGGCTTTTCAGTATCAGAAGACATTGAAAGACTTGCAGCTTAAAGAAATGCACATTTGTTGGTAAGACCCTAAAATAAATGGTTTGAAATGTTATTCAAAATAAGGGAAAGCCCAGCAGATCTCAGAGCTGTTAAACTTTTCTATTAAGTATAAGGAGGAAGTCTAACGTGCCAAGCATTTAATTCATCAGAGGTGCACTTGAAGATTAATTAACCCAAATTATAAGTAATGGAGTAGGCAGCCCTCAAAGATTTTTTGTAGAGAGAATAAACACAGACTCTGACAGCAGGGGAACAATGGATCTCTCTGAGGACTCCAGCATCTGCATTTGCCATGGACACAGAGTGTGCACAGTGAGGTACTTGAGCAGAGATGGTTGGAGCTCTCTGTTACAGAACAGACATTCATACAATAGAAACGTGCTGTCATCATAAATGCCATCTCTGTGGAATGAGATACAGACTGAGCAGTTATCTTTCTTTGGAAATTTGTCCTGGTAATTCTTGAAGACATTTTAGCAGGGAATCTGTGGTGTTCTTGAAGTTTCTGTTGTGTGAACAAATATGTTACAAATATGTTATGAAGTAGGCAGGTATGGTTCTGAGAATTCAATCCCTGTATGATCAGACAAAAAAATCCAGTGCAGTTTCAGCAGGAGTTTCACATTGTAATTAAGATGTATGGATATTATAGTTATATTTTCAGGTAGAAATTTGCAGTTTAAAGCTGGCAATAAAATAACCCAAGGGGAAAAAACTATCTAAATCAAATTACTATGTTATCGAGAGAACTTAGAGCAAGATGGTGTGTGTGTCAGTGTGCATGTGTTAAAACCCCCAAAAATCAGGCATCTGAAAACAAAATAGTGATTTCGTAGTTGCAGTAATTCAACAAAAAAATGAAGGGCTTTGTTTTTATACATTGAATAAGAGATTTGAAGGGATTTGCTTTAATTTTCAAGTTTGGATATTGTAAAAACTTCTCTCTAGCTGTCCCATGGGCCTATTTTTCTGACCGTGGCATTGTGTAGACCTGCAGGCTCATTGATCAAACAAGCGTGTTCAGCACGTGGTTATTGTATTTTGTATTTGGAATTGTGTATTTCAGGAGTAAATGTGGCCCACTATGCAATGTCCTGTTTTGGTGATGCATATGTTAAGGACATCTCCACCTTTCCTTCTTTTTTGCACAAATGTTTATGTGCATACTAAAGTCGTTAATTCTAAGTAAAAGAACCTAAAAAACATCCTCTTTTGTGAGAGGAATCTTAATGGTTTTGGAGAGAAATTCTGAAATGCTGTCCAAAGACTGGGGAAATGCAAAAAACCCCATATTATTTCTCGTTTAAGCTAGTTTTTGAAATCTTCTATGGCTGCAGTTGAGAAATAATATGAAACAAGTGTAAATCTGGACATGAAGACTTAAGTTTTTAGATAATTCTTGGTGAGTGTATTTGCTGGAATACAGTTTTCCTTTTCCTAATGTGCCAGTCTGACTAGGGACTATTTTGCATCTAAAATATTCACATCACAAATTCTAATATACTTAGTTAATTGTTAACCCCACTTAGTTCTGCTCATTAATGATTTCCAACAAGCTCATTGAAATATGGATTGCTTCCTCCAAATATTTTAGTTATGGACTCTGCCTAGGACTATGTGTAGATTATAATATGATGAAAGGCCTTTTAAAGTGTAGTTGCTTAATATATTACCCCTATAACTTAAACAGATGCTATTAATGTCATTACTGTTCGTTGTTACTCATTGCTAGAATAGCTGAAGCACCGTCAGCACTCAAACTGGAAGAGGTCAAAAGCCAAATACTGCCAGGCTCCTGGTGATTTAACTGACAGCCATCAACATGTATCACAGGACTTGGGTTTCCACTGAAGCAATAGAGAAAAATATTACTTTTAATTTTTCAGAAGTTAAATATATTCTTCTATAATGTATCTTTTTTCTGATTCTGCTCATTTTTGTACCAAAAAGATAACTACTGTATGTTTTCACAAAATCTGCAAGGAGTGTGGACTTGATGGGAACTAGACTTCTACATACTTGTGGGCTTATTTTGGCACTTAGTGATTGAAAACTGTCACTTGGAATGATATTTCTTATATGTATAGCATGGTAATGGGTTTTCCTTTGTAATTTTTTTACTATAAACAAATAAAAGAATGTATTCTTTGTCTGACATGTGGCTCTTTTTGTTTGGCAGGGTAACTCCATCTTCCGAAAATCCCAATGGTGCTACCTGTAGTGTAAGTCAGGGAAAGCCTTCTTTAAGAAGAATAAAAGGGAGAATACACAGAAGCAAAAGTCTTGATAGCATTGATTTCTGTGAATTCACTGTAAGTACCATATCTTTTACATTTATCCTATATGAAGTTTAGAGAATCTTATTAATAAAGCAGTTTGCTTCTTGCGTTGGGTTTACCTGTTTGTCAGATTAGCAAAGGTATTGTACTGAATGTTTTACTTGCCTTGCTACACTGCCAGATATTAAGAGCAGTGATGTCACTTGTATAATAAGAGACGTACAACTGTATTCTTGTTCTTCAGCAATCATGAGATATAAATTTTTGTGTCAAATTTTAATGTTGCCTGCATAAGGTTAAGAAATTGACTGGAAATTGAGTAAATGTGAAAAGAGAAATAAGATCTCAAATTTTATTTTTACACTGAGATTTTGGAAGTTACGTTTAAAGTCAAATATTACTTTTTACAAAACCCACAAAACTATTTCAGTTGCATATGGCTATATTAAAGTGCTAGAAAAGAAAATATATTTTTCTAAAAGACGTGTATGCTTGAAAGCTGGAATCACAGGTGATATGTTACTACAATTGGGCAGTACTGGTATATACTTTTTCTCTTCTCTTTGATTAGGGGGTAGATGTGTTTGTGTTACAGTTTCTGAAACTTCAATGTGATCCTAAAGAACCATGACAACCTCCTAACTAACTGGGGCGAATTTGGTCAAAACAAATTATATTCTGATAAACAAAAATAATGTACTTTTTAAATACTTAAACAATGTCAAAGAATATGTTAAATTATAAATCGGTTATGAAATATGAGGATGAAAGAGCTAAAAAGTATGTGCTGTCTTTAAAATGTAGAAATCAATAGTGATGTGAAGATACTGTCTGGCATTGTGTGGTGCTAGAAACAGTATCACTAAAATGTTCAGATGGGAATTGGGGAAACATCTTTAAGGCATAACAGTGGTTTGAGTGTGTTGTCTTTCAGTGGGATGTTTTTCACAGATGATGCCAATAGCATAATTGGTATTTTTTTTCTCAGGACAGCTTTGTTTCTAATTGCAAAGTCTCATGGTGCTATCTTTGGGACAAAGAGCTTGTTGTTTGCTGTTCAAGGAAGTAATGAACTTACTGGTGAGGATTTGGGGTGTAGTGTGTTGTGTGGTGCCCAGATACTTGTGGATACGGCCAGTCCTGCACTGCTGGGTGCCCTGGCTGGGGAATGTGTGAGGAGCTGTGCTCGGGCTGTGCTGCCCCATTTCCAGCTGCCTTTGGTGTGTGTGTGCTAACTGTTGTCACAGCACTGATACCACTGGAATCATTGCTCTGCTGAAGGTTAGAAATTCCCCTAGGGAGCAAAATTTCCTTCTGCTATATGGGTCTTCGTCTGTGTGGTCCTATTAAGGAGTTTTATCTAAATCTATCTCTACTCTTGGGGCCTTCAAAGAAAACGAGATTATAGCCAACGGTAAAAAGAATTTCCTGCATGCCATAGAACCTTTGCAAAGAGATTTGAGACAGATAACAATGGGCCGGTCTGTATCTATAGCATACAAATGTGTAGAGTATGTACATGTATAAATTCATGCATTAATAGCTAAGTATTGATAATTAGGATCAGGAGAGGAACGTCACTTTTTCTGAGGTCTCATGTTAAAGGATGATACAGGTTTGAATAGCTAAGCACAAAAATGAGAGTTAAAAATATGGATTTTCTTGCTGCTACATAATTTAGAATCACACTGAAATATTTCTTGATACTGTATAAGTTGTGATTTTATTGTTCTATAATTGTGATTAAAAATAGATCTAAAGAAATAATTGAGTAAATTAGTATGCCTAAGTCTGTCAAGGGTGCTCTCAAAACTGAACATTTTTCATGTTAAGAGTCTTCATCTAGTAAAAACACTCAGACACTGGCAGACAGAACAAAATTAAAAATAAAAATTAAAACACAAAAGAGCTTTTTAAAAATGTTCTCTTTACAACTATTTTATGCTGTAGTATATTAATTTTATGCACAGCAAAGATGAAAAGTTTCATATTTAAATATGTGGATAACTTATATGCTGACAAAGTAATGTCAGCATCCAGGGAACTGTTGGTTTCATTCATCATGTAATGAGAATGAGATCCATTAGTAATTCTGATGTATGCTGGATTTCACTTTAAAATAAGTAATGTCTACGTACATCCTAAACTAATCTTTTTTGTAAACCTTTTGTTTAAAGGTTTCACTCAGCAAATTCTTACCGAGGACAAACCCTAATAGCAGAAAGACATAAAAAAAATAACTTACGCTTTCTTTTCTCCAATTGACTAAATGTGTCCCCAGTGGGGAAGTTCTGCATTTCAATGCAATATGCCCATACAAAAATTCAATACGTGAAAATGCTATATTTACTACTTTACTGTGACTTCACCTGAAGCTGGGGACGAGTTGTGGGAGCTGCATTAAACTGGGAGGCTCATTAAAAAATAGGTTTATTCTTTGCAAGGGAATAACCAGTGAAGAGCCTATTGCACATGTAAAATTTCAGCGGAGGCCAGGGAGGAGCTACCCTGGGTGCCTTCAGAGGGCTGTCTGAGGGTGATGCTGCAAAGCCTGTTGTTTACTGCAGTTCGTAAAAGATGAAGTTTGTGATATTAATGGCTTTTGGTTATACCTGTGGCTCTTCATATGGGTGTTGTACCTAAGAGTGCGAGAGAGGTCCTTGCCTGTGAAACCTCACTGTCCCATGGCCTGCTGCTGTGGTGACCAACTGCAAGCCTCAGGTGTTTAGATGTCCCTGCTCTGCAAGTGTTCAAGGCCAGGCTGGATGGGGTCCTGATCTAGTGGATGGCATCCCTGCCCATTGTGAGGTGTTGGAACTAGATGTCCTTTAAGGTCACTTCCAAACCAAGCCATTCCATGATTTGTGTGAGACTGTCAAAGTACACAATTCCCAGCTGGTGCATTGCATACCTGTATTAACATCCCATACCTGGCTTACCTGTATTAAGCCCACAACACCCTTCCAGAAGGTCTAAGTTATTCCTGATTGTGGTGGGAGTCTGTAGGACTGCTGACAAAATGTCAGCTTTATTTCTTAGTGATACCTCTGCTGTCTTAAGTGGATGATACTGGGGTTTGTAAGTGATGCCTCTTTTTACCATTTTGCTAAGGCAGCAAGTGAGAAGATAAAGGGATGAAATTATGTTAAGCCACAGAGTGATAGCACAGCAACTCCCTTAAAATGTGTATCCGTTTTCAACTTTTTGCACCCTTTTTATTTTCTTTATCCTCTCCATGTATTAGTAGTACCACTTAGTCAGATTAGCACCTGTTCACCCAAACTAAGTAAAATCTGTTTTATTGGCCTTCAGTTCTTCTTTAGTAGAACTTGAAGAAGTATCATCATGCTCTGCTGTGCCAGATATTAGCCCTTGAAAAACTCAGTTTTAGTGATATGTATAAAAAAACCCCCTGTATTTTATGTTGAATAGTGGTAAATGGTTATTTTCAACCTAGAAATGTTGCAGAACTCCTAGTCTATGTTGCAGAAAAAGGGAGAAAAGATAAAGAATAGAATTATCAGCTCTTGGAGGCATGTGTGGAATACCTACTACCTTGCAGATTGAGCTTGTTGTACTAATGTTCCATTACATCCATATTTTATTTTTTATTGCACTGAAACAAACCCTGGCTTTGTACAAGCTACCCCAGATAGCAGTAGCACTTCTGAGCCCAATTCGTCGACAGGGTTTTTGTTGTACTAGGCATTGTGCAAACATGAAGTGTTTACTCTCAAGGACCTTACAATCTATTTCTAATAATAGGTAAGATGTGACTAACCTTTGCTTCTTTAGCTGCATATGGCTCTCAAGCTGTTCAAGTGCTGCACTGATGCTAGGGCTTCTGAAGGTCGTGTTGGGATGCAGGTGCATTTTGGGACTGCCCTGCTTGACAGAGCATTGGGAGTCATCCTCCTCACTTGTGTGTGAGCTGCCTTAGGAGGCTGTGTGACAGCTTGGAGGTGTATGAATGGATCTCCTGGTTGCTGAGTGTATGACAGATTTTGTACATGTCTCATAGCACTACAAACACTGACCACCCCTACAATGTGTAGATGCAGAGAAACCGTTCCCTTTTTTCCTTTGGGTCAGTGCTGATGTTTTCTGGGAATGACCGAAAGGGAGACTTTGAAAACTTTTATAAGGAGCTCATATAATAAATTTTATGTCTAAGATACCTTTTTTTCATTTTTAGTTTTGTAACTCTTTGATTGTACTTGAGAAATAACTGAAATCAGCACCTTGAAAAGTGTATTTTTAAAGGAATACGGATTTAAGCCTTTCCTGCTAAAATCAGCCCTTGTGGACAAAGGAGCTTGTCTTGGAAATCAGAGCACTGCAGTTATTTCCAATATGAACACGTTCAGTGCTGGAAGCAGCTGGTGCTAGTGTGCTCTCACTGAACATGCTCCCAGCTAGGTTCAGTTAACCTGCAGCTGGAGCAAAGCAGAAAATCTCCAGTGTACTTCCACTTGCATAGGAGTTAAAATCCAAGGCATAATTTTGCAAAATGTTATAGCAATGCAGTATTTTTTTTCCATTTTTCCCTTCCTTTCTAGTCATTCCTTTTTCCGGTGCATTGTTTTGTCTCTTCTTGCCATGTACTGCCAATGAAGCAATGTTGGATACAGTCATTGTGCACTAATGCTTTGGAGGTCCATGATGTCAGCATGCAAAGCAGAAAGTAACACAGTAGGGTAGGAGATTACACAAAAGAGGAGAAAAGAAAGACAACTAAGTAAAAAGAGCAGTCTGAATAAAGCACTGTGGAATGCATGACAAAATGGAAGAGACAACAAAGGAAGAGATAATCAGAAAGTGAGACTTGGCTAATGCCGGATTGCCCCCTTTAGATAGGGAACGCACATGTTCACCTAGAACAGTGATTTTTGGTGCGCTGTAGTAAGTGCTGTGCCTCTGAACGGGTGTGAGACCTCGTATGATTTCTTGCAGACGAGCTGCAGAAACTCGGTATTTCTCTGTGTGCTTGCTGCTGTCATTAGCAGGATGGAGTGATTGACCTCGCATGCTCTGTGGGGGTGTGTGCCCGGCATGTTCTGTGTGCGCCGGAGTGCTCGGGGAGCAGCTCCCAGGGAGTGGCTGTGTCATTGTGCTGCTGCTGCTCTTACCAGCAGTTTCACGTGCTGTATAATTTCTAATGAAGTTTCAAGGCTCTTTAGAGGCTTTAGTGATTAACTTGAATGGATGCTTGTGATGACATCCTTATTTCACTTCCCCAATCTCCTTGGTAGCTTTTTATAGCATACAGCAGGCTTAGAATCAGTTTGTTGTTGGAGATGCCCTTACCAGTATGTTGGGTAACTGTTGCTGTGAGTAGCCCCACTTCCCCAGTTAAAAAAATGTAGTGATCAAAACATAATACTGCACTATACTGGTTAACTTGTCATGGAGCATATTGCTGAGCAAGGCAGTCTAGTCTGTACTGAAGCACAGATTTATTGCAATTTTTTATTTCATTTCATCTAGTCCAAACTCATCTTCCCTTTGAATCATCTTAAAAATGACTTCTGAGGTGGTAGATATTATTCTGTAATGTTATTTTTGGTTTGTTTGGTTTTTTTTTAAAATAAAATTCTTCTGGTTTTATACTTCCATTTGTCTTGATTTTCCTGCTGAGTATTTTAATTTGAATATGTGTCTGTAAAACTAGTAAAATGAGAAATGAATAATAACACAAATTATATGTATCAGACTCAATTTCTTAGGATGGAGACATAAGAGCGCTCATGTTCTTTAAAAAGTCCTGCAGGTATTTTGATCGTCTCTGTAGATGTGGAAGGAAGAACTCATTAGCACAGCTGGAGTCTTGTGGATGCCCTTAATTTGTTACTGTTCAGAGAAGTGTGGTTGTTATGCAGCTGTTTCCAAGATTTAAATCCTCTCTGGTAGCTTAGACTTGCTTCACAATATTGTTGTTGTACTGTAACCCATTTATTATAATAATTTAATCTATTGATGGTGTATGAACACAGTACTGACTTTATACAATAGTGCCAGTTGTGGCCAGTTTATTTTACCTAAGATAGTTTAAATAGTGAAAAAAAAAAAAAGGAATATTTAAGCAGTTAACACATTTTGCAGTTAATGAAATGAAAATACTTTACATTTTACATGTGTATTTTTTTTGCTCAAGTGTATAGAAAAAAAGCAGAAAAATCCATATTACCGGTTTCAATATATATAGTTAATAGTTTTAAATCAGAGGAAGAAGAGTTTAATTGGAACAACTTTGGAAATATAATACTGATAGAAAGAGGGAAAAAAACTGCAGGCTTTTGATCCAAGATTACAACTCCTCTGGGAAAGAGGAGTATATTTTCAGCATTGTTTATTCTATCATCTTGCTTTTTATTTAAAAACAAATCCAAAGTTTTATGTAAGACCTATTCTAAATGTCAAGGCAAATTATTAAGTCTCAAGCATAATACTAGGTGAAGCTTATGCAGCCTTAAGATTAACCTAAGGAAGTTAACCATAAAGGAAAAAAGTACTTTAATTTGCTAAATTCTGAATTGTGGTTGACCTTGATTTGTGTTTCTGAATTGATTCAGACTGATTGATTTACATTTCTCAACAAATTCGGTGCTCCAGTTTAAGTCTACCAAGAATGTTACCTCCATAATAGACATTATACTAATGACTGTGTTTACATTTAATTTGAATTAGAAATATATTTTTGAGTGAGTGCATGTTTTAGGTTATTTTTATTTCTTCTCAGAATGGCATTATGAATTTGGGCAGATGGAGCTGTACTGAAATACTCTTTGGCATTTGTTAGAGTAATACCTGCTTGATTACTCCACCACCATTATACTTGGCGGATGACTGTGACTTGTCAGGTCCATCATCTCTTAAAATGTCAAAAGATATGTAGGCCATTGTGTAGTTTGTCTTTAGATTACATAATATCAGATTCTCTTTGTGTGCTGGTGTAGGATGCCAGTGTCATGTATTTCATGTCAGTATTACAGAGCTCACCTGCCGGGGAGCTGCAGCCCCAAGCACAATGAGGGTCCAATTGTTTGTCCTTCAGCTAGTCCAGAGACACAGGCAGGCAGAGAGCAGGTTGAGAATGGCCACTGTCTGCTTTTGAGATACTTCCGAGCTCCCTTGAAGGTCTCAGTTTCTGAGCTGAACTCTGTATGGAGCCACACAAGGATCAGTGTTGTATTAAAGTAAATTGATGGGATGACTCAGGGAAAAGAGTAACACTCATATAAATGTCAGCTTCTCTAGGTCAATGCTAATGTAATTTTTTTTTTCTGAAAAATCAAGGTTTCTTATTGTAGATTAGATACCTTAATGTTTTGTTAGGCATCAGATACTTGTGTAGTAAATAATTGTTTCTGTCCGAAATAATTTTATGTGAGTGAATCTAAACTGGCTTTGAGTCTAAGTGCATTTATCTTTCGTGCCAAAAATTCTTCCCAGATTTATTTCTAGAGTAGAAGTTAAGATTATATTGCTCAATCTATTTTCCTGTTATTGATAGATTTTATTTGTTTGACCTTTCTCCACTGTTGCTCTCAAAAAGAGGCAGACTTGTTATATATGAGAAAGCAAAGACTGCAAGAATTTCTATTGCAGGCTCTCAGCCTTGTGCTTAAAAATAGTAAATAACAGAAGTGTCAGAATGAGTGGCTTTTCAAATGTGTCACTAGAATGTATATGCTAGTAGCATGTCTGTTTTAATATTTTTGTTAGGTCGCTGGAGGTTTTTTTGGTTTAGGTTTGTTGGATGTTTGGGTTTTTTTTGGCTTTTGCTAGTTTTTTTGGTCTTACCAGAACTGTTTCCCCTTGGAAACTGGAGTTTGGGTGATTAATTCTAATGGCTTTTAAAATTTGATTTTTATTATTAAGCAAAATATGTTGTTTTTGTTTGCAAAGCTGCTTGGAATTTTCTGTCATTAAATACTTGTTTATGTGTGGGCACCACTGGCATGTCTGCAAAGATATAATAATTTCATGGAAAACATAATGATCCTATAATGCAAGTACAGTCAGTGTCAGTGCGCAGTCTTTGGTAGGGACAGAAATTTTTCTTGCTGCTTTTTCTAGCAAAAGAAATTGAAATGTTTTCTTTGACCTTCAGACACTTCCGTTCTGTTACTGTCTCAGAAACAGGATTCCTTGATCCATGCCTGGCAATACTACAGAAGGTTAAGGATGGGAATATTAGTATTCCACATGCACTTAAAACTTGTTTGTGCACCGAAATGAACGGAAGAATATTTTCTTCCTGAATCAGGAGAATTGATCTACATGAAGAATCAGAAGAATTGATCTACATGAAGAATCTTCTTAACTTATGCACAAAGACAATAGCCACATTTAAAATTAAGGCCTTCAGGTTTTCAAGAGATTTTAAGCCTCGAGCCTTTCTCTAAGTGGGATTCTCTTAAAGTGCCCATCCGTTGGTGTTCTCACCAAGCAGGACTTCAGTCAGACAGGTCAGCTTGGTATGGAGGGACTTCAGGGGTGTTCCAGAGGAACAGGTGCTGATTTATATGGAAGTGATGCAGGCAGAGTGTCTGCAAGTGTTGCAGTAATACTCTGCTTTATTTCGATAAGCCCGAAGATGCACTTGGCCACATACTAAAGACACTGAGGGCGGGCTGGGCAAGGTCTTGAAATACGTTTGGCCTCCTTAGAAGGTCTTTCAATTTTTTTTTTTTCTTTCAAGTTTTTTAAGTTACAATAGAAGAAATGTTAATCAAAGTGTTCCGTAGCTGTTACCCAGATACTCCAGTCAGGATAGCTACTGGAACACTTCAAAGTAGGATTTCACAGCACTGGGTTGTATTTCTTTCCTTACACTTTGGAAGAAGGTCTTTTTTAGTTACACAAAGGGATGAGAAGAGAGTGTGAGTGCCTGAGCAGCTGCAGAATTCCTCTTTTTAAAGTCAGCCATGCTCAAGTTTATCTGTCACTATCCAGATGCGGATGTGCATATCTGTCTATATAAATTATATAAAAATATAAATATACGTGTTTTATACGTACACACATGCATGCACTTTGCATTTAGTATAAAAAATATTACTGGTTAGGGTCACTTTTTGTCGGCATGATCTCTACATAAATTTTTAGAGTCTTGTTGACTAAACTCTGCCTGTCACATTGTACCATCTCTGCCAGTAGCAAACATCTCCAAGGGCAGGGCCTGACCCTACACAGGCAGTCCTTCAACAACAGTTGTAAAATGTCATCGTCACCCTGTCAAGGTCTGCTTTTACCAACGTTTTTTCCTCTGCTCTCTAGAAGTCCCAGTGGGCGTTCAGGAACGTGTCATTTATCACTCAAGTAAAATACTGCCTTTTTGAATATTCTTCACCATCCCAAAGAATTCTCCATCTAGCCCTTTTCCCATCTTTGTTGTCCAAATGGCTGGGGAGTGTGCCCAGGCAGGGAACAAAGGAATTTGCCTTTAGCAGATGGTTTATTTTAAGAGGATGCGCCAGTACTAATGTAGAAGAACTGACAGGATACTCTCAGCAGTAAAAAAAAAAATTGAAATATGGGCCGTAGCATAAGGTTTTGCTGCAGTCACTGAAAAATATTAACTGAAAATGTTGTTAAAAGAATGGAAACATAATTGTTTGCACTGAAAGGTGAAAATGAAGTACATTGCACCCAACACCCAGGTCTTCAACCTAAATGCAGAATAAAATAAGAAAGATTGATTGTGAGCACCTTGGAATTCAGACTGCATGAATTTGCAAAAATGTCATAGCAAACTTCTAGGAGAATGTTGGGTTTTTTCAGTCCAAAGAAATTTATTTTTGAAGTCTGGGGATGTGAATGGAAAACAAATTGTTTATAAGCTGTGCTTAGACTGAAAAAAAAGGGTTAGACTGTGTTAATGTAATAGGGCAGTTAGCTTGGGCTGGCTCATCGTTCTTGCAGCAATAGAGACACTTTCAGTTTGCAGAGCTTCTGGTTTCTTTTGGCACAGATGTCCTTTTTGTCCTCTGGCACGGTTTTCCTTGATTTTTCAAAGAAATATTGGATGTTTGTTACTCATCTATATCTAAGAAGAGCAGCTTGCTTCTCCCACTGGTATAATATGCCTTTGCTTATTGCTCTGCAGTATTCTGTGAGGGAGCATACAGGACTGGATAACCTCTACAGAGCAGCTGCCTTTGGATATTTGGCACTGTTATTAGCAATATACTATTGGGATCACAGGCTCCTGTAATAAATTTAGCAAACTTGGCTGCACTATCATTATACTTATCTAGCACCCCTCAGAGGTAGAGAATTTGAAAAGTACATATTCTGTTCTCACCGTGGTGAATACCACTGCATGAATAGAAAGGAAGCAAGTAATAGTGTTTGTGTTTTTATGAAGATTTGACATTTAGCTTCTGTTGTCTACTGCCATCTCCAGCTGTATAATGTTTTTCCTTTCATTGCCCTTGAGGACAGCCCAGGGAAAGGGGGCTGAAAGGCTGGTAATGGCAAAGGGGAAAAATCAGCAAGGAGAAGATCTGCTCTTGGAGCTGCTCAAATGTTCAGAAACCAGAAAGTTCTTTCTCAACCTGCTTGGAAAGTAAGTTAGGAATATACAGTACTCAAGTCTGAGCAATGTGCTTTTCGGTTAGGTTCCTTGCAGTTCTTCAGATAAAGGAAAAATAGTAAAGTCACATACTACAGTGTTGGCATGGAGACTGTACAACATAGCCCAGCTACAAACACAGCTCTTTTCCCCCTCTTAGGAAGGCAGTATGTCTTACTATATTATTAAAATATTATAATTATTTACTTGACTCTGATAAAGTAGAATAATATGATTGCCAGTCAAAGCTGCACATCCAGGTTGGATGCTGCCTGAGTGCTCAGACAGCGCTCAGCTGGCCTTTGTTAGGTGTGTTTTTCACATATGGACTGTTAAATACAGCTTTGTGAAATCATGATTCATTTACTGTAATGAGATAGGGATGTGAGCTCCCAAATGAAGACTCTCAACAGCTGCTAAAAAGCTTTTCACAATTTATAATTGGATATGCAGTCTATATTATTTAATTCTTAAACATGTGATCCCTGTGAAACTTAGTTGACCAAATTAACCAAGTTTACCTTTCTTGGCTACCTACCAGTGCTTGCATAATCAGAGAACTATATGGCTTTTCCTTTCTCTGCCTTCAAGGTAAGGCAGGGATGGCCTAAATCAGGTGTTTTCATACTGCACCACTTAAGTTAAAGATGTTTCCAGTAACTGGATGCAGTATTGCCTCTACATTCACTCGCAACAGTTTTGGGCAATGTAACAAAATAGCTTTGGATACCTGGATGATTACTGCAGAATCCAGGGATGCAAGCACACAGAGCTGGCCTGCCTTCATTTCTCCAGTTCATAGCAATTCCTGTGAATGTTCACAGGCCAGCTAGAATGAGTTCAGACACATGCCCAGAAATGTGATGCATTAGTCTGAAAGTTCTGCAGCCAATACTCTATAATCTCATATTTGCATTATTAATCTCTGAAATATCTGCTTCATGGATTCAGATCTGCTGCTGTGCATTCTGTGAGAGCATTTTAAGTCCTTAAGATGGGTCCATGAAGAATTACAATTTAGGATGGAAAACAGACAATTTTTAAGAACAAGTGCAAAACCAGGAAATAATGGATGAGTCAGGAGGATTTGTTGGACTTGATCCCAGCCACCTAAAATTTCCTGACAGGAGCTTCATTTTTTCTTCTACCACTGCAAACTTTTCTGTTTAAGATGGTACTTAGAATGGTGCCTGCACTCTGTGGAGTGGTCACAGAAGTGATAAGGCACAATTTGCAGTGTTATGCATCTTCTGCTGATACTGTCTTGTGGAAATGTACCTCCGTGGGCAGCAATTGTAAGTGTAAAGTATCAGGCCAAGTATTGTAAGTAACTCCCTGCCAGCATAAGTCTTTCTTATAAACGTTCTGATTCTACTGATAATCTGGGATTTTCTAGATGGGATTGTGTTCTTTCAGACTATACCTTCAAAAAGCATCTTTAATAAATTGGTGGGGCTAACACACTACGTGGGCTCGGCATGAGGCATAAGGTGTCCTTGATTAGATCATACTTCAAGACTTGTAGCAAAACCAGCTGAAGATCTGCAGTTATATTTTGTCCATTAATGGTCTTCCTTGCTCAGGGTTTACAGTGGCTTTTACATTAATGTTGGCACAGTTTGTCTTCTCTTGTTTTCGTCTTCAGCTTTTGTGGTGATTATTTTTCATATTACAGTAGTAGTTAGAGCACCCTGTTAGCATCAGAGTCCTACTGTATCAGATGAGCTACAAACATAGAAGAAAACTCAGTTCTCTAAGCATCAAATATGTTAAAATGTGTTAAAAACTCACTAGTACAGATGTATCAAGTGAAATTAAAAAGGTATAGATTGCTTATCACCACAGTGATAGTTCCCCAAAATTTACCTCAGGGCACTGCATGAAACTCTTAAATGTTTGCCTCTTCTACCTTTTCACTTTGGTACTAAATATTCAGGAAATTGAGAAGAATTTGCCCTGAAATCACTTTTTGTCAGGATCTGTATTTCCTCTGGTGTTAAAACAGACACCCGTAGTGCCTTTTCTGTGGCGGCTCTAATTAAAAGTGAAGTGGATGTTCAGCATCCCAGCAATGGGGAAGACCTTGTATTAGAATGGAGTTTGTTGAAATGAGGTGTTTTGGCAGACCAGAATCAATGAGCAGGATAAATATGGGATTGAACAAAACAAATGTGCTGGAGGGGAACACTTGGAAGGAAACTCAACCAGTGTGCTTTCACCCAAAGGACATAGCCTGGAATGTTTATTTAAAGGTCAAATGTTCTTAGTAGAAATATCATTGAGTAAACACCTCGAGTGAAATAAACTACATTTGAGAAGAAGAGGACTGAGGTGTAGATCTTTTAAAAAATATTTGCCCTTTGAAAGAAAAAGAATCGGAGAATATCAGCTGTCATTGTGCTTATGGTTCATAATGTGATATTAGAGGATAAAGCAATATATTTTAAAACTATTGTGGGAATCCTAGGTGTCAGAAAACACTGTGTTCACCTGTAATGGTCCAGGGAAAGCAGATATTTCAGCAGAACATATGAAAATAGAAATGACTTCTCTTTCATGCAGCTGCTTCTGTTTTCTGGAGTGCAGAGAAGTATTTCAGACAGTTCCTTGCTGACAAGGAACAAGATGAGAAGAATGAGTCCCTATAATTATTAGTTTTTTAGCTCCCTGACTAATGAATGAGCCTGATTTTGGTAGTGCCAAATCATTTTAGGGTGACACCTAATTAAAGATAATTGCACCTGAACATTACCTGTGGAGATGCTCAAAATTAATAAGAATTGTCATCTTGGCAACTGTTGTTATTAGATATACTTATGAAGCTGTGGGTGTAGGAAATCATTCTTCTGCAAGAAAAGTTTCTGGGACATTTCTGATTGAAGAGGAGCATAGAGGAAAATACCAGCAGGCGTGTTGGAGTTCTACCACAGTTTACCTGGCATTGAGAGAAATGTTATATGTGATATGTAAACTAGCTTGTAGGCTAAACTCAGAAGTGGGCAGTAATTACCTCACTGCTTACAACTAGAGGCCTGAAGAAATAAAAAAATTTCAGAGCCTCTGGTCTAGTCAAGGTTTCTCTGTATGCCATCTTTGATGCAGATAAATTAGATAATTTCTAATTTTAACTATACAATATACAAAAATGATAAAATGAATGCAGAGATGCATGCCTAATTGAAGGGTCTTTGAACCAAATGGGTTGGAATATATCAAAATCTTCCCCTCAGTTAACACAATGCATTTTCATGGTCATTTTGGAAAAACACCAGTAGGGTGCATAGTTGGGCTTCACAGTGATATGGCGTTGCCATTTACTGTAGTTTTAGTCCAACCTTTTTGATGTAATGTGGCGTGGGTTTTTTAAGTTGTTCTTTCTGGGGCAGGTTTTCATTGATCTTCCCTCCCTTGTAGCTGTGGGAACAGCTTTAGAACTTGGTTATAGTATATACCAAAAGCTCAAACGAGAAAGGACAAAGAAAGTGTCAGACCTGAAAAAAATGTGAAACTCAAGCGCTCGGCCCTTATGCCTTTTAAGTCACTTATGACTCACAGTCTTGACTGACTGAACTTGGCAGCATTTGTGGTATTTTGGGTATATTTGTGGAAGCCCACAATAGTGGGTTTTGTCATCCTTTGTATTCAATAATTCAACACAGATTTTAGTCTTTTAAATTGTTGGAGTCCTTTGAGATCTTTTCAGGAGTGAGAGTTAGCTTTGAATTACTTGAAAAGTATTATTAAATAGATTATGTAAAGAAAGTGTGATCTCCTTTGGAGGTTTTCTATCCTTTAATAAGGGGCAGAAAGCCTGGGAGCAGGGCCAGAAGTAAGAAGTTGGCAGGGACTGTGCCTCCTATAGAAAAGGGAAGGGAATTTGGAGTCTAAACCTGAGCAGACAAGGAGGTGGAGGAGAATAAGCCAAAAGCAGGGTAAGCAGCTTTGAGGAGCAGGGCAGAAGCAGTGGGAAGCAGGCATGCAGTCAGCCGTTTGACCAAACCAGACTGTACCTTCTCCTGCACAGCTGGAGCCAGCCCGCATGTGGTCTCAGAGCTGCAGTTCCCTGCCCTTGGCCCGTCCTCGGGGACAGCTCTCTGCAGAGCTGTGTCCCACATCGGCATCCTGCTCCTGCCCCTCGCCAGCAGCTCCCCTGGGGCACGGTGGCACGGCTCAGCCCCGCTGCTGCCAGCCTCGGTGCTGGCAGGAGCCTGTTGCAAACCTCTCACGCACCTCTGCGCCGCTCGGGGTCCCTTACATAACGCAGTGCTGGGAGAAATGAAGGGTTTCAGCCTTGTTTTGAGTGGAGACTCATCTAATCTGGCTGCTAGGAGGAGTCAGCAGATAAAACTAAGGATGCTCAAGATTTTAAGTGTTCAGTATGAGGGTGAATCAGCTGCAAACTTGGCAGGGTCCAAGTACTGAACCCCAATAAACAGTGTTTTTATTAAATTAGAGTAAATTGAAGAAATTGAATGTTTGACAAAGATTTTCAAGATATTATACTGACACTTAAAGAAGGGAGCACCGTCTAAGCCTGCTTTCCATTCTTTGATTAAACTACTTATGCAAATGCATTTGAATAAGGTATATTAGTCTTTAAAGAAGGTATTAAAGTACTATGCAGTAATATTGTCTTATGTCAGTAATATTGTCTTATGTCAAAGATTCTTTATGAAATCAAATTATGTCAAATAAAAAACTTCAGTCATTTTTTAGCCTCTCAGAGCTCAGACAGTTCACAATTTGAAAAATATTGTTGAAAGGATGTTACAGATAAAGTAATATAAACTCGGATAGACTGTTTCTCAAAGTTGTGGATGTTTTATACTGACATTTAGCTAAAGCTGTTTTAATATTGGCAGAACAGTACCACAAGTAATAGAGCTGCAGTATTTTCAAGTGCAGAAGGTGATTTGTCCTGGACCTGTCTCTTAATACAAAAGTGGAGACTTTAAACACAATGAATATTTCTTCTTTTTGATTTGACTCTGTAAATATGCTAGATTAATTTTGAGTAAAAAGTTACTTCATGTCCCATAGGGACAGTTCTCTGACTTGCTCACTTGCACTTTGCTTAGCTATGTTTTTCAGTATACATAATTAATCAAACTAATGAACTTACAAAATAAGTGAATAATATTATATTGTAATCCAGCTCTCTTGACCTTGCTTTTTGACCTTTTTGGATGTTTGAATATTTTTTTCATCAAAAGGCATGTAGGAAATTCCTGAAACTGCTTTTGTAGAGCCACCCCAAGCTTACTGTCCTCCTGTCCTTCTAAGAAGCACCAGTGTCACTGTCTGTGAGGGGTCGTGTCAAGCAGGTTACAGAACACATCACATCCACTGTGGCTTTTGCAGCAGCTGAGACACGCCCTGTGCTAATACAGGAGTGGTGCATAGGAGTGGTTTATACGCCAGCCTACTCTTCTTTCTTCTTTCCTTCTTTTCTTTTAACCATTCCGCATTTCCATACTAATCTTGTTACACTTAGTGACAAGAAAAACTTCAGAACCATAATTCCTTTGTGGTGCAGCTCTGACAACACCATCTTTTCATAATTGTGTGTAGGCTAAATGTAGAAGCGATGTAAAGGGCATTGCCATCTCAGTTTGAAAGCAGGGAAGAAATGAAGTTTTAAGCTGGAAAAGCAACTAGAATTGATGCGACAAACAGTATCTTAGCTGATACCTGGTACAACCTGTAACTTTGCAGACGTGTGTACCTGTGTAAGACATTAAACAAGGTATTCCTCACAAATACAGACTAATGCTGAACCCAAAAGTTTTTGAAGAGAATTTTTTACCACAAATGAATGGCTATGTGCCTGATAGGAAATTTATTGTATCACAAACAATCTACTCACAGAAAAGAGGTAGGGTCTGAGAACCTAATATAGTTTGTTAGTATATAGCCAAGCATTTTTATTAAAAGTGTAGGAATATCTCCATGGGAAAGCCTACTGGAGTTTTCTTAGCGAGGGCCACTTGCTTTTCTTCTCTCATATTGCTGCATTTTCTCCCATTCTCCAAATCTTGTGCTAATTAGCCTCCTACCTGCTTTTTCCCGATGCCAGTTCTGACTGTCTCACACCATGTTCAGTGCTTGAATCCCCTTCCTTCTGTCTTGTGCTGGCTGAAATCCATCTCTCTGCATGCTAAATATGTTAATTAATTTTTTCATACGCTGGACTGATACATAAACTTGTTTTCTTTAATCACACATATTGATAGCATAGTTTCTTACAGAATACTTGTATTTTCATATATGTTCTGCAATAACATAGGAAAATTAACTTAAGAGGCTGTATCTTCAAACATATGCTTCTCCATAATCCCTAGAAACTGAAAGCATCAGTCAGCCAGAAATGCATCCTGCAGCAGTCCATCTCTGGTTGCATCTCTGCTTCCCCTGTCCATTTTCAATGCAGTCTTGATTTTCTCTTGGAAAATGTGCAGGGAAGGGAAAGCTGCAATAGCAGGGAGCAGTGGGATGATACTGTGAGGCAGAACTGCTCTGCTGCAAAGTACATTGCAGTACAGAAGAGTGGAAGGAATTTGTACAGTTTGTACAGAATTGTGCATTTGGGTTACATTGTCTGTGTGATGGATTATCAGCAAATGACCACTTTGTCCCTAAGGAAAGCCCTGGTCTCTCCTAACTGCTAAATGCTCTGTTTATGTAGTCTTGATGTCACTGAGGGTAGCAAATGATAACACACAGTGATTACGCTGGTGCAGCTTCCTGTCTGCGAGAACGGCGAGAACCAGATGCTGGGGATGTTTCAAGTAAGCATGGGTAGAAAAATCTTTCCCCTGAATAACTCTGTATTGCTTTTATTTCAGTAAAAATTAGGTTAGGCCTTAATCCAAAGTTTTAACATCTTTTTCAAAACTGTTGACAGTGCTTGTATATTCTTGAAAGGTATACACACAGAAGAGATGAAGTTTCTGCCCTGAACACTTCTGGCAATGAATTCTGTAGTTTAACCAAATTAAAAAGTCTTGTTCTTTTTATGATTTTTTTTTTTAATTGGCTTTAGGAAGTTCAGATGTTAATTTGTTAAATCTTCTTTCTGGTAATCTGAGACAAAAATCTAATCTTTATCCACCATAAAAACGTACCAGTTTGCCCAGTTGCAGTCCTTTCTTACTTAGAAGAGATTTTTCTATGCAATTTTGTGTCTTTCCTCTGCAGTTCCCTTTTTAGAAGCAATGACTCATAAACATGGAGTTGAGGTGAAGACCTATTATTTATTCCTTGAGGAAATTATAGTGTTTTCAGTGCTAATCTTCATTCAGCTCCCCGACTATCTTAACACTTTGTTACCTGGTTTTGGTACAATGACCAGATGTTTCTGCTGAGCTTTCTGCCATTAAATCAATGGTCACAAAATTTTTGGTTTGATAGAATTCATTTACAACTGTCGTGCTAAAACTTTGCTTTGTTTGGTATTTTTGGATCATTAAGTTTTATTTGTCTTTATGTTGCCTATTCAGCTTGACTGTTTAGGATTTCTGAAGCTTTCATGGCATTTTTTGGTTATGATTTGACAGTTGTTTTACGTCACCTGCATATATCTTTTATTTTTCCACTGATTCCTAGGAGATTGTCAGAATTATGGAGCAATTCATTGCCGTAGTAAAAATAAACCGTTTACTTTTTATTCTCCACTTTATATCCAGATTTTGACTCAATATGATACTTCTATATTGGGCCAAAATATGCCTTCCCCATTAAGGGTGAGTTTTGAACAAGAGATCTAAAACATTCCTATGCTACCTTAGCACAAGAGAATAATTCTGTGAAAAGCACAGCTTTCATAAAATTTAATTATCTTGGCTAGCCTTGAGTTTTTTTATGTTTTAAAGAACTTCATTGTATATTTATTCAATGTGCCAAGGAAAAATATATTGCAATATTTCTTACTTCCTAGAAAACAGGAAACCTGTAACCCTGTGCATGCTTTTTCAAGCATAGGGACATCCAGAACCAGAGTGAGGCGTCTTGCTCAATAAGGACCTTTTACTGTCCCATTGGCTTTATTTCTGCTGATCTACCACTCACCTCCTTGTTTCAACAGAAGGGAAGCTGCTAATAATAATAGAAATATAGAATGAAATAAAAAAATACATTAATTTATTAATTTTAAAAATACATTAATTAAAATAATACATTAAAACATTAATTGAGTGGAAATCCTTTAGTTCAATTTTGTCAATGCCTACTTCTAATCTTACTTCTTTATTTTTGTCTTTTTATTGCCATATAGTGTACAGACCTCGTTAGTGCTATCCTGCTTCACTTTTAAAAGATTTTCTTTAAATCCATTAATAGTCTAAATGAGATTACTCTTTTCTGGTGTCCAAGAGTCAGGAGGGAATGCTCAGAAGTGAATTGTTACAATTTAAAAATTGGAGTATTGCTCCCACTAATGCCCATTGGAATACTTGGTAATCACACCCTCCTTACAGATGGGAACAAAGGTGTCTGATGAAAAGATCTGACACGGAGGTTAGAGAGCAGAAAATTTGCCTTTTATGCACCCTCCCTTTTTTGTCGTTGTCCTTTGGAATGTGTTTTTGTGGAGGTTTGTTGTGGGCCATTTGCAGTAGGGCACCTGGATGGGTCCCGGATTCGCAGATTCCGCAGGGTGTGCCACAGGTGCAGGCACAGCTCAGCGAGTCCCTGTGCTTTGGTGGGAGGTGTGGTACAGCCACGGCTCAGCTTCTCTCTCTGAGCACCTTCACAGGTTCGCTGGTGCTTTCAAGTCCATCTAGCTTGAAACCTCTATTTATTCTGAATATGTCTTTGATACAATTATGAAACTAATAGGAAGATGGTCAGTTATCGTTCTAAACAGCTGGATGACAGGAAATCTTTGAAACACCATACATTTTTAAGGACTCCTATTTTATTTGAGCCGGTTGGCTCTGCTTTCACCAGCTTTTACAACGTGACAAGCAGCAGACAGTAGGATGGGAAAGACCAGGGAATTTGGAATCACAAAGCTGCTGACTTGCACTTACCATTTACCAGCAGGAAGGGGCTTATCTCATTACTTTTCCCTTGAGATCTAACCCAGCCCACACACATACCAGAATATTTAAATATGTATAGAAACTATTTTCAAACCCTTTTGAACCAAGTTTTCCTTCACCTTAGCTGGCTTCATTTCTGTGTCTTGGCCAATGTGTTGAACTTGTAATTCCTTTATTAATGTTTTTTTAACGAAAACTACAAAATCTGCTGAGAATAAGGAATTTTGTCAGTTATATGAATAAATTGTCTTTAAATGTCAAATTATGTTGCAGATAAATAATTTTTAGTATCAATTCAAGGACTAAGTTCACAATGTATTCTGGAATGCATCAGAATGCTGTATAGCACAAGTCATGAAGAAACCTGCAGACTATCTTTGAAAAAAGTATTTGTACTTTGTCTGTTATTCTGAACTGTAGATCTGAGAGTGCTTTAAATGAAATCTAAACTGTTAATGAAAGAAAACCCGTGACCTAGAACTATAAGTTGAGTAAATTCTGTGACAAAATAATTTAGAGGAATTTCTGAATTTTCCCTGGAAAACTTCTAACCCCTCTCTTTTACCTCCATAGAATCTAAGATTCCTGAAAACACTAGTGCTTTCACCAAGTAGATGTACTTATCTTGGCTTTTGAGCCAAATCTGCTGCCTATAGATTGAGAGCTATGCAACTGACTGGTGAAATTAATTTGACTAATTCTTTCTTATAAAGAGTGGAAGGTAATAAATCAGTTTGGAAAAGACGTATGCTCAGGGTTAAGCATGCAGGCAACTCATTGAAGGATGAGGTGCCATCACAGATTAAGTACCACCTTAGCTGCAATTGTCTGTGTCAGAAGACAAAGCATTTTCTTTCCTCACATTGAATTCTATTTGAAGTTTAGTAGATCTCTGTGATGCTTTGTGGGGAAGATGGAATGTGTAACATCATATGGTGATGGGAGTATAATAGTTACATAATTAAACTTTCTACACTCATTACTATGTGTTGCCAACATTTTCGACATTGAAGTTTGAATATTTGGGTTTGTTATCTGTGTTTATACAACACTCCATGGACACTGCAGGGGTATCTTGCTGGTACATTTAGAGAACTGAAAGGAAGGGCAGCTTTAAAAATAGTAGGATGGGAGCACAGCTGGGTTGGATGGTGACCAAGCATCTCAGAAGCTGTTTAGTGACTCACTGTCACACTCCAGTTCCGGAGCAGCCACTTTCTGGGACAGCCACACTGCTGACCCTGTGATGGATCAGAACTGACTTGAGCTGCTTCAGAACTATGTGTATTTCAAGAGCCACACGTTGGTCCCGCTGGCATAGATTGTTCAAGTTTATTATGTCTTATGGTTGTTGGATATGCTGTATGGTGTGTTATCCCACTGCCTTACTAGGGATTACAAGCATATCCCTGTGATAGTCCCTGGGAAAGAACACAGAGGAGAATGAAAGATACTTCATGTTTTTCTGAAATCTCTTCCTGTGTTCCTTTGGTTCTACAGCAAATCTTGTTTTCTGAAGTTCAATTCTTAGTAGGCATTGAGCTTTCAATGAGGAATACTCATTAACATGACTTTTTGTGCAATGTGCTCCAAACCCTCCTTTAAAGTCAGTATTTATTTTTTGTGCCTCTGCTATATGTAAGGTATTAGATAGACCTTTACTGCTTTTGTTTTATAGCATCTTACACCTGTCTTCTTCCCCTGTACCAGGAAAACCAGTGTGGAAGCATGAGTCTCTTATTCCTTGCTCCTCCATATGATCTTTTATTACGTCATAGCTTTTAGCATGTACAGAAGACACAAGCACTGTATACTTTTCTGACTGCGAATGTCTTTTTGCCTACCGCAATCACAATTGCCTCATGTGCACTTTTTTAGTTGATGCTGATTCTTACTGACCTTCATCCCTCTTCTGAAGAGAAATGCCTGTCGAACCTTGTAATACTGTCAAAAAGCATGAAATTCAGAGAATCATATTAGTGATGGAAAAGTCCTGTTAGGTCATCCAGTCCATCTCTTGCCAGCACAAGATTCTCCACAGGGATACTCTCTAATGCTCTGCCTACTTGAGAATGGTCTGTAGTTCTTCAGCTGGAAACCCTGAGACTGATCCTTTGTGTGTGTAATTATCCCATTGCAACATTTCTCCTCTGGATTTGCTTAAACTTTGACCTGTAGACCAGTCAGGTAATAACTGACTGTTGAGCCAGAGCATCTCCATGTGTGTGTGTGGCTGTGGTGTATCATATCCAGAAGGCATGAATGAATACTGGCAAAATGACAAAATATTACCAATGTCTGAAGGGACACATGACTGAGCAGACCAGCATCCTATTTCTGCACTGTCAGGCAGTTCTTGCCAAGAAGCTGAGTATCAGTGGCTGTGTTTTTTAGTTTAATACTACGGCAGCTGTCTTCTCAAGTATCTCAGTATTATATTGGGTAAAATTCTGAGCTTAGCAGTCGTGTGTTTCTTTCAGGTTGCCTGATCTATGGAGTGGGATGTAAAGTTGTACATCTCATGACTGGAGGTCATTTGTGGTACTGGAGGATCTGAAGTAAACAATTATGGACTGATATTGCTGCAAAGCTATCTGGCTCACAGTACTCTCAAATGAACTTTCTATATACATCTCAGAGTCTGCTTATTTAAAAGAAATGAAATCCAGACCTATTAAAAGTTGAGAGATTCCCAGGAGGAATTCACCAGTCCTGGGGTGTGAGGCTTCTCATCTGCCACCAACCATGGTGAGCTGGGGCTGAGCTTTGGAGCTTTTCATTTTGGAGGCTTTTAAATGTGTATTTGTAATAGTCTTACTCGAACTAAAAAGTGATTCCCAAGGAATAGCCCATAACTCTGCTAAAGGATTTGGAGTTTGGAATGTTCTCTGGGGCAGTAAGGAGCAGTCTGTGGGACCTCCCTGACAGATTTCTGAACTTTCAGCCACTTGTTCCATATTTGGTGAGTAACCTGTGTGCTGGAACTGTGCACCAGCCAGGCATGTTGCAGGCTCTGGGGACAGCCAGTGCCTTGGATTAATGTGTGTATAATTAATCCTTAAAAGAAATGGCTCTTCCAATGGAGGAAAAAGCTCTAAAGGGACAGCTAAAGTATCATTTTCTTTTAGTGGTTTTATTTGACTGCTTAGTAATAGATGGGAAAACTAATGCTTTAAAAGCTTAAGATTTATGATAGAAGATATAATGTGCCTCCTTCTATTGTGTTTGGTCTCAAGGTGTACATTTTCCTGTTAAAAAAAAATTTGCAAAATCTTACTATTTTTTTAATATGTATTCTAAAAGTGAAAATAAAAAGTTCATGAACTTAAAAGCTACTTTAGTTGTGCCAAAGGAAAAAATAGCCTTAAAACATAATTTTTCTCTCCAAAAATCATCTGAGACGGCCACGTGTACCTCACATGGTATCATCACAGTAATCTTTTGATGAGAAGTGCTTCTTATTAGGCCCTTCAGGACTGAATTGTTTGAGTTGCTGGACACTGACAAGCACAGCTCATAAGCAGATTGTAAAAAAGTGATTAACACTGGAGGTAAATTTTGAACTCCTTGCAAGGAAAGGCTGGAGCAGAGGCAACTATTAAAAATATCTCTTTTTGTAGATTGATGGTAAAATATGTGTATGCAGCCCTCTTGTGACTTGTGCTATGTGAAGTATCAGTTCTGTGATTATATCATTATGACAGGTTCTACTCACAAAATCCTTAATAAAATTGATCTTTTGATTTTGAAATATAAAATTCCATGTGTGCAAAAGTGTCCCGACATGCAGAGTCAAAATAGGAATTGAGGCTAAGAAAGAGCCTTTCAAATGTAAGCTAATATATCACGGCAAGTATGGAAACCTATGTTGATGCAGAAATCTGGATTTTCATGAAATATTAGCTTTATCTGTATCATTTTCATCAGCAGAAGAAAAAGAAATAGTAGATGAAAAACTGTACTTCATTTTGAGCAGTTGCCATTGCTACAGAAAATTTTCCCTTTTTCTTCCATCTAGGATTTGAATTTACTGCCCATGTGAAAAATGGTAAAAATGGAATAGGGTTTTGAAAACACAAATCCTTAGTTTATTATGTACTCTTAAAACTTTGAGAGCAAAATAGTTATTTGAAACGAAAATGTCATGTAATTTATGAAGTTAATGGAAGGTAAAACTTTCAACATTCCTGAAATTTTAATCCTTCTGTAGTGCATGTGATTTCATGTGATCTCTCACCCTCTGAGAAACTGCTTCATTATCTTGCATAACAGTTTGGCAGATCTCCATCTTTGCTCTGCTGAATAAAGGAATAGTGTTTCTACAGAAACAAGTTTGAGAATTTACAAGATGGAGAAGGAGCTTCAGGTTTAAAATCCACATCTTAAATAACCGCTTGTTAGAAGCCAAATTTTTTTGCCATAGTAATTTTGCTGATGTTATATGTTATATATAATGTAACATTAGAGTAGTTTTTTTAGGAGCTGGATTTTACAAAAATTTTTTGCAAAATATTTAGAAGCTGTTTGCATTCCTAAAATAAAAAGCTATTTTTCTCTGTCTTTAGAATCGACTCATTTAATAATGATTTAATTATATTTTGTAGCTTTCAATTGGTAACATCATTACGGTCTCTTTTCTAACTTCAGCCAATATAAGCAGGATCAGAAGCAGATACCCGATATCATCACAATTTTATTCTGTTGTAGAGTTGGCAGTTTTCTTTTTTACCCAAAGACAGATCCTGTTCATATTTTCATTACCTGACCTCTGTTTGTGCCCAGGTTCACTGCCTGCAGGTCCCAGGAGGTGGCACGGGGCTGTTGCCAGGCTGAGGGGTCTGACCACACGTGTTGTGTGCAGAGGCCTGGAGCATCCCCTGGCACTGGAAACTGAGAAACACCCTGTTAAGGATCACAAGGGGTCACAATAGACACAATGGCTACTCAGTGGCTCATGGAATATGTAGATAGCACTCTATACATTGCTTACTGTAAGGTTTTTTTCTTCTACAAGGACAGATTTAGCCAAATACAGTCCAGAAGTTCAATTAATGTCCCATTATTGATAATTGTAATTCTTAAATGCTCAGTTTTAAAGCAAATACATCCAGTTTGTGCAGCAACTCGAAAGCTGTGCTGTGACTTCTGTTACTCTTGTGTTCTGGTTGTAAAACGGGTAAAAAGAAATTCTTTAGGTCTGATAAAACCCCCCAAGGCATTTGGCTAAAGATTGCTCTGTGTGTGTGCAAGCATCCATTCATGTGTGTGTGCATGTATGGAAACTAAAGGTCACATGGCTTGGCTCAAAATGCTAATTAGAAAATATTTATTTTACTAGTAAACAAATCAATAGCAATCAGTAAAGGATTCATCAGATTAATAATTTACACCCACGTAATGCAATTGATTTACCTTTTGTGGATGCACTTTAAATTGTTTCAGCTGCACTTATGTAGTTTTAATTTGATTTAATGAATTAATGGATGAATCTAATTCCTCAGAGTGTTATTTAAAATGATTTAGATATGTCTACATGAAACTGGGTATGCAAGTAGTTTAATTAATTTAGAACACTACAGCAGAGTTATTCACATGTACACAGAAATACCAGCTACAGTTGTATTTTGTGTTTGAAGTGGTGTGGTATCAATCAGAGACATTCCTACTTTGATTTACTGTGCTCTGCTGGAATTCCAGCCAAGGTGTGAGTGCTGCACTGGTGGCAGTAACCATGCACTAAGGAGTCAATCCATTAATCTGAAATATCTGTATTCACTATTGATCCAGTAAGTTCAGGCACCTGCGTAGGCTCTTCACTATCTGTGAAGTAATCAACACACGGAACATTCGTTCAATTATTGCTGCATTAGCTGCTGAGTTGGAAATTTCATCTCTCTTTTGGGAATGGAAATTTAAATCTTGAGAGAAATTAGGGGATTTATACTCCTAATTTAATACTTGGTTCCTTTGTTCTGCTAGACTACCTCAGTAAGTGAGTGGTTCCTGCTCTGAAATGGAGTAGAAATAAAAGCCAGTGAACTACAGCACAAGAAGGCAGGAGGAGGTTTGTCTCTCTCTCCTGGGAAATGGAGGAACAAGCCCCCTGAATGTGTCCGTGGGTATTTTCTTGCTCCAGCAGAGAGGTGAGCTTGAATGTGTTACTGCTGATGAACTGGAGGTGTCCTTAGGATGCCAAGGAAGTTTCTGTTAAGTAACAGTATCTAAACTTGGCAACGTGCAAGTGAAGTACTGGTACTAAGACTGGTCTTTTAAACCAAAATAACTTGCCATTGGCTAAAAATAAAGTTTCTAGATATGACAGAATGAGCCCTGGTGGAAAAACATGCCATTGGGACCCACAAAGGCTGTAAACATTTTGTGATATATGCCAACTCCATTTAGATTTTCTTTTTAAAAAAAGAGGGGACAAGTAGATGTAGCAGACTGATGTAATATTTGGTTTGCACTTCATGTAAAATTAGGCAGTTTGTGATGGTTGTGTTTAAGGGCAAATACTGCCCCCTTTAAACAAATAGTTCTGACTACAGTCACATTTAAAAGATAAGCCACATTTGTACTCTCAGAAGACATAGATAGCTCTTAACAGTAAAATTAACTTATGCCCATGTTACGTATTAGCACAACTAAAGAACCACTGAACGGAAATTTCAAAAGTTTCAAGAATTTTGTCTATTTTATTTTGTGTCTGTTGAGTCCAAGGGTGTTTTTCCACTACAATATTTTTTCCCGAGTAAATTCATTAGGTAAGAAGGTGCAGATAGCTGCAAAATCCATCCTTTCTAGATGAGCTGGGGGTGAGGTATAAAGTGTGTAAAACTAGTCAAGGAAGTAAAGACATTCTATTTATTTTCAACACTGAAATGTACCCCATGGAAAAGATTCCTTTTTAGGTTCTTGGGAGCAGTTAGACTAGTGCTTAGTGAGCTTTTCTACTTCTGTTTCTACTTTTTGATCTACTTTTAATCGTCCCACTTATTTATCGCTAATGCACATGGAGTGAAAAATTAAAATTCTTGCCAAAAGGCAAGAGGCCACCCTTAAAAGTAGCTTCTGTTGGATCTGTCAGTTGATAACTCAGTAATGCAGGATTTTTTTCTGGGTCATTTGAGCATATGAAGCAAAGATCTTGCTGATGATGCGACGGGTATCTTTTGTCCTATGATATTTTATCAACTGAAGTATTCATCCCTAATTTCATTGAGGGTGAGTGAGATACTCAGGAAGTATAAGGCATGAGATGTGTATGTGGCATACTGAGGAAAGAGATTTTTCCAAAAGCAAGAAGATAATCAAGGGCTAAGAAAATCTCTTTTGAAATGAGACGATAGGGAGAAACAGACCCTAAAATTAGAAAGGTAATAAAATAATGCTCACAGCAATAACACTGAAATATTGAGAAGTGATTAAAAAGACTTGAAGAACAGAAAGACACACTTTTCAAAAAGCAACCCTGATCATAACTGCATGGAGAAAAGACAAGGACTAACTTAAAACACAGAAGAAAAAAAAGATCGTACTCTATTGTACATTTGGCTTTAGGTGATCAAAGCAAAGTGTCTCTTGAAAAAATGCTAGAAAGTACTTGCTTGCAGTAAGTCTTTATCTATTTGAAAGATAAAAAATGATAGAAATCCCATTTAAAAACAATTACAATGAAGGCTGTCTTTAAGTAGAACCATTATGCAAACCATGAAATACCAGGGATTCCTGGCATTCTCGTTCTGTTAGTGCTGCGGTGTCTCACTCCAAGCTTTGTTAAGGACCTGAGGAGCTGGGCAGGCCTGTGTTCCAAGCCCTGGTGTACTTACAAGGCTTTCCATGGAAAGATAGCTGCATATCAAAAAATTTCTCCACCAGGAATGGCTCTTGGGATGATGAAATTATTGTTACCAGCTTGCCAAAACGAATCCTGGTAAGGAAAAGTAAAATCAAGCGAAAGTAGAAAGGTGATTTTTTTTGCTTTCCTTTTATTATTCCCACAGGGAAGGGTGGAGTCACAGGGAATAATGGTACACATTTCCTTTAACATTTAGCAACAAGTTGATTTCACAAGCAGAGTAAATATCCTGTGTTCCATTAATATCTTGCAGTTTGTATTTCAGAGTGATTTCAGAAGTGAAATTCTTAGCGGAATTTTAAGTCATGGCATGTCTCTTTGTATAAGTGAATAAATAGCAGAAAGTTGAATTACAAAAATTATTTTATTTTCTTTAGATTTTGATTGAGATTTTTAATTTCATTTGGCATTTTAAAGCAATTTGTAAAAGTGATGTTGTGGGTTAATTTAATCACAGTTATACTCTCTAGATGCATTTGTAGAAATTAACGAGGCTTATCTTTGAGATATAAAGGACCTTTCCACTACTTTGTACAGCTGATTCCTAAGATCAGTTTCCAGGATTTGCAGTTTTGCCTAATGCTGCAGTTTTGTATTTTGGTTTTCACTGTAATTGGCTGTAGATAGTTTAGTACTGCCATGGCTGCTGGCCTGTGCCCAATGCCCCCTGGCTGTCAGTGAGATTGTGTGGGTGTGGTGGACCCAGGTATTTGAATCTTTAGTGTAAAAATACATTTCCAAGATACAAAAATGCAAAGGGACAAATTAAGTTTCCATAACTGTCAGTAGAATTCAAGGAGTGTTACAAGAGAGTTTGTTCAGTATCTGTAAGAATGGTGCGGTGATAGTCACAATTCCACAGGCAAATGGGAAAAAACATGTTCTGCTAATAATGGGTTCTAAGTTAGAAGAGGTCAAGCAAAATGATTTACTGATGTCTCTCTCTTTTTTTTTCCCTTCTCATTATTTTAATCTCTTGAGTTGAAGCACTTTTTTCAGATTGCAGACACCTCCTCACTGTTTAATGTTCACACAGAAAACCAGAGGTTTTTGGACATGTATTTGCTATTCCCACAATGATGGTGTGGAATGCTTCTAGCATGAAGCATTATGATTTCCAGTCTTATGTAGAAAGCATAATGTACATTCCTGTCATACAAAAAAGGGCATTTTATATATGTTATCCTCTTTAACAATTTCTAAAATTGCATGTCTTTCTTTTAGTATGCTTACTTTTAAATATAAAATCTATGAGACAGGGCTTCTGCACTCCTTATTTGATTTTTGAGAACCACTTTTTATATGGTTATTTCAGAGGAGTCTTCCAAGTACTATGTCAGAACAGTCCTACCTTGCACTGCACTGGTCTGAAATAAAAGTTAGCTAATATCTGCAGCATTCTCTCAAAGCATTGTTCCTGTGATATCTCTTTCAATTAATTACCCCTCTTGTGGAATTATTCTATACTTTTGATAGAGGAAGAGGAAGAAATAAGACTGCTCTGTTCCTACAGTGGTTCAGTTGTAACATTTGCAGCCTTTGCCAGGTGTTTGCCACTAGAAGAAAAAGTTATGATGTAGACTGCAGAAAACTTTCCGTAGGTGACTTCATTACCTAGCAGTCAGTCATCTTGATCGTGAATAAAGATACCTACAGAGGAGGAGTGTATCATCTTCTCCTTCAGCCCTCCCTATCGGTAGCTCAAGAAAAACTACATCAAAATCTGTTTTAGATAGTGAAATTGGGAAGGCAAGCTCTCTTGCTCTTTGTATGAACCCACTTTGCTGTGTCCATAGCAAAGTCCTTCTTCAGAGAGTGAAAATTAGCTGTATGTTAAGGCAGAAGTGCTGAAAGCGGGTGGTGCAGTGCCATGGAGCAGCTTCCAGCTCCCTGGTGTTTGCTGTTATTTGCAGGGCTGGCACTGGGAGACCTCAGCTGGTGAGAGCCTCAGGTTGTGCTCAGAGCTGGAATTGTGTGGCTGCGGAGTGAGAGGCAGTGCCTGCCCTGGAGAGTTTACTGAGTTAAATATAAAAGATAAACAAAGCAAAGGAGGGAAACATGTAAATAGTTGTTCAGCAGGACAACAAGAGAGCCATCCAGGATTCTGCTGGACCTCTGAGCTGGGCGTCTGTTCACTAGAGGAGAGTGCTTTAGGAAAAAAAAGATGGAAAAAACCAAAGTAGGAGCAGTAAATCTGATTTTTATTTTGAAAGGGTCAATATTCTGGCTTTACAAATGCATCCCCAAGATTTAATTGCTGATGATTTATGTCTGTTCTATGGAATATTTATTAATATGTAATAAAAAAGCACTGTCCAAAGTGGACTATGTTGGGATTGAGATTTTCTGAAACGTTAGAAAAATCCTCCAGATGGCAGAATAACTGCTTCAGTGTGCATACTGTAGATGGGGATATAGTTTTATCCCTCACTGCAAAACACTCCTATTTTCGAATTGAGCAAATGGCTTTTTGAAAGCAATTTTGACCAGACCCTGTGGGAAATTGCACAGTTTAAGTAATATTTGCTTGTTTTGTTCAGGGTGCTGACTGAGTACCCTTGTTCTATTCTTAAATAGCTAAAAGTCAGAATCAAACTTGTTTATATGTGGAGTGGTGTAAGAGATTTCATTAACAGTACAAAGAAGGTGCATGTACAAGGAGTATGTCAGATGTTTCCAGGTCATGTTGCACATTCCATTAACTACTCTGAACACAGCAATAGTGGTAGGAAGTCTTCAAAATAAACACAACATGAAGCAAATTCTATTTTGGCACTTACCGTATACTTAGTGCCCTGTAATTGCAAAGGAAAATTAAATCTCCCCTCCCTTTAGAAGTCTCCCTTGCGTAATGTCTCTCAATGAAGTTGTGTGAAAACATAAATTGGATATAGAATTTGTCATGTATGCCATCATATGCTTTGACTCTTCTTGTGTCTATCATATCTCTCAGCTTCTTCAAGATAATGCATAATCTCTTTATATTTTCAGGATTTCTCATTCATTAGCCAGTAATATGGCAGTAATTTCTAAAGAGGTGGTCATACCATGAAATTATTAAATACATTTCACATTTCTTCTAACGCAATTTTGCTGCTGGGAGCAGCAGAAAAAAAGAAGAGAATTCTGTAACTCTCCAAGTCCTTACACATCATCAGCATTTATGCTGCAGGTAAGTGATAGCCCATCTGCCACAGAATGAGAGTGTCCATGCTGTTTTGGCATCTCCACTCTGGCTCCTTCCTTGGTGGAGAGGCAGCAGGTAAGATAGATGGAGGCATCCCTCCACTCTCGCTTCGGAGCCCTGCATGATGGGAAATGATTTCTAAAGCAGCATATTGATAAATAAAACATGAAATACTCCTGAAGGATGCTTGTCCAGAGCTCTCCCTTGTTTAAGTCCAGGCTGTGCTCTGAGAGACGTTTTGACACATCTGGATGCACAGCATGTTTGCTGAAGGCAAACAGCCTCTGCAGTGATGAGGGACAGCTGGGGCCTGCTGGCTCAGCACACCGGGGGCTGGCACCAAGATGCTGACGCTGCGCCGTGAGCGCGGCTCCCAGGTGATCACTCCATTGCCTGTGACATTAGAAATCAGCACAAAGTTGGCTGAGAAGTCATTTGTGCAAACTCGGGGGATGAGAAAGCAAAAGAGAAACCGCGGCTGCCTCTCTGGAGAAGAGGCTCATTGGTAAAGCTGCTGCAATAAAGACGTTTGGGCCAGTTGGTTCCGTTCCTCACATGAAGTTAGAGTCATTCAGGTTCAGGTTTATACACTCTGTCAGTTGCTATGCCCAGGTGTCAAGAAATCTGAAAAAATACACAATTATAGCTGACTTCACATAGCTTTTATAAATCCATTGGGCTTCTTTCATTTTAGCTCTTATTCTTTCTATCCGTTTTTATCTTTTTTTCTGATTCCAGGGAGATCAACAAAAGGAGGGAAAGAAACACATGAACTTCCATGTGATTTTTAGCCATTGTTAATCATCTCAGTATGCAAACACCTTCAGTAGATATTTTCATTGGTAAAAAGAAAAATTTGGAACGCTTGAGCAACTCAAGTTTTTTGGTGTTTCTGTTGTTTGGTTTTTTTTTTGCTTTACCATGGGTTTCATGGTTTGGCAAGTAAATGTTGAAATAAGTATTTTTTAGGTTATTGGCACATTACATTTAATTAGAGCACTAAAGCAATTCAACAGGTTTTTTATTTGGTCACAATTCTAAGTATAGAGTTAGGCCCTGGGACCTCACACTTGTAAATAATTTGCAAACCAACAGTAAATATGGTTGAAAAGCATTAATTCTTGCATTAATTTCAAAAGGGTGTGAATAGTTGCTCAGAATATCAACAAAAATGCCGGTAAAATCGGGAATCACATTTGGTACAAACTCTTTGCTGTTATATATCTGGACCAAAATAGGCAAAGGGTGTACAAAATGAAGTTTGCCTTTAGCATTTTTTCTGTGTAAGTTACATACCTTGTCTGCCAAAGCACTGCTTTAACAATTCAAAATGAAAAGCTGTGAAGTGTGGTTCTCTTTGGAGAAAATAAAGTTTGCCAAAGGAAGACTGTTAATGTGTGCTCCAGGCTGCAGAGGGCTGCTGCAATGATGGGGGCAGGGGTGAAATCACTATATCCACCAATGTGGCAAAATATTTAAAAGGCTTTAGCTAGATAAATCTACAGTATATAATATCTCAAAACTAAAATTACAACTAATTGCATAGTACATAGCTAAAGAAATTAAAAACTGGTGGCAGTGTGCTGCTTCTCTTGTGATTTGTTGGTAGAAATGACATTGAATGGTGAAAGTGCTGTATTAATAATTAAGTATATCACTGTATAAATGTGAGGATTTAACTATGCTTTAACCTCCAAATCTCTCAATAGTTGGAAGTTATAAATAGATACTTTGAAAGAAAGCAGAAAAAACTTTAAAAATTATTTTGAAATGTATTTGCTTAGAAAATACTGTCATAGATACAGAATCAGAGAGTTAATTGTTCTGCTTGGAATTATTCAGTATTTATTTTAAGACAAATTTAAAATGTCACAGGCAGACATTTCAGTTATTATTACATGGATTTTAACTTACCTTTAGTCATCACCACCAGCACAGATGACAGACTCAGGGAGGGCTGCAGGATTTTAGCAAAGGATAAAAGGCAGTTTAGAACAGGAGGGGAATGAGTTAAACTGTTTTTAGATAAGTTGGATATATTCAAGTTGGCAGTTTCTGATGAAACTCATCCTAGACTACTTACAGAAGCAGCTGAAGCAATTTTTGAAGCATTAGCAATTATCTTTGAAAACCCATGGAGGATGGGGGAGAGAGGTCCCAGTCCTCTGGAGATGCACGTGATGCTGTATCTCTTTTTAGACAGGAGAAAGAGAAGAGCTGAGGAATCCTAGGCAAAAGAGTTTCACTAGAATCAGCAGGATACACCAAACTGTTGAACAACCATCTTGAGAGTAGTAAGGAAGTAAAAACATTGAATGTTCCTTTGTGATGTACAAATATCAGGATGAGTTCCCTGCTTTTTTCAATAGTTAAGTAGCCTGGTAGATTGGAGGAAGTCCAAGTGCTGTTATATACCTGACTTTAGTGAGGCTTTGAATAGATCTCTGTGTAGCATTCTGGTTAGCAATCTAACGAGGTAAAAATAGAAGTCCACTGTAAAACTGTTCAAAACAGCACTCTCAGCGTTCAGCTATCAGTGGTTTGCTGCTAGAAAGGGGAGCTGGTTCAGATGGGGTTCAGCAAGTCCTTCCGTCCCTGTGGGGACAGTTTTCATGCACAGTTTAAGGGAGCAGTGAGTATGCTTGTAAAACATCGGGGTGATAACATCCTGAAACTGCTTCTAAATCCTTTGAGAGACAGATTTGAATTCACAATTCATTAAAGAAATAGTCTGAGATCAATAACATGTAGTTCAGTAAACGCGAAAGCAAAGAATGAATCAGATGCAAAACATTAAATGACGAATAACTGCTTGGCAGCAATAATGCAAAGGATGAATGGGGAATTGTGAAGGGCTGCAAGCTGAGTGTGTCAACACTGTGATGCTGTTTCAAAAAAAAGCTAACATTGTTCTGCAATATATTCATAGGGTTGTCAATATCAGATGTATTAATGTGACCTCCTCTGAGGCCAGGAGTAAGGCACTTGTGTTTTGACTCTGATCTTAGGATGAAAACACTGAAAACTTAATGTACAGCAAATACAGAATGTTTACAAAAAGTAGCTGGGGATGGGGTTTGCTAAACCTAGAAAAGGGAAGAAAAGAAACATCAGCTTTCAAATAGGTGAAAAGCTGCTGAAACGTAACGAGCACCCATTGTTCCCCAGGACCACTGGCTGTAGGGTCAGAGATATAAAGTGCTTTGTTTGCAGCAAAAGTGACAGACACAGGTCAGCGCAAAATCCATCATTTTGTCTTCAATCCCCCTATCACATTTAAGCAAAGTCATGAACTGTGGTTTGTGCTGAGGTACATGTGCACGTACTGTGTTTTGGAGATTTTTGAAAACAAGTCTGAAAAACACCTATGGGAGGTTTAGTTGTATTTATCTGGACACATTGGGAGAGAATGGACTAAATCATACAGAACATTTTAATGAAATAAAGGCTGGATTTTGCTCTACAGCCTTACCTGATTCTTAACCCATCAGGTGCAGTCTTGCCAGGTCATTTGTTGTCATCTAGTAAGGGATGTGAGTCCCCAGCAAAGATGGTGGTGAGCAGGGCAGCACCTCCAGAACAATTCCTGTGACTCACAGCTTGCTCCTAGTGGCTTCTTGGGAAAAAGGAATGGACCTTGGCTTGGGCAAATTGTCCTTCAGGCTGTCAGTCAAGCCCTGATGGCCTAGATGGTCTCTTGACATCTCTTACAGCCTCTAATTCTGTGATTCTCTGGTTATCTAAATGTCATTTTCTGTGGTCAGACTTACAGGCTAAAACAGCAAGTTCTATTTAGACTTCATGGTTCATTGACTAAAAGACCCGTTCTGGTCTGTTGGTTTACTGTGGGTGATAAACATGTAGCTAGTCAGTACTTGATAGGGAAAAAAGAGTATCTTTTCAGCAGTCAGGTTAAAACAATTCTTCATTTCTGTATATTTCCCTAAAACAGAAACCTGGAGAAGTTTAGAATACTAACAAAATTATGTTTAAATATTGCTACAATTGACGAGATGAAAGTATGACCAATATGAACCTGTATGGTAAGGTAATCAAATCTCTTGCATGCACCTTTTCCATATTATTGAAAAATCCCAAATGTGGCATCTTAAGGCAAACTGTGACTGTAGCAAATAATTTTTAATGGTTGACTTACATTAATGTCTAAAATTAGTGTTTTGCTAAAAGTACTTAACAGGCTGTTCCATACACAAAGGTGTCACTTAGGAGCTGGCCTCTACACTCCATGTGGCTGTCCAGTTTCTCTCACGCTGGTTTGGTACTAGAAGGACCAGTTCCTGAGCTGTGTGTGCTGGTGAGGGTCTCACTGAATCAAAACACTTCAGGGATTTCGACTGCTTGGGAATCTTTACTGCAACCTGCTCTAGGCACGCTGAGTTCTGCAGTGAGCTTTTAGTACCATCTTAACACATTTTGCATCCTCAGGACCAATCTGCCTGGGTGAGCTGCATCCTGCATGTTCAGAATCCAGGCAGATGTACAGATGAGATGTGTAGGGCAAGCTTGTATTTGATTGCTATTTTTTCAAGCACACTGGAATGAAGTATGTGAGTTGAACTCCCTCATGTGAATGATGTGAGTAACGTGAATTCTCTGTCTAGTTACATTACAAAAATATTCCTTGTAGCAGCTCGCAGGCTGTTAAAGAGTAGCAATCTTCCCTTAAAAGTGACATTAAATAATTTTCTATCACCTACTGTTTTAATTTAACAGTAAACAAGGTGATAGAATGATTGCCTTCGGTCTTCCAGCCTAGAATATTTTGAAGAGAGGGAGAACATTATTAGAGGTCACAGACTGAGAAGCTTGGTGATGCCCTTAGCGAATGACTGCATTAGAGTACACGGAAAAACTGCATCTCTCTGGGATAGTGTGCTTCCCTCAGACACAGACTACATAAAGTAAAAGGGCTTTTAGTTTAGTGTAGGCAGAGCAATTAAGATTCCCCTAGGGGGAGGTATATAATTATTTTGGAAAATAAGAAGCAGCATCGAGAAATTTCTTACACCTCGGCTACTTTTCTGACTGTGGAGAAAATTTTCCAGTTTTTGATGTGTATTCTTTAATACTGGATGTTTCTGGGTCTTATCTTGTTTTCTAAGGGGCCAGAAATGCTACAGAAATGGAGAAGGTGTCTTACAAGATAGTATTAAAAGCATGGATAATAGTAGCAAAGAAGCTGGTAGAATGTAATAATAGAAACAGCTTTATGCATGTTGGGGTGTGGGCAAGCTCCTTGCCTTTCACTGACATCCAGACTAGATTCAAAGTTGAGTTCCAGCAGTAGGAGAAATCTGTTGTTAGTGAATCGTTGAAGTGTTTATTTCGTTATTGATGAAAAAAAAAGATTGAGATAAGCAAAAACACTTCCTGGAAAAAGGTGGAATATAAAAATACAGTGGCTCAGTGGACTTCCTCTCTCAAATGACGTAGTTGAAGTGCTGGTGTAGAAGGTAGTTGCCTGATACGTAGTTGTTCCTGGAACATTACCTATTTCTCAGTTTAAATAGTAAGGGTGAGATGGTGCCCAAGGATACAGAGTCTTGGAAACTGCAGTACACAAGGTCCCCGAGCTGAAATTCCTCCTCATACTCAGCCCAGTGGGAGGTTTTGAGGCCATGCCAGGTATCCAGCCCGCTGGTGAGGGCAGTTCCTTGGAGCCCCTCCTGGTACTGCCCCTGCTCATGGCCTGGCTGCCTCTGCAGCGCCTTCCTGCTCCACTGGCTCAGGAGAGGGGGCTGGATCCGCCGTGTCTGTCACTGCTCTGCCCTGGCCACGCTTCTGTCTGTCTGTCACTGCTCTGCCACGGCCACGCTTCTGTCCGGGTGTCTGCTCTGCCACGGCCACGCTTCTGTCCGTGTGTCTGCTCTGCCACGGCCACGCTTCTGTCCGTGTGTCTG
>VWZT01007442.1:1899506-1940631 GCA_013397055.1 Pachycephala philippinensis | reverse complement strand
TCTGCCCCGGCCACGCTTCCTGTCTGTCTGTCAGTGCTCTGCCATGGCCACGCTTCTGTCCGTGTGTCTGCTCTGCCCCGGCCACGCTTCTGTCCGTCTGTCACTGCTCTGCCCCGGCCACACTTCTGTCCGTGTGTCTGCTCTGCCCCGGCCACACTTCTGTCCGTGTGTCCTGCTGTGCTTCCCCTAGCTCCGGCCCTGCGCCCCGCTCTGACGCCCAGTGGCACTTTGAAGTACAGGCTCTGTGGTGTGTTTCTGTGCCAGAGAACAGGGCAAATCTGCAAACTCCTGAGCACACCCTATGCAGCTGACTCAAGTAAGCCAGAACCACATTCTGGATCGCTCCAGAGGGCAGATTAGTAGTCTGTGTTACTGTGTGTGGCCACAAATGGAGCTGCCTCAGCAGCTGAGGAAGCAACTGTTTCCTGGGCTGGAGTCTCCTGATCCTCATACTTGTGTAATACTGTGCCACTGCCAGTGAATGCAGCAGTACTTCTGAGCTGTAAACAAACACGAACTAGAGGAGGAAGAATACTTACATTCATGATTTCCCACTGCATTTGCAGAGGCAGAAAGTGGTCCACAGTAATAAGACACAAACTTCAAAAGAGACTGAAAAGATATGTGCCATTAATAAAATCTGCATAGCTGCTTCTGTTGATTGCACTGAGAAATCACAGAGAGAACTAATGCAAGTATCAGGACTAATAGCAAGTAGCAGATAAATCCTGTGGTAAGGATTTACTGAAATAAATCTGCCTAATTCTATTTCATTTCACCTGGGCAGCTGTGTCTGACTACCTTGTCTCATGTGATAGTTTCCTTCATGCCTTTGTACTTGTGACACTGCAGCTCAGCCCATCTTTGCCTATGTTAGCAGCAAACTTGGAATTCATCCTTTTACAAAAAATCAATTGAGCCAGCTCCTGTTCTCTGCAGTGGTTGTGTAACTTGAGATATTGCATTATCTGCTAGACAGGAATGGCTGTGAGGGGGTTCAATGTGCTCATGTGAGTCCCGGGAACTCAAAGGAAGGTTCTAGTGGCCAAGCCAGGAAAGAGTGTGACTGACCAGAAATCAAGAAGGTTATATTCTATAGAAGAAATTTGAAAGATGACAGAGCCCAATGTCTGGAATGCTAAAGTAGAAAAAAAATCAAGTAGGCACCTTTCTAGTGACCACAAACAAGCCCACAGCTGTCAGAAGCACACTGTGTACTCCCCCACTGCTTCCCCATGGTGACAGATGTCCTACTTTTGCAATTCAACACTCTGGTCATGCTAACTTATGAATTATACAAGGAAAAAACACAAAAATCAGTTCACCCATCACTGAAAAGAAGCTACCTCTAGGCTGCAACATTATCACTGTTTAATGGTGTGGGACAACTGTATAGAGCACTTATGACTTCAGGAAAATAATAAGCGTAAGATAGCAATGCATTTTTTAAAAATGACCTGCTAATACTCTAACACTGCATGCATGGAAACCCAGACATGTATGCATTGCTTTTTCATGGCCATGCATTTCCAAGATACTTTTTCCTTTATCTGATTGAAAGCAGAACCTTACTGCCTCATCCAATGCTGACCTGAGGGAAAAACTGACTAACCAGATCATAACCATGAGCATTTCTAGTAACACCTGCACCTTCTCACTGCTGACCTTTTGTACAAATAGATAGTGAAGCTAATGCTGGGTAGTTTAGTTTAAAGGAAACTTTTTTCCAACAACTCTGATAGCAAAAATATATTTGCTTTGATTTATGAAAATTTAAAATGTTTTGGGCATAGGGGATCAAACTTTGTGCATACTTAGTAGCGCTTTTTTGCATTATTTATGTCTTCAACTGCAAACAATAGCAGCAGTATTTATACTTGGGAAATAAATTGTGCAGTTCAACATGGCCTGAGCTAGTTGTCTCTAGAATAAACTTTCTCCACTCTGAAAGATGTAAAAATACCACAACAAAAGATGTTCTGAGAAAATATTTGGACGTAGAAAAGTACATAGGAGTGGCAGACCAATCCTGGAAAACAGTGCAGTACTATTTTCTAGTGATACACAAAAAAATTGGCAAACTTTCAGGTATTGGGGCTTGAACTTGGGTGGGAATGATATTTTAATGTAACTGCCCTTTCCACTTACATAAGAAGTAGCAAATGCTCAAAAGTTATGAAAGGAAGGGATGGATCTAACCCTCCCAGTCCACTGAACACAGTGAAAAGCATTAGACCTCCTTTTCTTGTTTTCATTTGGGATAACAAATATCAGTCCATATGTTTGGAAGGAATTAATCCATCCATTACAATTGTGAGTCATGCACAAACATTATTATTAATTTAAGTATCCCAGTACAGACAAAGCAGAAAATTTAGATGGGCTCCTCTCCTGTTCTTCTCCTTTCCTCTCCCTCTCCTTCTCTTCATGGCACAATCCCACATTTATATCACCACATCCCATACAGTTCCACAGATATGTGTGGCATTTTGGACAATAAAAATCTGATGGCTGTGGTGGCTTTGCCATAGGCAAACATTTTTGGAAACGCTCAATTGCTGTGCTTGCTTTTCATTTTCTGTGTAAGTACTATGAAGTTACTGATCTACCCTTTCCTCCATATTCTCCTGAGGTTAAATGCCGTACATGGTTTCCTGCAATCCTAGAAGTAATTTCTTTGCACAGGGCCTGGTGGGAGAAGAAACAGTTTGCAGATGACATTTACAGAATGAGATGATGGCATATGTTTAGGACTAAATGGAGTTGTCAGACACTAATTGATTCACATGTCAACCTCTTGCTCTTCATGTAAGGTCCATAGGGAGCGTTATAGCTTGCAACTTGTCTAGGGCAAGGGTTGTTTCCAGTGTTTGGATATTCTTGTTAATTGTCTCCCTGCATTCTGTGAACTGCAATAGACTGAGAGACCAGAAAATACTTGGTTTTAATGGTTTCAGTTTTCATATGCATGTGAAGATTATAGAATTATATAATGGTTTGGGTTGGAAGGGACCTTAAGATCATTCTAGTTCCAACCCCCCTGCCATGAGCAGGGACACCTTTCACTAGACCAGGTTGTTCAAAGTCCCAGCTAGCCTGGCCTTGAACACCTCAGGGTGTCCACAGATTCTCTGGGCAAACTGTGCCGGTGCCCAGCCACCCTGTCAGCAAAGAATTTCTTCTCAATATCTAATCTAAACCTACTTTCTTCCAGTTTGAAGCCATTCCCCCTTGTCCTGTCACTCCATGCTCGTGTAAAAAGACTTTCTCCCGCTTTCTTGTTGGCTCCCTGAAGGTACTGGAAGGTTGCAATTAGGTCACCCTGAAGCCTTCTCATTTCCAGGCTGAACAATCCTGATTCTCCCTCTTTTTTCTCATGGGAGAGGTGCTCCATCCCTCTAGTCATCTTGGTGGCATCTTCTGGACTGTCATCCTACTGGTCGATGTCCTTCCTGTGCTGGAAGCCCCAGGGCAGAACTGCAGGTGGGGGTCTCACCAGAGCAGAGGGGCAGAATCCCCTCCCTCCCCTGCTGCCCCCAGTGCTTTGGGTGCAGCCCAGGACACGTTTTGCTTTCGGGGCAGCAGGGGCACATGGCTGGGCTGTGTCCAGCCTCTCACCCACCAGGACCCTGAGTCCTTCTCGTCCTGGCTGCCCTTGATCTGTTCATCCCCAGCCCGTGCTGGTACTGGGGGTTGCCTGGACACAGGTGCAGCACCAGCGCTTGGTGCTGTTAAACCACGTGAGATTCCCGTGGTCCCACTTCTTCAGCTTGTCCAGGACCCTGTGGGTAGCCCCATCCCTCACGTTTGTCAACTGCACCCCTCAGCTTGGTGTCATCTGCAAACTTGCTGAGGGTGCACTCAATTCCTTTGTCCATGTCATTAATGAGGATATGAAGTGAAATTGGTCCAAATACGGAGCCCTGGGGGACCCCATTTGTCACTGATCCCTGTTGGGACTCTGAGCCATTGACCACTAAGATGAACAGCGGTGGAAATCTTGGATGTTGCTTCTGTCAAAGTAAACGTGTCTGTATCATGCAGTGGAATATATAACTGTAAGTGCTGTCATTGCAAACTGTCTTTTGGAATTTCTCATAAAGGTTTGATTAGGATAGCCAGAGTTGAGATTCCTTTCTGAATAGATGCTGTGCTTGAATGACTTTAGAGGAGAAAAAAAACACTCCTGTCTTGAAATGTTCTAAAAGTATGAACAGGAAATGCATACTTTTCACTCTAATTCCTTCAATGAGCTTAATGTAAAAATAACCTGCCATTGCTGTAAGGTTAATTGTGCAGGCAATTTTCACTGGAGTTGGGCTGACTTTGGAAATTCCCTTTCAATCTCTTTCTCCTAGGCTTTGTGGTGTTTTCCATAGCAGAGTGGACTCAGACTGTTGAGAAATGCAGAGCTGTGTGGATGCACATGTGCATGTGAAAGCGGGAATGTTTACTTTCCGAGTAATTGAAATGCATGAGAATAAATATGCATTTCCTTAGTATATAGTTGCATCTGCCACAGCAAGTCGATCCTTAGTACCTAAATAACAAACATGTTTTAGGAAAACAAGAAGCATAACTATCCTAACATCTCGAGCCCCCGTCTTTGTTCAAAACCTTACTGATGCTCTCTCAAAGCTCCCAACTTCTTTGATTACTGCTGCAGTGCCACACAGTAACTGGGAAGTGACCAAGAAGCTGTTCAAACCACCTTCAGAAAGGCTTTGAATCCAGCTCCTTTTGTATATTGCAGCCAGTGATTAAAGAAAAAAAAAAATTAGATTCCAGTTTATTACCAATTACATGTTTACAAAATGCTTTCCTAGTGCTTTGGCATGTATGGCATGAAGAAAGACGAGCCATTGCACTTTTTCTTCCTGAGAATTTCTTTATGCAGATTTCTCCTGCTATAGGATTACAAGCTGGCAGAATAATGCCTGGCAGGAATTGATAAAGAATTGCAACATGAATCCCTGCAGGGCACATTGGGGCAAGTTTGTTATAGGAACAGTCTTCCTCTGTTTACATGAACAAAAGCTGGGTTTGACAGTTTCACTGATCAGCAGCTTTGGGAGTGTGTGAACTCACTGTTGTTCTGTGCGGCTTTTTCTACAGTTTTCTCTACAGTAGCAACAATCTCTCTTTTCAAGCTGGCCTCTTCCAGAGTGTTGTCAGCCTGGGTTGGGCCAGGTAATCCTTGAGGACCCCTTTCGACCTGGTGTTCTGTGATTCTCACTGCTCTGCAGTACTTTCCAATGCAGAGTTTGTAGAGAGGGTATCATTGGTCACAACTGGACTTAGTTTGCCTTGTACATTGATTTATAAATGAGAGCAAGTGAAGAACATGAATATTGGGGGGAAGCATGTGGTGATTGTAGCTTAGTTTTTCTCTAAGATTTACTTCCATCATTATTGGCTAACAATCCATTTAAAATGAAGCTGTGCTCTGACTGAAAGCAGGTTACATCCAGGTTAGAGCTGATACGGACACAATTCCATTGAGAACTTTTGTTGGGGCTAAATTGCAGCCACACTTGTTACCATTATCCTTGAGTAGGGGAAGTGATCTGTTTCAATCTCAATAGCTTCTCAAAACTCAGACTGATGAATCTGAACATGCCATTTCATGTTGAAAGAATGCATTTTCTTTTCCAGAGACTTTAGTCCAGGTTTCAGCAGAGACACAGTGTAGCACCCTTGTTTAAAAACAGTGTTGCACTCGCTGTGATCATGGTATTCATGGGAGTCATGGGCAAACAAGAGAAGTCATTCATGCACTTTTAGGTGGTGCTTTCCTTCTGCTGAGCCCACCAGAAAACTCCTGTTCTATAGCAGTGCTGCCTGACTTCAAAAACATCTGACAGATTCTTTAAACATACAGGTACCTTTTCATTGCATATTTTCTATTAGTGATTTTGTAGAACCAGTGGACCTAAAGAAATATAATAGTAGTTGTAGGTGATTTTTCTTCCCTTTTTCCTTTTTCCTTTTCTGTTCCTTTTTATTTCTTGCTTCTCAGTATAGGGTGTGACCGTGCAGAAAATTATCGTCTCAGAGGAGAAACAGAATTCCATCACAACAAAAAATTGTAAGGCTGCTGTAGCTATGCCTGATTGTTATGCTAAAAATAATAATTTTCCTAACCATATGCTGCGAAAATTTGCATCAAAATTAATGAAAGTGGTACAGCATTTTCCATGGTAGTATAGTTTAAGTCCAAATTAAAAAGGACTTTAATCTATCATTCAGCTTCTTGTTATTTGCTTTTCCTGCTACACCCACTTCCGACACTTGGAATTATGATTAAACAAAGAAGTAGCAGAATCAGTTGCAGCCAGAGATTCTTGTGTGCCCCTTCTTTTGCCTTGACTTCCTCTAATTTGTTGCTGACGCTCTCTGTGAGAACAATTGTTATGGAAGTGGCTTCACTAAGAGGAAGAGTGACTTCACTTCAGAAGAGGTTACCACTTCTTCGAAAAATTTCTGCTGCTTCTAAAACTCTTGGTTGCAAGAGCAATATATGTGAAGTAAGTCCAGTTTCTGTTTTGCAAGTGCTGCAGCTTTGACCTGCTTGACTGTGCTGAGAAGAAAAAGGTGCAGTGAGGCAATTGCCAGTTCAGTTCTCAACATTCAGTTCAAAAGCTTCACCTCCCAAAGATGGGTGGCCAGTGGCTCCAAGTCAATGTTTACACTCTTTCTTTTCATGTGTGTTTACACTCATCTACAACACACAGAGCATCTTTCATAATAAAGCTTTAAATTCAGCTCTACAACAAGTCTTTGAGGAAGAAGAGTTTTACTCCTTCCCTAGTACCTGTTCTAAAGCGAGTTTGACCAGGTCGTACAGTCATAAGTGACATTGTAATTTCCAGTGACTTCCACGGGGCTGTGAAGTACACGTTGGATGTTTCCATTCATCTGCTCCAGTGTCAGTTCACTCCCCGGGCTGCAGAGACCGAGGGGATGACAGAGTACTGTTCATTCAGCTGGTCTTGTCCTGCCTGTGGACCTACAGGCACAGCCCAACCTAAAGTGTTTTTCAGACTCAGAAGCAATTTCTTACAAAGGACAGGAGATTGCAAACATCAGGAGAGCTTCTCAAAATACAGAAATACACTTTGTAAAATGGTAGACGGTGCAAACAGCAGACATTATTATAAACCAGCAGTTCCTAGACAAAGTTTTCATTAACAAATACCAGTTAATGTCTTATGACGGTTCACTTTATTGTGTGAAAAATAGCTTTGGTCTTTGTTGAAAAGCCATTTAAATATAGTATCATAGCACTGTCACTGATTTAACCTCTGGGGACTCAATGACCAGAAGGCTAAAAACAGGAACCTAATTCCTGGTGGTTGTGAGACTGGTATGCATTTGCTACATTATCAGGTGAGCAAGCACTTGGGTATGGAATTAGCTTTTTTGTGTACAGAAACAGATGTATTTGCAAATGCTAGTTTAGGGAGCTGTTTTGAAAATGAGATTGAAAGGCAAAGAGGAAATCATACCCCTTTATGAACAGTCTGCTTTGACAGTTTCATATCTCTAAAGCCTTTCTTCTTTTCTGCTGAGCTAATTGGGATTTGATATAACCTAGTGTCATCATTTAACTTATAGGATATTCATTGCCTTTAGAGAATTATGCTATTGAAGCATGTTCTAATCGGCTGGTATTAGTGCTATTGTGTTGAGCATTAGCAGTAGAATGTGTGTGGGGTTTGGGGCGTGTGAAAAGGAGTCAGACTTTAAATGCCAAACCAGACCAAGAGCTATTCTTTTGGTGCACACAACCAGGGATTTATGAACACTGCTGTTTTTTCAGATTGTGCATATGACTCTTTTATATCTAACTATAAATAGAAGAGACACGCAAGCACTGGTGTAACCTTAGTATGTTTTCCATACATATTAAAATGATCTGGCATTTGCTTAGGGACTTCAAATTCCTCATTATATGTGCAAAGAAAATGAATGGTTTCGTAAGTCACACAAATTATAGAATTTAGTTCAGAATCAGGTTTTAAGGTATTTATTCAATTATAAACCATGTAAGTTCTGACAAGTCTATGAACAATACTGTGGGGACATAGTTTTTAAGAAGTTCTAACGATATTCTTTAATTTACGACTTTTAAAATTCATAATATATGCCTCATTTAGCATTGCTTAGATGCAGATAAAAGTGTTTATATGTGCAGGTTACTGTGGACCTGGTTAAAGCTGCATTAGATAGATCTTTATATTACTTTCAAAACCTACCCATTTGGGCTGAAATATTCCATTCATTTTGTTGCCTAAAATTTATATTTTGGAAAGGCTAAGCAAGACTTTGAGGATTTGTTGACTTATTTGATTTGAGAGGATTATGTATTCTCTTATTTGAGCAATACTTAAATCATAAACTGAAGTATCACCTGTAAAGAATCATTTCCAAATGAGAGTCATAACAAATTGGTTTGTTTGTGCCTGCTCTGTGAGCGTGTGGAATCTGACTTCCGAGTGTTTGCAGCAGAGTTGTTTTCTTTATTTTGCTGAGCTCATTATTGTGCACCTAGGAAAGGATGTCCTTTATATGCACGTACCCTAATTAACTTTGCAGTGAGCTGGCTGGCCAGCCAAGGTCAAGGTTAAGATGGGGAGCTTTTGCAACTGTGCAGGATCATTCATCCAGACTTCAGAGCAAGCAGAATAGAGAATCCTTTCCTGCAGCTTGGCTGTAATTGTAACACATGCTGTTTAATTAATTTCTTTACAGTGTTTATACAGTAAACTATTGCAAATCCCCAGTAATATAGCAGAATCGAAGGAAAGACTGTGCTTTAATTCTAAATATCTTCAAGAAACAGTAGGATTTTGATGATGCCGTTATTTAGACAGGTGTCTAAATTAGACTCCTGTGCAGGACTCCACAGATACAGAATGACACCGTGGTTTCTCCTGAGGATCCTACAACTTAAGGAAAAGATGAGAGGCAAGTGATGGTACAGAAGAGGCAGCACAGGGAAACAAGGGGACAGCATTGGGCAGTCTGAGAGGAACGCTCTCAACAAACCTTCTGTCTAATGTCTGCCACGTTTTTGTAGAGAAAGAAGTTAAGAAGAGTTTTTTTACAGGGAGCTCTTTTCAAGAATGAAGGAGGCACAAAAATGCTGATGTGAAAACGTGATGAACCTTAATAGAGGCTTGCATTTTAACCAAATCAGGGGTGAGAGCTGATACTTCAGTGTTTAAAGAGATCTGATTGATAGATAGAGGAAGCTTTCATGTGAGTGAAAAATGTGGAAATAAAGGCAAACTTTTTGCTATTCCTTTACTGAGAGTGAATTACATATTTTTTATACAGTTCTATGACACTCTCTAGTTGTCAGTCATCTATACTTGCTACACATGTATGTTTAAGTGCATAGGAAAAATAAAAGCAGTATTTTCTATTTTTTGAAAAATGCTTTATAATACATTTAATTGAACAGAAAAACCCCCGAATAACAACAACAAAAAAAAAGGTATCAGTTCAGGCTTCAGTTAAACCTGACATTCGTAAAGCACTCTCGCTTTACAAAGACTACTTTGAGTAGCTTATAATAGCAGAGCTACTCAGATCATAGCATAGATGAAAGAGGTTATTCCACTGGGAGTCTTAAATTTAAACTAGTCATCTCTGGTTTGCCTTTTGAAATATGACAAGAGAATCAATGATTGCTGCTGTTAAGAGTCTGAGGAAGCCTTTGGCTTACTGACAGTCTAGATATTAACAATTTTGAAGTCTCTTCATACCAAGGGACTATTAAGATGAAGCAGTAGCTTTAAATTAAATACCATAATTCCCACAATTTATCCTGAAGGAGAGAAGTAATTAGGCTTGTTTATCTGAGAGAAATGAAAGATCAAATTAGAGGGAATGCCCCTAAACTGACCCTGTGATTAAGCTGAGTTTACCAGAGACTTCATCTTTTTCAGCATTTTGGCTCCCATTCTTTTAACCATGTTAAACGCCTCTTGGTGTTTAAACTGAAAAATGCCAAACCATGAACTGAAGTTGTGTGTTTTCCTGTTGGCAAAGTCAATGATCCCAGGCTTCAGAAATCATACATCGTCTTTTGCTTCTCTAAAGTTAGATACAATATTGTAGCAAAGATCTTGAACTGGGTTATACAGAAAAACGACAGCAGTCTTTTTTTTGTTAGTAGGGTGATACTCCTCTGACTCTTCAGTTTCACCACATTCTTCCTCTTTTCCTGCTTACTCCAGGTGAAAATAACACTTTGCTTTGATGACCAGCTCCATGAAGCTGCAAAACCCAAGGATTTTTAAGACTGTAATGAATTAATTCCCAAATAGTAGGTTGTTAGTATAGTTGTCTTTTTAGCACATTACTACCTTTTACCTTGCCACTGGTGACATTGAATTGGAGAATTTTGAATGTATCATGTGGAGGCCTTGCTAGCTAGCCCCTTAGGGTCTCCATCAGTTCATAGCTGCATGATTTAGGGGCAACTCTGCTGCAGTTAGGGCTAATGATCACCAATGAGAAGGAAAGCAGAAGAAATTATAAGGTGTTGAAAGTCATTAATACTGACCAAAAAAACTTGTAAAATTATTTTTTTAGAAGAGAGGGTTTCTGATTTCTCTACTGGCTATTTTTATACCTGTTGTTAAGTTTACTAAGTAACTAATTTCATTGATCTATAAGAATTAAATTCACAAAGCCGTTTAAAGAAACTGCTATGATAGCTTTTCCACATTTCCCTGATGAATACTTCACACTTTCATTAGATTTCTTATGCTTCTATTTCTAGTTAGGGCATGCAACTCCTTCCATATTTAAAGACTATTCAGTAGCATAGCTCCAAGCCAAGCAGCGGCCCTGTTTAAGACGAAATAGCTTTGTTGAAAGCTAACTCTGCCTTTGTCATATGGTATCAGGGCTCTAGAGGAAGATCATTTTCATGTGAGGAAGCAGAACCTTGATGAAGGCATTAACAGTAAACAACCCATTAAAAATTTTTATTTATCTATTCTAATTTTCTGTGCCACTTGACCAAATGGTTTGATCTCTATTTTTTTTTTTTTTTTTTTGCTATTTAGATGGTAGCTGTTGGAGGCAAGCTTGATTGTCACTGTGTTATTAGATGTTTTAGTAGTAGGTATTTAGTAGTAAATACAAATAGCTTTATTGGTTCAAGTGTCACATGAGAGGTAGGTGTGTTTGAGTAGCTGCAGTGGTGGTGCTCCCTTTGATGGCAGAGTAAGATGATAATTGTAAAATGTGTTCTGTTTTACATGCTACGTGCAGGAATTTACACGTGTGTGCATGGGGACAAAATGGACTTGCTTTTTCATTTATATGAGGAAAAGCATGGGGGAGGAGGCTCTGGAAATCAGTCTGTAGAAGAGAAAATGCTATTTCGGTACGTGGTAGTGTGGTAAGTCCAGCTTCTTCAGATTCCTCTGCAGAGCTTCTCTCTTAGCTGTTTTTCAAGCAGCCCCTGAAAAATGGCACTCTCATTTTCTCTCCAAACAAAGGGGTTTTCTGCTTCTCTCTTTATTAATACTTTCCAGCTGGTAAAATAAGACAGATTGTAGGAACCTCCAAGTCTTTTGGATATTTACAAAATATTTGTACTGGGGCTTCTGCTGTTCTTTCAGCAATTCGTGTTAAATGGCCTTGGTATGGAATTAATGCCTAATTAATGCCTAATTAATGCCTAGCTGTTCTGGTTAAGTTAAGCACACCCCAATTAAAGTATGAATCCATGTTCTGATGTTATTATACAGTCACATCTCACCCATCACAGTTTTCTTACATTACTGATGAGTTAATCAGTCACAAAGACATAAGCACGTTTCTTTGTAGCATCACAAAAGAATTTAAGGATTTGTAACTTTATACAAAATCTTTGTAAATTTTTGTATTCTTTCATATCGGACTGTGGAGCTGCTGGAAGTCAGGAGTGTGAATATGTTCAATATTAACACTGTACATGGGCCTGTGTAGCATTGCTCTGAAGCCTGCTCAGATAACACCTGCAGTGACTCCTCAGGCATTTTTGCAAGTGTATCCAGGCATATGGAGCTATTTTCGTATCTGCATGGGAAGTGCTAATAATCAGTGAGGATTCAGTCCAACCCCATGGAATTAAGAAAGTGCTTGATTACTAAAGAGAGAGCTCCAACTTATGTAAACTTATTTTATGCAGTGTGACTGCAAGTCTCACACATTTCTCTTTTGTTAAATCATGACACTTGGAATTAAACAAGTCCTAGAGGAAGGGAACATTTTCAGCACATAAGGAGCCATCGTCTTAGTGTGTTTCAGACTCTTCCATTTAATGGGCTTTTCAGTTTCTTTAGAGGGGTTTGTCATTGACTTTATTAAATATATTTTCGCAAACACTAATTTCACATCTTACTGTTTTTCAAGTGCTTGTAAAGTACAAACTCTTGTATCAATGTAAAATTATTAGTAAGGGCAATGAAATCAACATTATATGATAATTAATATCTAGTGCAGAAACGCTGTTTTGTTGGCAGTAGAACATAAAAGGGAAAATAATGTGGAACTGAAGAGAGCTGAAGCACTCTGGTCCTTCTCAGAAGATAGATTTTGCAGGCAGAACTGTAGTTAGTTTCTGAAGCTTATATAATCCCACATGAAACTGTCACTCACCAGCAGTCCCTGGAGAACTTCTCCCAGGCCAGCCTTTGAAACCATATTAGCAGCCTGCACCTTTCACGGAAGTTTCTGAGGTTCCTAGTAAAAAGTAATGCTGACTTCCTTCAATACTGGTATTAAAAATTTATTTAGCCTAGAGATACCAAGTGGAAATTGAAGATGCTCAAAAAGAGGTATGGCTTGACATCAGACGGATTTAGTGCAAGGTAAAAGTAACTTAGTATCTGTACAGGAAGATATTGTAACAGACCATTTTGAACTTACTTCTAGAATCTTGGATCAGGATCCTCCAAATGTTTGTCACATTTAGTAATCAACACCAAAAGTCAGAGATTTGCCTTTAGCATTATTACAGGGAAAAGTTGACTGTCCTTAGAATGAGACATTTGCTATGCACAGACAGCCTTGGAAAGAGCAGGCTTTGGGGAAGGGAAGATGAAATCAGCAGTTAGTAAGTGCTGAGAAAGTGTTTAATGTATGTTTGATATCAGCAGACCACGGTTCCCCTTGACAGGTAGGGGAGTAAACAGGGATAAACAGGCTCTTGGACAGGTTAAGGATGTGTCTTAAGAACTGTTTGCAAACAAATTCTCTTCATCTGAAAGCTTTCTAATTTATTGCAGAAACTGACAGGGTGGGAGAATTAACTGTTTCTTAAACAGTCATTTATTTTGGTGATGTTTTCTATTTATTTTTTTAGCAGGAAAAGTAGCTAAAGTACCGTCCTAGAAAGCAGAGAGCTTAATTTATATATTTGTAAGCCTTTTATGCGTTCTGTCTTGAGGCTGCATAGTCACTAAGACACAGTTTTATTATGACCACAGAACAATTTTTATTCACAGACTGAATAGAGAGCGTGAAGAACAGGGAAATCAAGAGCAAATGAAAGCAAAACTACAAACTGGATGCTTGCTTGTGCATCAGTAGTGAAGGAGAGTCATAGACAGTGCTGGAAGCTGTACTGCATCCTGTGGCTGCTGCTTTCTGTATTAGCTAAGCCAAGGTGTGGTGGCACAGAGCAAAATATGTCATTTTTTCATCACCTCAGTGTTTCTCAATCAGTAGGGAATCCCCAGTTCACTTACTCTGAAAGATCTCACCTTCCTTTCCAATTGATGCCAAAGGGGTGGAGTTGGAGCTGAACAGATTATGAGGTTCTTTAACATTGTATATCCTCGGGGCTTTCAGTGTATACATACATGTTAACTGATCTACTGTTCCTGAGAATTTTACGCAGAATGAATGTATAATTTTGTGGCAATAATTACATAATGGTATAAAAATCCATCATTTAAACTCTAAGCTGTCAACTCTGTGACTTTCATACAAGTTCAGAAGTTAGTTTGTTATGTGGTATACAAAGACAGTTTTGTTTTAGACACAGTATGTCCTCTTAGCTGGAGAGGATGGTCTGCCAAGAAATGAAATAAAGAGAAAGATGCATGTGGTGCTGAGGAGGTGAGTAGGAGTCCTATAAAACTTCTAACTTAGTTATACTTATGATTTTTTAACACAATCAAAAATAACTCTTCACTTTCTGGGTGAGGCAAGAACAGAGTGTTTCATTACTGCAAACTCAGATTCTGCGGCAAGCTAAGGTTTATGCACATCAAAACATACAAAGATGTCTGTCCTGGTGTTCCTTAAAGCCAGCCTCAAATGTGTTTTGCATGGAAGTCAGGGTGTGGCATTTGGGCAGAAGTTCGAGGGTCAGATCCATCCCACATCCATGTGCAGAAACGCCTTGGTCATGTCGAGTCCGCCCAGATCCACCCAGCACCACACTGCTCTGAGCAGCTGTGTCTCTGTTGGAGACAAGATGCACAAGGCCAGTTGCTAGTTAGAACTCAAATCCTTCTAACAGTGACTTGCATGATCCCTGCGAGTTTGAGTCCACAATTTAATGACAGTTTAGCTAAATGTTTGCATACAGTTCAAAACTTGGTTTATTGTGCAGCATAAAAACATCACTTTGCTTTGGAAACTGTATGTCATTCAGTTAGAGAACATGGTCTGCCAGTAATTGGCATGACAAACCAGGGAAAACTGCTTTGCCTCAGTCCATACTGCTAAGGTCACTCCTCAGGGATCACAGACCCTGGAGGCAAGAGAGAAAATCTGGAGAAACGAAGACTTAACCTTGGTGGAGGAAGATTGTGTTGGAGATCATTTAAGCAAACCTGACATCCACAAATCCATGGGCTCCGATGGGATGCACCAATGAGTGCTGAGGGAGCTGGCAAATGTTATTGCTATGTCGTTCTACATCATCTTTGTCGTGGAGAACAGGAGAGCCTGATGACTGGAGGAAAGTGAATGTCATTCAATAAGGGCAGGAAGGAGGACCCAGAAAACTACAGGCCAGTCAGCCTCACCTCTATCCCTGGCAAGGTGCTAACAACACATCCTAGATGTCATTTCTAAGCGTGTGGAGGTAGAAAGGATTACCAGGAGTATTCCATATACATTCACCAAGGGGAAATCATGTTTGCCTAATCTGATAGCTTTCTACCATGGCATGACTGGCTGGGTAGATGAGGAGAAAGCAGTGGGTGTTGTCTACCTTGACTTCAGCAAGGCATTTGAAACTCTCTCCCACAACACACTCATAGCTCAGGAAGTGTGGGTGAGATGAGTGGGCAGTGAGGGGGTTGGGGAGTGGCTGAATGGCAGAGCTCAGAGGTTGTGATTGCAGGATGGGGTCTCGTTGGGGGCCTGTAGCCAGCAGTGTCCCCAGGGGTCAATGCTGATGGGATCCTGGGGTGTATCAGGAAGAGCATTTCCAGCAGGTGAGGGAGGTGATCCTGCCCCTCTCCTCAGCCCTGGTGAGGCCCCTCTGGAGTGCTGTGCCCAGCTCTGGGCTCCTCAGGACAGAGAGACAATGGAGCACCTGGAGCGGGTCCGGTGAAGGGCACAAAGGTGCTGAAGAGACTGGAGCATCTCTCTTATGGGGAAAGGCTGAGGGAGCTGGGCCTGTTCAGCCCTGAGAAGAGACAACTGAGGGGACCTCATCCATGCATGCAAATGTCTGAAGGGGAGGTGCCACAAGACAGGGCAGACTCCTTTCAGTGGTGCCCAGCAAGAGGACAAGGGGCAATGGGCACAAACTGTAACACAAGGTCCATCTGGATATGAGGAAAAAATCATTTACTTTGAGAATGGCTGAGCACTGGAACAGGCTGCCCAGAGAGGCTGTGGAGTTGCCTTCTCCAGAGATATTTAAAACCCACCTGGAACTGATCCTGTGCAACCTGCACTGGTTGAACCTGCTTTCAACCAGAGCAGGGAGGTTGGACTGGGTGATCTCCAGAGGTCTGTTCCAACCCCAGCCATTCTGTAATTGATTCTCTGATTCCCTGGTAAGGTTTACTAGGGGAAACTGCAAAGTGGTGATACAACATTACCTCCTGTCAAAACCTGTTTAATATGCTGTGTCGCTGTCAAGTCACAGTAAAGGTTTTGAGCTAATTTAGAAACAGCTTTCTTCTAAACCTACGTGGCAGACTGGAACCAGAAGGAAGTGAACATTTTCAAGGGGAATTTCCATGCATGTATCTTTAGATAAGATTTTCAAAAGATCGCTTTAGTGAGTAAATTTTTAGAACTGTGTTAGAGTAAAAGTTGCACTGATGGAAACTTTTTGATGACAATGAAACTTAAAACCTGATTAGTGGATGGATTCTTTAATTTGCCTGAATGTAATTTACTTCACTGCTGTAGATGTCTTGGATTAAGGCCAAGCTGCAAATGGAATTGGTGTTGATAAGTCTCATTACCATCAGTACCATCATCTCCATTTGGAGACTGATAGTTACAGCACTCAGATAAACAGTAAAACTGATCACACCACAACTTTGGATCCTGTCCTGCTCTTCCTGAATTCTAGGGCAACACTCCTACTGGCATCAGTAGCAGCAGGAACAGCTCCAACTGAATTATTTGACAAGAGGCTTCTTTCTTAACTCTGTACTGGCTGAGCTATGTAAGCAAATTGTTAAAAACTCTGGTATATAATCCAGAAATCTTCACAGTTGAGCAGTGCTGATTTATGCACTGTCTGCTGATGGTAGCAGTTTATTAGCAAGAGGGTATTTGCTCCTTCCTTCTGTGTGTTTCATGCGGGGTTTTGTCCTCAGTTTTCTGTTTTCCTAATAGTCTTTGAAATTTGCGACCTTAAGGCCACACCTAATGTTGAATTACTCTGTTATTTGTTCAAATAACAGAGATGTTAAAGTCACTTTTTTTTATAGGCTATTTATAGTTTTTCAAAAGAGAATGTAGAAGGGATATTTTTAAACTGCAGCAACTACGTGTTGTCATTAGCAGAGTTTCAGGCAAAAATACTGTTTTAACCTTTTCGTGAGAAGACTATGAATGCAAGATGTTTTATGTATCTTTGGAGCCTGTAATAACACAAACTGTAAATGATGCCTCATAGGTTTATAGTGTATATTTGAATATATTCCATATCACTGTTTCATATTTGCAATAAAATTTGCAAAGTATGGGAGGCAAGTGAGCCAGATAATACGAACCCCTGTGTTTATAGTGGCTGTGTGCTGCACCTTCTGGCTGGAGCTGTGGGGAGGTGTTTGAGGGCGTGGGTCCCAAGTGCACGGCTCCTGCTCCCTGGCCCAGGCAGGGCCCTGCACACACTGAGGCAGGAATGGTTTCTGCTTTAGCTGGAGCTGATTGCATTTGGGGACCTGTTCTGGCCAGCATACAAACAAACCTACTGTGGACTTCCAAAAATGTGTGTGCTCTCGTTCAAAAACAGATTTTACTTTTAAACTTCATGTCAGACTTTTGCTGAGGAGCTGTGGGGTTTTTGTCATTTGATGCCACGCAAAAGTGATTCCACATTATATGTATGCAGGTAAAGTAATTTTTTGCTAATACCAGTAAAAATAGGAATTCTCATTCTACATCTCTTTTGTTTTTCCTTAGCACTGGATTGTATCCTTTGCAGCAGTAATGAGTGAAACCTGTGGTAGCACTCCTGGATAGGAGAATTCTGCTGTTGTTCAGTTTTGCTTGTATTTCTGTATGTGTGTGTAGGTTTGCACTTCAGTTTGTTGCAGTTTTGGAAAAGAGATGAAAAAGACCATTGTTTTTTATTGACCCTAGTAGAGTGAATAAAACCAAAATATTCCCCAAAGTTTGACAGCTGGAAAAAAGCTTCTCCTTGAGCAGCAGAAATACTGATCTGCCATTTTCTGTGGGTTAGTGCCCACACCTCTTATTGCCATATCTGTCCCATAATGATGGCCTCTAAATTGTTCATAATTCACAGCACCTTGTCCTCCGTATTCATCAGGGTTTCAATATACTGTTAGTTAGGTAGAGATAGCAGGTAGACAAGATGATAAAACAAGTTTGTTTTCCTAGGAAACCTAGAAAAATGATGAACTTACCCTTCCTTGTTTGGAAGAAGAAGACTGCTAATATAATCAGCATTGCCCATTTGGCACTAGCTATTGTTTAAATATCATCAACAAAGCGTATTGTAAATGAGCTTGTAAAAGGAAGCAATGTAGTCATGTCATCATTTCACTGGAGGCTGTTAGTAATCAGGAGCTACATACATTTGTCAGATCTTGCTTTTACTTCATCTGGAAAGATCAGTTTGGCATGATAATCAATTAACACTGTGTATTTCCAGTGTCTTTCCAGGTTGCAGTTCTGTTGTCTTTGTCATTAAAACACATGGATGACTTTTAAATGTAAGTTATAAAGATTTGTGTGCAGATTTTCCTCAGTTAACTGAGACTTGGCAGAGGCGAAAAAGTGTATTTTAAGATGAAATAAAAAATGGTTAACTGTACTTTGATGGCAGAAGAAATAGCCCTTCAGTACTGTTTACCTTTTTAAATTCCCATTACTTTTCTTCCTACAACTGGCTGCTACTAAGCATAAAATAGTTTTAATATTAAAAACACAGGTTTTGGATGAAAGTAAAGAATGTGATGTAAATTGTTAATAGGTTTAAGGAATCAGAAAAACAAAATTCCACTTTGAGCTGTTTATCAGAATTAAAATATGTTTTTGGTACTGTTGATATCTGGTATTTATTCTGCTCAAGCTAGAAAAACAGTGTAAGCATTTTGCTAGAGGGTGTTTCTTAAATATTACTGTTACCATGGATAATTCAAGTTGACAGGATCTATAGTTGAGGGGCAAGTCATATGGAGTCGGCTTTCAAGGGTTGTATTTTGGCAGGCAGAGGACAGGTTGAAAACACGTCAGCAGAATGAAAAAGTTTTACTGCTTTCAGATAGAGATTTGTGCCAGGCCTGTACACAACATGAAGGAGGAAACTGTGTGTGTGTGTATGAAGGAAGGAAAATTCTGCATGGCAAAGGTGACTGATGGCAGTGTTTAATTGCAAGACCATACACAAGTGATTTCTAGGCTCTGTGAACTGTTCTTGGGGTCTGATAGAGCGGAATAATCTTCACACATGGTTTAACTACATTTCCAGTCTGACAAATCTATGATAGAAATTTTTTTGTTGGTATGTGTCTGAACATTGTTCTGCAGCTGTTCTTGAACTTCGAATGGGTGGGATGCTGAGCTGTAGCCAAGGACACCGGGTTTTCCCTTAGCTCTAGTGCAAGGAATTAAAAACTGTAGCCTCTAAGAAGTTGGGAGCCTATCAGGGAAAGTGTGGTGGAGAGGTTTGTGTATTGCACTGCCAGCTGTTAAAGCTAGAAGCTGTTTGCTGCTCTGCTCTGTTGGAAGCAGGGATTTGGTCTGGAGGGACTGCACAGTCAGTCTGTTCAGAGCAGCGTGAGCAAGATGCCACCGTTATCAAACGCCCTCATGCAGGCTTAAGTCATTTAGGAGCTGAGCTTTCTGTTCCCAGTTTCCAAACTGCCTTTCCTAAAACAGCGTGGGCCTGCTCCACCCTGCTTCTCATCCTCAGAGTTCAGTTCATTGCTTAAAATTGCCCTTTGTTCTGCTTAAGTGATCTTAAGAGAGGATGTAAACACAGCAAGTCCTAAAAATAGTTAATGGTAGCTGGGTAGGGAAGTTCAGAATAAGGGAGCATAACACAAGCAGAGGATGACTATCAAGTATTATAAAGAATGGAAAAGAAAGGGGAAAACAATTAGGAATATGTTGATTTAAGAGAGAAGGTGTGAAGAAAGCCTAAACCAACAGTGGAGCATCTTGCCAAATTTTTCCTGCTCTTGAAGCCAGCCCCCAGACAACATGGAGCCAGTAATTATTCAGCTGCTAAGTGGGGGGTAAAGTCCATTTTTAGAAGGCTGAAGGAGAAAGCTCTACCTTCAAAACAATTTGGAAGCAATGTTGCGAGTAGTGTACCAGTGACTAAAGGATCAGAGAGTATTAGGAGCACACTAGAAAACCGGGATTTCGGTTTGGACAGACTGGGAAGACAAGAGGAGTTCTTAGCAAGTTTACACAAATGAAAATACCCCAACATGTAACACTGGCACAGCATCACAGTTTGTAAGGAGTATTATGTTTTCCTACTCTTCCTAAATGTGACATGGATTCATTGGGAGAGGTTTTAAATACAAGCACACCTTTGTGGACTAGAGTTTCTTGGAGTACATAGTAGTGGCAATACTGATGTTAGCAGGTTTTTAAACTGCTTTCCTTTATTTTCTTGAGTGGGGAGACCCAGTACTTGGGAAGTTGTTAGTGTCTGACTGATTTTAAGGACTGCAGTTGACAGTGTAGTAAGCCTGCATTTAAATAAAACATCGGCTGAATCTTTGTGCAATCTAATTGGGGATAGGTTGGGAAAAGATCGCTGATTATTCTCTAATATCCTAATAAAACCTTCTGGCATAACTGTGGCTTCTAGTTTCACTCAATTAAGTGAACAAGTCCTGAGCATGCACAAAGACCTTTATTAAACTTGCAGATAGACCTGAGGAGAAATTAAAGGCAGTGAAATGAGACTAGCTACTGCCAACAAGGAATTAAAAACAACCTGTCTTTTTTTTTTTTTTAATCAGTCATCTTAAATGGAGTAGTAGCTGCTCCTTTCGTTTTTCTTTCTCTTCTGCCTCTTCTTGCAGTATTTTGGCACGGTGTCTTGTGCAGATCACGTGCCTTCTGCACTTGCTCGAATTCTCCACCTCCTGGGGAACAGGGAACAGCGATGGTCCTGAATGGCTGGGGGTGGTGGTGGTGGGGAGCGGGGAGGAGCAGGCAGGGCTGGCAGCACTCCTGGGCAGGAGGGAGCTGTGGGCTCTGCACATCCCCGTGTGCTTCTGTGTGCTGCTCGGAGGGGCCACGGCAGGGCCATGCACTGGGGAGTGCCCTGTGCAGTGACCACAGCCTGTGCAGATGCTGACCGGTCACGGCGCCTGCAGGACTTGCTGATACTCAGCATTGTGTGTGGTCTGAGAAACTGTTTTCAGTTTTCCATCATTTCCAGAACACAACTCATGCAGTTCCCACACCTGTAGTAGCTCTTTGAATTCGGTGCCCCGCTTTGGCATTTCTGCAGTTAAAGCTACCGATGGCTCACTTGTTTTCTCCTGCAGCCAAGTGGGTTTGCTCCTGCTCCTGGGCACAATGGCTGCCCCTTCAGATGTTAAAGTGCTTGCAAAGAAAAAAAAGTCAATAAATATCAATATTACAGTCTCCATTTTCCCCAGTAATGGGAGAAACGGTGACAATGAATTTCTGCAATGCTATTTCTGTACTTCAGCGCTTGCAAGGTTTATAATTTCTGATCTGCAGTCTCTCCCATCTGTGAGTTCATCTGTCTGGGAGTAGCAGGTGACAAATAGAAAGTTTAGGGCTGAGAACACCCAAACAAGTTTTGCTTGGTATTAAATTTTAATGACTTTCAATGGCTGTAGATTTTTACATAGCTCTAGCCTACTGAGGCTGGAGAGGGCAAGGTGATTCCTAACAGACCATATGTTACCATCTTGGGTTTCATGACTAGTTTAAAGAGCACATTAGAGAGAATTTTACTGTTCTTGGGTAAATAAGATGCTGTTCTGTGTCCAGAAAGCAGTTTTTTCAGCCTTTCCAAAGAAGGTACTGTGGTGGCAATATGGTAAAATAAGTGGCGGAAACGATGTGCAAGAACAGTGTTTCTCCTATCATCTATCCTAATCAGTCAGTGAAAATTCAAGTTGTATAACTAAATTTCAAGCGTTAAGTTTACAGGGAGACTTGTGAAAGTAGGAGAAGGCCCAGAGAAATACTGATAAGAGGTTATGAGTGCTCGTTTGACTGCTAACTACAAAGCGATCTCTTTCAGTGGCAAGAAGTTCAGTCCTTCCCAGAATAACAAAAATTATCTGAAATGAACTTTGTCATTGCAGATATCTGGATGAATTTTGTGTGCTGAAGGGGAGCTTAGTATAGCAGCCTACAGATCCTTAAGACATTTCCCAGAGGAAAAGGATTAACGAGGACAACACTGACATCTGATAGCTTTTGACTGTTGGATGTTGATAAATGTTAATCATTGAAGAAGCTTCCATGACAAATCAAAGTTTTAATTTTATATAAAACTTTTATGATGCAAATCTACAAATATAACCGTTTTACAAGTTGTGTAATGCTTTATTATTCATATAGCATATAATGAATCCTAAAGAATATTTTTATACGGTGACATTTTTGGTGTTTGTTTCATGCAAATGTTTTTCCTCTTAGGGAAATTGTGAAAAGTGTAAAGGTGGAAGCAGAGGTGGTGCAGAGAGTACTCGCTGCTGAGCAAATCCTTTTGTTACAGACAATACCGCATTGCCACGGTTCATTCAATGCCAAAGTGCAGGGGATTCTGTGAAGTTGGTCACCTAGCAGGGAATTGCTGTCTCTTTATACTTAAACTGGAATCAGCAATAGCAAATACAATAGGAAGTGCTAATTAGCTGCTAGTGTTATGTCCTTCTTTTCATTCATTTTTGAAGTACATTTTGGAGTGAGGAGAGGGAGCGTAGGGCATCCTATCAATCTGGTGCTGAACAGGTCCTCAGAATATTTTCCCTCAATGTTCAGAGGGACAATTTGTTGTGTGGGGTTTGCTTGGGATAGAAGCACCACTGTTGCATCCTGGGAACTTTCCCAAAATTCTTTTTCCTGTTGCCCCAATAAAAAAGGCTTCTGGTCAATGGCATCACTGGGGAAACTGGCTTTCCTACTCAGATTGAACAATCATCAGACACAGGCGTGGAGCCTTGTGGTAGTGTTGCTTCACCTCTCCATACCCAGCTCTGCTACAACCCAGGGCTGCACAGACACAGTGAGCAAGCTGCCCTGAGCTGGTACTGTAATCATCCCCTTGCTGCCATGGTCAAAATTACAGTGTCCAAAGTATTCCTTCCAGATGTTCACCACAATGTGAGTGTGTTCTTGCCACTAGCAGCAAACCTGAGTCACGGCCTCAGTGTGGCTGAGAAAGAGTTAGTCAACAGTCTGAAGCCAGGAGGTACAAGCTGGAGTCTGGAGCAGCGTGGGAAAAGGGTGCGTGAGAAGGCAGGAGGCTCTGAAGTGCATTCAGCATCTCGGTGGAGGGGTGCAGGATGTGGCTCGTAGAGCAAAGGAGTGGGAAGCTGTGGCATTGCCCTGGTTTGTCTGAGCCTCACGTCCTTCATTCTGTATGGCAGCCACAGTGACGTGTCTGGGGAAGGTGCAGGGGGCACAGATGGACCTGGCGGACAGAGGCTGTATTTGCATTAAAAGATAATGTATGGATAGAAATGTTAAAAGGGGAGGAAGTGAGGTGAGACTGGGGAAACCTGGCTGTGTCAGCATCTCTTCATACTGAAAGCACTGCAGGGCAGGAACTGGTTTACCCATAAATCCACTAAGAACAGCATGTGAGTGCCACAGATCCTGGCACTGAGATTTGGTTGAAGACACAACTTTTCCAGAATTCCCTTCTGTTCTCCAGACTAACTGTTTTGCTACTCTTTCCTCAGTCCAGCTACTATATTGCCATCCCTACGTGATACAGTCACTTGCCCACTTCTCTCTGACCTATTTTGGCTGTCAGGAGAATTCAGTCGGTTAATAGTAGCAGATTTGGGGGGAAGGTAGGAATAACGTCTTGATCTTGCACTCCTGCTCATGTATCTGTATTAGTATGTCATGGATAAGTAGATGTTGAGTACTTCAATTAGGCATTCTTCCCTTTCCTACCACCTTCTGTTTCTCTTCAGGTTTTAATCTCTGTGGCTTAGAAAATGCCAGCAGACTATGGGGATTGCCAAAAACTAATAATAATTAAAATTCCTTGCTATAAAAAGCAGTGTATGCTGTTTTTGAGCTGAAAGCATTAGAACACTTTCCAAGAATTCCAGCATATTAAATTCTACTGTGACATTTGACTTATAGCATGGTAATTTTTTCCCCTGCTTCAGCTCAGTGTAATGACAGTAAGTCCCAGTTTTGTAAATAAATTCCCACTCAAATTCCTCATGACATTGCATGTGGGAGTTCACATAATAAAAAAGGAATGTTCCCCTCTTCTTCATGTTTCTTTATAAACCTGTCTCCATCATTTAAATGAATGTCAAATTTTCTTTAAAGACATGGTGTCTACCTAATTGAGCCATGATCATTAATGTTCAGAAGTGCTGCATTCTTAGTTGACCTCAGTGATAAGCAGATTCAAAAAAAAAAAAAGGAAAACATTCCACAGCATAATCCAGTTGCTGTAGTCGGCTGGACTGGCTAGTTCAGGGTGCTTTGGTGACAGTGCAGCCTCAGAACTGGCCTGACCAGTTCCATAGGGATTCCCCAGCTGGCAGGTTTATATAAAAGCAGCCCAGCTGCTGCCGTCATCTTCTGCCTCTGCTGGGCTACACATCACAGAGGTGGGAAGGAGAAAGCAAGACTTCAGCTCACATCTGCTCTCTTCAGTCTGTGCTCTGGTGGATCCTGTGAAATTCCATTAAGGTCCTTACTGATACTGTTAATTTAAGTTGTGCTGATCGGTTTCCAGATTATGCTGGAGACTAACTCCGGGGGAAAAATGGGTAATTTAAATCCACTTTCTTCATGATCACTGATGTGTTGGCACTAAACCTACACTGCAGCTATGGATTTATTTTTATATGCCCAGGGCTCTGTAAGCAAAATCTTCATAACTAGACTACTGTAAGAGCAACCCTTTTTAACTTATTGCTCATGTACTGGACAGGAAATCTATCCTTTTTCAGTGATCTGTATTTGTTTAATGAGCCTTTCTTTTATATTTGTAAAAAAATTGTTGATAATTTGATATTAGCTTTACAAAAGAGGAGCTGTATTAAAGGAAAGACATTCCAACTATTAAGTGAATCCCGTGCAGTACTGCAGCCTCATCAGGGATTGTGTTCCACTCTGAAACTGCTCACCATTCACAGATTCTGGCTGAACTGGAGTTGGTTGGCACTCACAAGCAAGCACATTTCCAGAACAAGATCAAATATTCTCATCTCTGACTGTAGCTCTTACACCAAGGCTCCAGTGGAGATTTATCGGACTCCTCCAAGGGAACATATTGCCAGTGGATTTGAATTATAATTTGATTATCATTTACTATCTTAGTGGTGTCAGACACTCACAGCCAGTTCCTGTGTTGTAATAGTTTCTCCACCCTGCACCTGCAGCATGGTTCTTATGGTGGCTCTGAAAAGTGTTTTAGTAATTTTCTTCTGAGATGGAAGTACAAAATTGATGCTACTGAGGTTGACCTGGGCCCACATTCAGCTGTAGCTGGAAGGAGAGGGGGGTACTGCAGTTGTTTCTTTCTATGCCCAGGATCCAAACACCTGAAATATCAGCATCTAAATTGCCTTGTTAGGAGTCTAGAGAAAAAAAATCATTAGGAAGCTTTGCATTGAAATGAAATATGTTTAGAAGCAAACAGAAAATGCTTAAGGAAAATAGGTATTCATGTGTTCTGAATGTTTGGTTGGTGGATGTTGTGTTTTTGGGGTGTGGTTGTTTGGTTGGGTTTTTTTGTTTGGTTGTGGGTTTTTTGTGAGAATTCTGCATAACTCATTGAATACTTGAAGGTTAAAAGCTTGTGGGATCTTGTTCTTCACCCCGTATTTTCTTAGCAACAAAAGCCATACAATTTATTTTGTATTCCTTGGTATTTTTCAACTCATGTCTCCCGTTACTAACCTTTTTAGAAGCTATTATATTACATCTTGTCCTAAGAAAAGACAAAAACAAAGTGTATCTCTATTTACTCCAATGAAAGAAGAAAGACAATGGAAAACAAAGACAGAAGGGTCATTCTCAGCAATTAGACACCTCTTTCTCCAGTAACAGAGTAATTGCCAATTATACCAGTGAATTCAGATCAATGATAACAGTATTTTCAGAGGCTTTGACCACAACACAAAATAATATTTTATTTTCTCTGGGCACGTTCTGTTGCATGTTAGGTTATCATATTTAATGGAAGTTCTGCCATTTTCATGCACTAGCTAACACATATCAGTATTTTTTCTGCTTTTCTACTTTTCCTGGGTGAATATATGCTCTCTATAAAATTAAGACATGCTAATGTTCCTTTTGCATTGGCTGTTCAGCTGTGAATACTGCACAGTGCACTAGAAGGTGCTGGGTCATATCAGTTACTTATAAATGACTTATGTGCTTCTGGTATTACAGTAGGAGTCATGTGGAAAATGGCATGAGCATCTGCAGAGTGGAAATCTGGAAACACTGTAATACCATATAAAGCATCTTTTTATCCCACATGGCCCTGCAATCTCTCTGAGGAACTGCAGTTTTGTCTAGAAGATGATTGAGGCTGGTGTTGCAAATAGATTCTAGAGTGTCTCCTGTGCATGTCTGAAGGTAACTGTAATGTGCCAGATCATTATTTTATATTATCTATTTCAGATGTAGAAATATGCAAAATATTAGTATTTATTCTAAGGAAAATAACAAGGAGTCAGAAATAAAGCAGAATTTACAATGGGCTGGGCTGCAACTGTATTTTTTCCTAATTTTTTAATTTTTCAGGGTCACTTGGTGAGCAGGGGACTGGAATGGAAGGACATCTTTAAAATTCTTTGATTCTACTCCTGCACTCAGTGAACAAACTCCACAAGGCCTTCCACAGAGCTGGAAGAAGTGGAAGAACTTCCACTGTAATGCTCTCCTCATTCTTACATTGCAGAAATAACCAGCTGCTTCTTCTTCCCTTTATTTCCAGCTGTTAACTCCTTTAAAAGACAACTGAAAATGAGGTAGATAGTACCCGTATAACTTTGCCCTCGCAGATGATTTCTGTGGTTACTGTGCTGCTGTGAGCTGGGAAGAGGGATGCTGGCAGCAGATGGGAGCCTTCGCTCAGGGCAATGTGAGGAAAGATTTGTAGATATGGGGCAGTGTTGTAACTCCGTGACTCTTCATCACAGTGAGGACCTTACTGTGTGTAAGGTTCTCGTAGCTGTGGGTAAGGAATGGCAGGACTCATTCCTCTGAAAAAGCACAGGGATCCCTGGTTTAGAATAGAATTTATTTTTAAATGGAGGCCTTCCCAGAATATCTTTGTTTTGCTCTGGGATTATTGCCAAAAATATGTTTTTGTGACATTTTGTAAATGTACCTGCATCCTTAGATAACATTATTTTTGTTGTTGTTCAAAACTATTTGCAAAAAGAAACAGAAGGAAAGAAGTATAAACTCTATCAAAGTACTTGCAGACAGTTTACCTAGCAAGGCAAAAGGAAAATGACAGAGGTGGCAAAAAAAAAGCTGGATTTAAAATGCACAAAAACTACTATCTTGCAAAATTCATTCCAGCATGTGAGTTTGCTAGAGTGGAGAAATTGATTGAAATGCTCTTCTTCAGATTCAGGTGGAGAGAAGTTTACAGGCATCACATAAAGTCAGGAAGTGATTCAGTAGGTTAAAGGCAGTCAGGAGTTTGAGACTGCTGAAGCAGCACAAATGACAGAGCAACTCCTGTCAGGGAATCAGGAGAAAGGTTGGAGAGAACAAGGCTGAAAGTCGATTGAGCAGGGGAGGACACCCATGTTTAAAATCCAAGTTGCACAGTAAAGGGTGTCAATGAAGAATTTTCAAGGTGTTTTCAATTGTTTGGACCTAGATAAGAAAATTGTGAATGTAGCAAAGAAGTTATTACTGTAGTAAATAGCATTTATATAACATATCCATCACAATATCTTGAACTGGTTTTCAAAGGTACTTACATATTTTATTTTTACTTCATAGCTGATCAAACAACAAATTAAATGACTTGGGCAGTTACTGAGAAAGTCAGAAGCACAGGCATGTTACTGATCAAGAGCCACTCTGTACAGTAGTCTGAGTATAAAGATGCTAGAATGTGCTCTTTCACAGAAGGGAGCTGTTCATCTCACAGCTGACATTTCTTCTGTGCAATTACACCCCAAAAATGCTGTACTGCTGTAATACCATTGCTGCCTTACCTGAGTTCAGAGCAGCACAAAACTATTTCCAGGCTTTGGAAACTGATGTCAAATGTTTATCAAGACAGCTTGCAATTTCTCTTTGCATTTTGTCTGCATTTCACAGAATATTATAAATGGCGTGTCAGTAAAAAATAGATTCAGTCTTGCCAGCAACAGAAAGGAAAGAAGGAAGCGGCGGTAGTTGGCTCCCAGCAATGTTCTCTTGGGAACAAGTCTGAACTGAGGCAGCTTTAGGGCTCTTTAGTTAAATTAGAGTTTTGCTTCAGTCCTCTGCATGATGGGATTGTTCTTTTAAGGACACCACCATTTTGCAAACATCTAAAAAATTGAAATAACAGTCTTCGAACACAGGCATCTTGTTGTACTGCCTAGGTTATAGCAGCTACCAGCTTACAATCCACAGAGAAAATACCTCTCAGTACATCACAAAAGAGAGCAGAAACATTCCATAAAACACCAGAGGGACACCGTCTCTGGCTGACAAGATTTATCTTTAAGGCACAAAAACCTTGAGGGATGTAACAAAGAGCCACAGATCTCAAACAAGGAAGCAAAGAGTTGTGGCCATTTCCGTTGCTGGGGTTCCAAGGCAGAGCTGGAATGCTGCTGTGCATGTCCATCCTCTGCTGCCCACTGTTTCCTAGTGCTGCAGGGGGCTGAGCTGGGCTGAGTTTTAGAGACTGCTTCTGTGATTATTGCGGTTCTTTGAGGCTTTTTGCAGAAAACCCATCTCGTGCCCATGTTTTGTTGTGAGTTATCTGTCACTTTAATTACTGCGCTGGATTCAGTTTGATTTGTGAATTAAGTTTACATCGATGAAAGTAGACCTGAGTACATTCCAGTCCCCCCAAACAACTGTTACACACCTTCCAGCTCCTCAGTTTAGCATTTAGCAGTTAACCTTTTGCCTCGTTCTCTCCTGTATTCCGTACTCATTTGTGTGGTGGCTCCTTTGTAGTCATTATCATGGCACCAAAAAGTCCTAACAGTGCTTCCTCCACGTGGCTTGCCACAACTGGAAAGTGGTGGTGATTGTCCTGGATGAACTGGCTGAGAGGATGAACAGATAATCACAGGAATTATTAAGTTTGGCATTGTAATTTTGTACTGGTCAGTGGTGCTCAGTCCAGCAATCCTTGGTGCTACGATCTCGAGCGTGGGGTACTGAAGAGATCAACAGATCTCTGAGCAGGAGGATGTGGACTTATTTGGAAAGGCTCCAGTGTGGAGTGGCCACAGCAAAAGGAAGGAAAAGTGGTTTAATCATGGGATAATCATGCCATGGTGACTCACTGATCCTGGGTAGATTGCTGGGCTTGCAGATCCAGAATCCACCAGGAGCTGGAAGTGTGAACAGGCTTTGGCAGGAAGCTGAAGTGTGCAAGCGTGTGAGCAAACAGAGAGTCCTTTTTTCTGTAACTTCTCAGAAGAGTTGTCTCCTTGGATGCCTGATCATGAGGATGGCAGTACGCTCAGTGTTTTGCTCAAAGCTGTAAGCAACCTTCAGTAATGTGGATAGTCAGAGAATATGCCAGACTTACGTAGTGGCCCTTAAGGAAAATTACTCACTGGAGCCATTTATACCAGCTTATATTTGCAAGGCAGGGGAAAAAAAAAAAAAAAAGAAAGATATTTTGGTTTAGCATTTCAGTTCTTAAATTCATAAAAGAAAAATACTGAAAGTGATTATGTTTGCATACTGAATGGTGCTTAAAGGAGATAAAATAGCAACAACTGAAAAATCTGCTGAAATTTGCTGAAAAAACTAAGTATAGATAAGATGGAAGTAAAAACAACTGGATCTTCGTTGATCATTTTCTAGCTTCCTTCTTCTGGTTACTGGCTTCAGCAATCTTTTTAATAAGTTTTGAATGTAAATTATTTTCTTTTCACATTACCTTTTGAAAACAGCAGAAATTTGTGTATAGGTGCTTGCACAGCTGACCTGCTTTTTATAACTCTTACAAAATCCCTTCGAGAAAGGAATAGGAAAAAAAAAGTAAAAGTACAGTGTTTGCCAAATGGCAGTAATACCTCCTGTCAGTAGAGAGAGGGGAAAAAGGTATAATAAAACTCACTGCTATTGCTTAAGAAGCTTGAAAAACTGATCTCTGATGGAGTTGGAAAATACTTTAGGAAGCTAGTTAGGGACATTGAGAATGTGCTGAACACAGAATTAATATTCTGTAATATTCTGTAAACACAAGCTAATACTGAGGTGAAAACCTTGAGAAATTCTAATTTTCACTAGGAAAAAGATAATTCAGAAGAGATATTTTCACATGTAACTCCCCATCCTTTGCAGGGCTTTAATCACTTTAAATGTTTACTGCAAGTTCCTACAAATCAGTTTCTGGAAAGCCAGGAAAGCAATGGATCAGGCACAACAGGGCAATACCTAAAATTTGAAACCTACAGACAGCAATTAAAAAGTAGCAGAGATTATGTAGAAGAGCAGAAAAGTATAATAACTTGGGGTTTTTTGCCTTCAATTTTGTGGAAGTTCCAGATTTGGCAAAACCAAAATTTTAATCGGAACCGAATAATATGCAAATCTGCCAGAAGTACTGATTTTCCTGCAATATACTGAATCTTTCATAAAAACAAACTTAAGAAAGATGGGACACCTGAATTTTCTACCAAGACAACAATCTCTTTATAGGAGTCCCAAGTTTATAAGGGAAATCCTAAAAAAGATCAGAAAGAAGACAGAAAGAAACTGCCAGAAAGGATCATGGAATAATTCAGGTTAGAAGGGACCTAACGAGGGCTCCAGCCTCTCCTCAAAGCAGGGGCAGCTCTGAGGCCAGACAAGGCTGCTCAGGGCTGTAACCAGTCAGATCTTGAAAACCTCCGAGGGTAGAGATTACACAACTGTAATGCTGAAGGAGGAATTGAAGTGGTAATAATGAAGAAATTAAAAATCGGTTTGTCTTTTGCAGCGTAATGTAGGTTTCAACAAATTCTCGTATTTTGCCAGTACTTAATGAGCTGCAGTAAGGCACCTTGCTGAAGTAACAAGCCCTTTAAGGCACTCAGTCAGGAAAGACAAACTGCAATAAAAATATTAATGACTGAGTGTGCAAGTTGCATGAGTTCTTAAGAACAGCTACCAATATTAGTCCTAATTTTGTCCTTTTCAATTACCAGTTTATGGCTAGCCTGTGCCTTTATGTACCACCAGTCAGTTTTTGAAACACATTAAAAGTTTCTTCATTGTATTTATTTGGCCATATAGCCCCCATTGATGTTTCACTGATGTACAGAGCAGTGATTAACCCAAGGTCCCTGAGCATGCAGTGGCAGCTGGGTGGAAAAACCCAGGTGTTGGTGCTGTTTGTACCTCAGTGATCCTCCTCTGCAAGGGACAGCTGACAGTAATAAGGTCATACAAGAGAATTCTCTGTGAACGTTGAATATTTTCTCCTGAAAAGGTCCATAAAATGCTTGAAGAAGGAATGCTTAAAAGTAGTATGCCTCATGCTTTGTATTTTGCACTGTTTTTTTCCTCAGATATGTGACGTAGCAAAGTTGAAGAGCCTAGAAAATGATCTCCATATAAAGAAACACAAAAAAGCTAAAAAAGAAACATGAAAAACACTGGCTTTGAGGCCATTTACAAAGCTGGAGGAATGTGAGGCTGGTACAGTCCAGAATTTAACATCTGTATCCTGCTGCTGCTGAAATATGGGTGTAGTCACAGTTGTTTGCCCTTTCGTTTAAAAGTGGGGGTTATTAAACATCCCTGACAATAGAAACAGGTATGATTTAATAACAGCTGTTACCACAGACAGAACTGTGCCAGTTATGTTTGCATTGCATTTATATTTACAGAAACAAGTTTGTTCAGAAGAAAATTATCTGTCTGTGAATCTGTACTGACATCAAAGTATGTCTATTAAGTACTTCTTCCATATAGGAGAGAATGGAAATGGAAAGATAACATCAGAAATTAAGTATTCGCTTAAAATATTGAAATAAATGTTAAAAATAGATAAACAAAATGATCAATTTCTGGGACATCTTATTATTAAAGGTGTTTTCATAATCATCACCAACTTCCCCAGAGAAGATAAAGGGGAGAGGACAGATTCCACAATAACTATCAGATTGCTTATGAAGGTTACTACAATATTTGTCTTGCCCATTCCGTGCTTTGCTATGCAGTCAGAAACAGATTTCAGTGTTTTCAAGAGCTGTTCAAGCATAATTAGAGACTCAAAATGAGTTGAAATCTCAGCTGGCGGCCCAGGAATTTGTTTTCATGCTGCAAGTCATTTAAGATTTATATAAGCATAACTTTTTGATGGAGTAAGGGGATATCCTCAATCCAAGTATCCCGTTATACCTCTGGTTTTATGCAAGATACAATGCACTCGGTGTCCAGCTGTTGGTGTCTCCTGCCCCTTAATGTGGTAGAACCTTGGTAGCTGAGGTGCTGCTGTCTCTCTGAGGCCAACACTGCAATATAATTGTAATAATGTTATGTAAGGGTGCATTTCTTTCTTTTGTAATTCACTGCAGCAACAGGGTCGTTTCTAAATATATTAGCAGTGCGGGGAGGGAGGCTGCTCTGGAGTGCGGAGCAGGTTTCCGTGGCAGGAGCTGCGGGGGGAGCGGGGCTGGGGCGGGCAGAGGGAGCATGGCTCAGTGAGCAGAGCAGGTCAGAGCGGGTGTGCCAAGGTGCTGCACAGGCACTGCCCTGACTCACGGCGTCCTCTGCCAGCTCCTCGGCAAGGCTTTCGGTGGAGTCCTTCGGCAGAGGGTGGAAGCTGCTGTTCCTCAGTCAGGGCAGACTGTGGGGAGCACCAGCACTGTGTTCCAGGTGCCTCCTGAACAGTGAGAGGGACTGTTTGTTCAAGGGGGTGCAGCCCACAGCCGAGTGCACACTCTGAGTGAACCAGAAATCGCTCCCAAACAACTTCAGGTGCGTGACTTCTTCAAGTGTCTCTGTTTCCTTACGTTCAAAGAGCCTTTTAATAAAGGAGTGCGTATGTTGGTGAATCAATTTCAGCTTCAAATACAAGCACCATCTTTTTAGAAACAGGGAACATGCTGGTGCTTTAGAATGCTATTTTTCATTCTGTCTAGAGAATAATAGAATCCTGGTAGAGCAGACTGTCCCCAGGTATACTTCTCACTAAGGCTGTTCCTTTCTCTGTCCCTGGCTGCCACACAATAGTGGATCGCTGGAGCACTGGCCATCCTCACTGGTGACACATGACACAGTTTTTGGAAGGAGAGTTGGAGGAGGGTCATGTAAGGACTATATTTGTCTTTTCAGTGCGGTCAGGAAGATGGAAAATAATAATCTTAAATAAAAAACAAGACTAAGTTTATCTGCATATGTAACATACATTTGTGAGACCTCAGTGAACTTATCCTGGAGACCAGTGGAATTATTTTTGCAGTGGCATGGAAAAGGCTATGATGTAGATAGCCTTCAGTTACACAATCAACTCTGTTCGCTTAGAAACAAAATACTAATTTTAAAATGTAATATGATACCTAATGAAATTTTAATTTAAATTCAAATAGCAATGTTCCTGTGCTCACCATCCAGCTCGAGTCATGACATTAAATCACATTTTGATAAGATCTCATTACTTGTGTTGTAGTATTATGAAGTACCAAGACATTGACATGTTCTGAGGGCTCATTCACCTTATTGCTCTGCTGGCTCTCAGGTTGTACAGGTTGTACAAGATGGGGCTTGTGCTGCTGCAGGGAAGCACCACTGTTCAACCCTTGTCTCTGGGCCTTTCGTGACCATGCATGGCTAAAGCTGACCCTGCATATATAGGAGCAAAGATTTTGCAAAGTTCACATTTTATTTGTTGGTTTTAATATAATGAGGGCAACAGCTAGTGTATTATCTTGTGCATTTGCAGATATAATAAACTTTGTACATGATTTGTAATCCTTCTCGAATATGCTTATGTAGGTAGAGATTGTTTCACTGATTTTCCCAAATGATCTAAGCATTCAGTGATTACCTCTCTAAATTATTTCTGTGCCAAGAATAATGAGTGGGTTAACTGCTCATGATGCAGCTCTGGCTGGGGAACAGAGAGAGGAGGTTTCATGGGAGTTATGGCAATACTATGGTGTTCATGGGGGAAGAATGCCTCCACCTTCTTTTCTCTTCCATGTAAATCTCTGTCAACCCCTGCTACTGCTTCCAGATTACAGGGCTTTTAAAGAGAAACAATTAATTGTCTTCCTAATCAATTTGTCAGGGCTATTAAAGCCTATTAGTGCAGCCAGGGCAGTGATACAGTTAGAGAAATGAAAAGGAGTAGGCTGGACAAAAATTAGTCCATACTGTAAGACAAGTGTATAAAGAAGGTGCTTCTTCTAGTAAAGTAGTTTTAGATGCTTTCTGTGGTGACCTAGGGGCTAGGCTTGCTCTTTCTTTTTTTTTTTTTTTCCCCCCGGTCTTGACATATATTATTTAGAAACCAAAGAGATGCCCATTTGTGAAAATAGCATATGGGTACCCTGAGAGAAATATTTAGAAGTAGTATGCAATCTATTAGTCCAGCAGTGCATGTCTAAAAAGCAGCAGTGCATGTATTTGTTGTTAAATGTCAGTATGACACACAGCCAGGAGAGAGTCATAGGGTTGATTTCAAGCTCTGTATTTATAACTGGGTCGTAGGGAGAAAAAAAAAAGTCTGTTTTGAAGGGTGCTGCTTCTAATGAAAAGCTTTTGAAACATATGGGAAAATAAAGAAAGTTTCTGTGGAAGACCTTCTTTGAAACACTTGTTACATTTATCATAAGAAACTGTATAAATCACTTGTTGTCAATTATCATATTTACTCATCTTAAAACAGAAGTCAGAGTGTTATGTGACTCATGAAAGTTTGCACACTTGGCAAAAATTGCTTTCTCCAGTTTTGAAAAGGCTTTCAGAAATACTTGGTAGCTAGGGAGCAAGTTTTATGTGAGAAGCTGTATCTTTTAGACTAAAACATAACATTGGAAATTGCTTTCAGGCAAAGGGATCGAGGGGCTGAAAACAGCCACACTGACTGGGGTTCACTGGGAAACTTGCTTTAATGCTTGTCCTTGCTTTACCTGCTTGGAGAACAAGAAGAATTTCAGTCCCTAGGCTCTTGCTTTAGCACTTTTCACAAGTATTATAAACTCACACATTTAAAAAAGGATGTGACAGTTACAGTTTTTCAGCTGGCACATAGCATTGAACTGACAGATGTGTAAAGAAAAGATTTTGCTAATGAAATTGATATAATGTGGATTCTGTGAGGCCTAAACACTTGGATGAGAAACAGCCATGCGGTAAATACAGCATTTGCCCTTGTTAGCTTTGAGCTTTGCACTGTAAATATTTTTGCTCTGAATCCTTTTGTACTTACTGTATAGGTTTAGGTAGATTAAAGCATTGTTCTGGTTAGAGCTTCTGGGCTTCACTGTAATACAGGTTGTGGAATGTGTGGTCCTGTACTAACGGGGTGGTTTCTCTGGTACTGAGGCAGTCAGGAAAATTTTTGACTGTGTATTTCTTAGATTTAAAGTTGGAGTTTAAGTAAAGATACACCTGTAGTAATATATGTTTGTTTTGCCAAATACTAATGCAGTTTTAGCAGAACAGAGCTGAGCCCTGACAATCCTGGAGACAGAGGCCAGCTGTGAGTTTCTCTGAAGAACTTCTGGCTTGGCAAATGTAAATCAGTTTACAGATCTGTTTGCAGTATAAGTGCCAAGAGAGCTGGACTGAATCTAATCAACTGAGAGAAATAAGTGAAGTTTGGACTCTGTATCAGTATAGGCAGCGTGATGACTCATAAAAAAATTCTCATTTAGTACTTTCACATTCTTTCGAACCTCTTGTTTACTGTGTTAAGCATACTCAGTGGTCAAAGCTTGATTTTGTAAATCTTGAACTAAAATAGTATCTATTTTTTTTCTAAAAATGTCTGACTGAAAATGCATTACAGGTTGCAGTTAATAGGTAGCACCAAGTGTTAAATGCCTGCATGCTTTTTGAAGGTTTTGAGTGCTTCAGTGACAACTGGTTTCACCGTGCCTTAGTATAGCCGATACTGTATAAATCTCCCAACTAAAAAAATCTCCAAACTAAAAAAATGAGCATCTAAGAATTTCTTGCACGTGCATGATGACATATCATACAGGACTACTGGAAAAATGTCATGCAATTATCCAAGGAGTGAAGTAAGCCATCCTGTCTCAGATGAGGTACAGGTGCCCTGCATCTGTAAGGCAGAGGATGCCTTTTGCCCACAGGTTCAGAAAGCTGCAGCTGAGGTGATCTCCGTGCTTGAAGTGCAGGTAAATGCTGTGCGAGTATAGCTACGTAGCCATGTTACCTTTGCCAGTAAATTCAGCTTAAAAAGTCCCCATCTTTGGCTACTTATTCCTGCCGCTGTGCTCCAAGGATAATTTTTAAACCAGTATCACTCAGTTATCCCCATACAGAGTTAGCAAGATGCAGCTCTGGAGGAGATGACACGGTGCAAGAGCAGAAACGAGTGGTCAAGTAACGAGAGAAGAATGCAGGGCTTTCACCACGTTACTTTATGCTGCCCACTGATTCCATGTGCTGTGACACACCAAAGCCTAGAAGCCAGCCCGTGACATGCTTTTCTTTCCTGACAACAACAGGTCAGGAAATAATGCAATATCCTTCCACACTAAGCACTTTCTGTTCTAGTAGCCTCTCCTGTATATTGCCATGTTGAAACTGTTACATACACTGAACACTTTTTAACTTACTTTTAAAACTTGTAGCAACATTTATTTATATAATTTAAAATATTAATATTAACCAAACTGTAACAGTAGCAGATGAAGTAGGGCATACTGCAAAACGTGTTGTCCCTGGGAGCTAAATTTTGCTATTGATTGCAGACACAGCTAAAATAGAATATATAATATCACAGATAACCAGATGTCTACTTAGTTGCTACAGACTAAAAGTAATTGAAAAGCACTCTTAACTTTAAATGGAAATATGTGGTGCGCAATGAACATGTCTTAAATAAGATCTCTTGAGGGTGTAGTCTGGATTATTGAAATGTGGAGTTAAAATTCATAAAACTCTGTTCTGCTGTAGTGTTTTATAACAAAATAATGTTTTATGCACTCATGCTCAGGCTTAATATATTTTGGAATGATAATGATTTTGAAAGGGAGCCCCAACAAAACTATCTCAGACCAGTGGTGACACCACTGTGTAGTATAATCATCCAATAATATGTAGTTAAGAAGCCTGCAGGGGGTACAAACAAGGTAACCTGAGTTTCTTCCAGTGACACGAACAGGGATCTTTTGAAAGTGCTTTTGTTTTTAAAACTGTTTTTAATATTTGGAGGTAGAAACAAAAGCAAAAGCAAATACCAAGATGGAAAGGGTTCATAACCCTATGGGCGTGGCCATCAGGAACTTACTCACCTTACTTACCTCCTCTAAACCCTACTGAAGTTGCTCTTGTAAAGCAGGTGCTACTAGGACAGAGCTACCAACTAAGGTAAAGGTTACACTGGAATTAAGTGGGTGTAATCTGGTGTTCCTACTTTTAAGCACATCGTTAGTTCCTTGACCTGATAGATTTGTGCATGTGAATTTTAACAGAATAGATGGAGTCTTGTACCCGTTGTAATAGGAAAGGGTAGAGGATAAAAATAAATTTGAGATTCTAAAAGACGAAAGCTGAGTGGCAATAAAAATAGATTATAGGTTATAAAGTTCAGTAATCTAAGTTGCTACTTTTTTGCAATTATGCAATGAAGTCTTTTTGGTATGAAGAATTAAGAAGCAGATGAGCTCACACTTTTGCATCATTATCTATAAACATTTTTAGCAGTCTAACGATTTTCAGTATATATTTTTGTGTTGAATGTAACAATTTACAGTGATATTTTCATTTTCTGTATGCACACCCTTCTCACTAACAAAAATGAGTCATAATAATTTCCTGTAGTACTCATTTCAAGTCTGATATTTGTGCTCAAGAAACTGTAGAAGTGATCTCACCTTTCAAAACTATCTGGCTTAGAAAACCACACCTCTGCAACCTCCTTTCCTCTCCATCTTCCATCCTCCTTATAGTGGTGATTGCTGTTTGGGTTTCAGAGAACAGTTTTGTCACTTTGTATCTTGTGCGAGTGTTCCTGGAAAATTTCTGGGTTTGGATACAGAGTTGTTTGCCAGACAGGTAATTAAATGAATAATCCATTTTGTTGAGCTGGTCCTGGCTGCCATTACAAATCATTCAGTGTTTGTAAGTAAGGAAGCCTGTTTGCGTTTAGTCTTCACTTTTACTTTCTGAAGTTGCCTGTGCAGTTAATCTTTGGTGCGTGTTGCTTGTTGTCTGGGCAAGCACTTTTTAGGATGAACTGCTACACATGCTCTTTAGAAGCTAAATATGAAAAATAAGAATTCTAGATCAGTGGAGCATGTGTGGTGCTGTCTGCAGTGTGACTTTCTGGGACTAGAATCACATCAGCTCTGAATTTGCGCTTGCTGAAGTTTCACAGCTGTCTTTGATTACTTTAACAGTCCCCTCTCTACCAAATAAACCTGGAGAAAGTAGAACAGTTCTGAGTATCTGACATTTTGATGTCCAGTGGCTACTTAACAGTGAAGTGTTTTGTAAAATCAGCCTTGATGAGCTGCAGTGCATTGAAGTTTCCAGTCCCGTTCATAAAACGTCTGAGATGGGAAGTAAAATAGTTACATAACATTTCTGTAATGAATTTCTGTAACAAATTAGCTCTGCTGCCATGAAGCACAAGTAAAACTCATAGATAACGTTTTCTTCAACAGTGGTCTCAGATTTTGTCACTACACAATTATACAGATGACAAAGATTCTCCAAGACCTGGTCTAAACCAAGGAGATGAGTTTCTTTTTTAAGGACATCCCAAAATAATAACCAAAGAGACTAGATTTCAGCTCTACAGTGATACATTCTTCAAGTATTTTAAGGCTGAGAATAATGTGGCGTTGCCACTGCAACCTACTTTTAATTCTATTTGTACATTTCCCATTTGCTTGAAAGTTGAAGTGATATTCAGGCTGAACAGAAAAAATGCCCTTGTGCTGTGTTAAACCTGGAACTATTTTTAAGGTGTTAAATAAGAAATAACAATGAATTTAAACAGCAGGAGTTAAGACAGGCTGACTGTATGGAGATGTTGAGTTTATTCCCATTTTGAGCATATCCAGGCTCTGGTGTGTACTTGAGGTACGTGCTTTAACCCCTTAGTGAGAGGGGAAGTAGAGATTTTGGGATTTTGTCTTTGTCTAACAGTTCCAATATGTAAGAGGCAGTGAATTACTGCAAGACTCTATTCCCTGTATATTGAGCAATTTCTGCAGTGTTTTCAGAAGAGGCACTGCAGTGATACACAGCTCTTTCGAGAGTCAGCAGGTATAGGAAGCAAGCTTTAGCTGTGTGGAAGAGGGAGGAAGATAAGAATTATTACTAGGCATCATGACTACATTAATTTTTTCCCTAGGGACTAGATTCATGAAGACACAACTTCTGTGTAATTTTAAGGACATGGATTTCCCACAGCTTTCTGGAAACCACTTTTTTACTTCTTGAGGTAGAAACAGATACTTTCTTCTCTTGTGGTTTATATGGTGAACCCTCATTTTCTCTTCCCCTTTTTTCTTTGTTCCTGAAATGCTGAAATCATGTGGCAACTACAAACACAGAGCATACGGTATCGACTAAACTGCATGACATAATTGACAATATATTGGCCTATTTATAGCTAGGCATCCCACGGCTACCTCATAGGGCAGCAAAACTGTCTGCTATCTCTGAAAGATCTTATATGAATTGTTCCCTTTCAGAGCCACACACACCACAAAACCCACAGGAAGTTGTCTCTGTAGTGGCTGCGGTTCTGCAATTTCCTTCTTCCCCATCTTTAAGTGGTCAAAACATTTCTTAAAAAGTTAAGTCAACACAAAGTAGAGAATAGACTTCCTGTTCTTGCAGTGTAACAGATACCCGTGCCCTCAGCAAGGATTCACACATCTGACTGTCCTTCTATGTCCTTTGAATCAATGTAGGGTTATGGTTTGAACTTATTAAATAATAGTTTTATTTTTAGGTTTCCTACCGAGAAAGTACAATAGTACCTTTTTTAGACATCTCCCAGTAGCAGTTGTTGAAAGGATGAGCATTGCACTTGCTTCAGCCCTTGACTTCTAAGACAATTTTCTATCTAAAGATGGGGTTAAAGATGGTCCTGTTTTCAGTACCTATAAGGGTAGAATCAGGAATATGCTTTAAAATTCTCGTCCCTTAGCTAACAGATGGGACTTGGTATATAACGGTATCTGACTGAATGTACTATGTATGTAAGGCATATATATATACATAAACACTAACACATACATCTCTCTTGCTATATATCAATATGTGTATATAAATATATAGACATCTGCTGTTTCATTAAAGCTTTTTAAAGGGAACACATGAATACACTGGAATCCTAACAGCCTTAACAATATATAACTTGCTCTTTCAGACATGAGTTTTGTAATATTTATTTAAAAATAAAAAAAAATCCTGACCAAGGTTAAATTGGAATATAATTCAGTTACTTGCACTTAGGATAATAATTTTATGTTGACTTGACCAACATTTGATTTGGCATTTTCAGTACTGTTGATGGTAGATTTGCTTGTGAGCAATTTGTTAAAGAAGAGATGCAAAAATTCTCCTGAAGGAAGAATTTCAAAGGACAGCAACGTGATTCTGCTATTGCTTTGTATAAAATCAAGCAAAAACATTGATTAAAAATAATTTATATCTAGCAAAAAATATATGCATTTTACCAATGCTAGTAGAATAAGATGGCATTTCTAGCTCATCTAATTTGTATCAAGAGTAGAAATGAAGATTTAAATAACTGTTGGAAGGAAAGAGAAGGAAGATGGTGGAGAGAGGGAGGGAAGGAAGGAGGGAAAGGAAAGAACAAATAATAAAAGGAAAAAAGGAGAAAAGAGATAGGGACGAAGTGAGGGAGGAAGGGAGG
>VWZT01007442.1:1806376-1896079 GCA_013397055.1 Pachycephala philippinensis | reverse complement strand
TGCCGGTCCTCCACCTGATCCGTAGGTGTTGCCGGTGCAGGTGCACGTTGCGGGGTGTGTACTCTGACCTCCCCCGGCACTGCGCGGCGGTGAGTAATGCCGAGCGGCCCCGGGGGGGAGAGGTGGAGTTAGGAACGCTCAACAGGTTATTTCTCCTTCGCGTAAAATTAAAGGTTTGCTTTGAAACTGGTTTGAATTTGAATTTCGAACTAATTTTTAGCTTGTGGCGCCTGAGTGGTTGCTCTGGCTTCAGCGCGACAAGTTCCCGTCGTGTGTTAGGTGGTGTTGCCGGAGCTCGGCTTAGTAGTGTTTGCCTTCGAGTGAAACTATGTGGTTTCGGTCTGATGTCACTTGCTGGTATGCACTTACTCAAAGTGATATTCTACAGGCTAAAGTAGAATGTACACCTTACTCTACCGAAAAACTTCGGTACTTGAGATACTAAGTAACAAACAAAGTTGTAAGATACTCTTAGCTGGCGATTTTGTCGGCTCTAAAGTCTTAGGTATGTTCCGGACAACCTCAGCTTCCAGCGTGCAATTTTAAAAACTTTAAAGCCGGTGTTGACTACTGAGTTTCATGTCTTTTTCTATTACTGCCTTCGGAGGTATCGTAGTACATTTGAACATATACACAAACACATTTCAACAATAAATGTTTGTTGTTGGAAGAGTAACTTATTTTGGGTAATATTTCACACTGGTGGTATCACCTAGCTATGCAGATAGATAAAACATACTTTTTAGCCCTTTTCAAATGCACTTCTATTAACAACAAATAGGAGTTGAAGATAAATGTTGTTTTGAATAGTGTTGTGTTAGAATTCTGCTGTGCGAGGCATTGTGAGAAATTACACCAACTTAAATTTTGCAGATTTTTTTTTTTTTAACATCGTGGTATAAAATTCTCATTTCTAGTTCAAAATGCTCTCTTAAAATACAGTTATTTTGTGAGATTGTATTGCCTTCCACACATGCATGTACTGTGTTGGAAGTTTTTTCTGTTTTAAGATATAGAAGTGTATTTAAAGTTGCAGAAGTGTACAGGAAGTGTGTCTGTTTTGGCTGTAGGCTGGTGTACAGACTGGTGTTAATTGAAAGTTGTATCTTGCCATAGCAGTTATTTGAAACTCCTCCTGCTCGTGGTCATATTGCATTGGCCCTTGGAGCTTGCATACATGTATACAGTATCAGCCAAACTAATTACACTGAAAGGTATGTTAATTTAAGAATGTCGCAAAATATAGTCTCACTGGGGTTTAACTCTTCACTGGTATGCTTTCAGATTTATGGAAGTCACGTGTTTAAAATAGCGTATCTTTCTTGGGGAAAAAACCTCATTTTGTAAGTTCTGTGGCTGTCAGTGCAAATTCTTAGTCTGTGAATAGCTTTTTATCAAAATTATTTCTTACCTTTTTATCTTGATTGCAGAAATGTCTTTAGAGACTAGGCTCTGGCGCGTACAATTCATGTGAGTTTCCTTGTCAAAACAGAGGTGCTTTCAGTAGATGGATAGTGTTAATTGTACTTCAGCTATCACTTCCTTGGCCACTCTCCATGTAGCTTTAATAGTTATAGACAAGGAGATTAAAAAGTATTTTGGAAATAGTAGAATATTGTGGGATTTCGGTGTTCACATTTCAGATCTTTTTTCCTGTAGTTACCTCTTTGGACATGGTATCTGGTTTCTTGGTTTTGGGGTTGTAATGCATTAAAAAAGCCTCTGTGAATGGTTTTCTCTTAACAGTTACTTAATATACTTTTGAGCTTTGTGTCCATATCCACAGTTACCTTGGCACACTTGACCAGACAAAACCTGAAAAAAAAAAAGAAAAAAATGATTTTTGATTACCTGAGTAATTCTTATTTGTATTTGAGAGAATCTTGGCTGCTGTGATTGATTGTGTTATGCCCTATTATCAACAGTCTTTAACAAACAGTTTTACTGCCCTTCAGTTTTGATTACTTAGCTTTTTCCCTGCTATGCTGTAAAAGAATGTGGTTTTATTAAGGTGTTACGTGCTTGTTGTAGCTGTTGGTAATACACAATAGAAAATGGAGGAGAAATGAAGCCTTGCTTGCAGTTTAATCTGGTTGTGGCTGTTACTGCAAAATTTAAGGGGCCTAATCTCTTCTGATGTCTTTCTGAACAGTACTGATGGATGCTATGGGAATGACTGTGTCAGGGTCTTAGTAATGGGATGTAAACTTTCTTTCTGCCTTTAAGTTGGAGAGTCAAATATAATCCACATTGGTTAAAAAAACCAACCAAGCAAATAAACAAACCACCCCAAAAAGCTTTTAAAGTGTAAATGCGGGGACAGGACTTACTGAATCCCTGAGCCTTTTTGAATGCTGAACCTGAGTTCTTGAGACTTCCTTCTGTTTTTAAATACATTCATGAAGACTATTTCAGTCTTTCCCTTCAGTCCTGTAATTAATTGAATTTTGGTTATTCTAACTGGCTTTCTAGCTCCAGGAGTGTATCTGTTAACTACCCCTTGAATCAGGAGCTGAGAACATGGCTGTGTCAATGGTTCAGGACATGCTGATTGCAAGGTCTCCTTGGTTTTCTGTTTTAGAGGAAATGACCTGTGGTTTTCATAAGTGTGGGTTAGCATTGTATCCAAAATCTTACTTGGAAACACCAATGGATTTGTTTCTTGTAGAGCATATATGTGCAAATGTTTTTATAGTGGTTTTTAATGCAGTGTGTGAGATAGCTAAGTTTGGAGCAGTAATTTGTTTTTCCTGTCTAAGTCTGTATATGAGCACTGTAAAGTTAGATCAGTTCTTCTTTGGTTCTTTGTGAGATTCTTCAACTGTAACAACAAAGAAATAAATACATAGAAAGTGTATATGGGAAAGTAACTGAGAATTCAGTTTAGCCTAAGAAGCTACCTCCTATATGGAAAAAAGAGCCTTTAAAATACTATGTTTAATTTTGATAGTGTTTCCGTAAGTTGTATTTGGACCTTAGGAAATATTAATTTTAATGTTCTGGTAGGTATTTTTCAAAGAATAATTTGTATGAATAACTTGTATTTTGGGCTTGGATTTTCTTGAATTCATTGTTCCAGTTAGGACTATCAGCAGCTTCAACTACCAGATGATTCTTCAGGTGCATTTTTCAGTATGACTTTGGCTGCAATGTGAGAAGAGCTGCAAGCTCCATGCTCCTGTAGGTCATTATGAAGTGTATCCTGGAGTTTGCTTCTTGTCCAACGTGCAGCATAAAGATTACTGAAATGTAAACAGAACTTGAAATCTGACTGTGCCTGGCAACTGGCTCCACCTTTACAGAGTAGAAAATCAGTAAGACCTTATCAGTGACCAGCTAGCTAATCTTTGTGTCAAGGAAAACATCTAGAAATGGGTTATTGTACGTCATAGGTATTCTAACATGCACGTTATGCTACTATTCAGGTTCTGTGAGAATAGATACTGGGCTTCTATCTGTGCAAATAAAAGCCCAAAACATAGTATTTTGAATTTGTGCTTGAAGTCAAGAGTGGTTATTGAGCTTGACTATATGTCTGTGTTGATGCTGCAATGTACCGTTGTTGTCAAAACCTTCTGGGTACTCGTGAAAATACTTGATTTTAAGTATTCAGCATAAGGTACTGAGTTGGAAACAGAACTGTAAGTAGTCAACTACTCAAGCTCTGAATTGTGCTAAATATGTTGGGTTTATTACTTGAAATGCTATGCAAAAGTATTGTCTATCTCAGGTCAAAGCACTCATCCAAAGGCTTTGTATCAAAGTTCTCACCAAAGACTGAAGTGTTCACTCATTTTGTTTGCCAATAAGCTTTCAGTGTGAAATAAGATCCTCTTTTCTGTTTTCTTCTCCTGTCCTCTATACCCAGAGGAAAGGCCATGTCTTGTGTACACATTGGAGTGGTGGGGGAAAATCTGATTAGTCACAGTGTGGGGGGAGTAAAGCCACGTACATGCCCATGTCAAAATTAATAGTCCCAATATTTGGTTTGTAACACTGTCAAATTCTAAGTGTCAGTTTGAGTTAAGGGAGAGTATTTGAAACAAATGCTTTTATTGTTTTGGTATGGGTTAAGAAAGACATCGGTCATTTATATCCCCAGAAATATTTCCTTGTTATCATGGTATAAATACAACAGAAATTAATATCAAACTATGCCCAGTGTTTTCTCAGGCAAATATATTGCTAATGACTTCTTCACTGAATGTACTGATTAAGCAAACAGCCGTAGGGAAGTCTTAAAATGAATTCCATGATTCTGTGCAGTGTATTTATGCTGAGTCCAAAAAGTCCTGAAATGAAAACATTGTCTTGTCTTATAATTATGCTATTTTAGGGACAGATTATTCAAATATGCGCTGTACAGTCATAAATAGTAGGGGTGCTCTTGTTTCAAGGGGCTGTGACGCGCTCGAGTGAAGGATCTGAGAAAATGGAGGGACACGTTCAGCTGAATATTTAAGGTCCCGTGTGGATCCCTTGGAGGCTGCAGAGTAACAAGTGCTGCTGAGGCCACAAGTGTGGTGACTTGTCCAGGGACAGTGGTGTCTGCTTGGTTATCCATGGGATTTTCCTGCTGTGGTGTGCCCTTAGCTCCTTAATCTCCAGGCACTGTGGACTGTTTGGGTTATGTAGATGGGCTACTGCAGGGTTGGAGAACTGCCCCAGTGTGTGCAGAACCAGGCACTTGGCTTAGGTTTATTATTCATGACTCTGTAGGATCTTCAGTAGTTCTTTAGAGGTCTTTCCTACATTTGCACATCAGGATTTATTTAGACCCTTGGAAAAATTAACTGTATTGGTGGTGCTAAAAATTTAAATATTGGCTGTACATTAAAAAAGTATTTATTTTCTCAAGAGTATTTGGTAATCTCTAATAGGATTCTTGTTTCCTAATCCATTATAAACAGATGTTCTTCCCTTTTGTGGTGGGGGAGGGCAGCCTAAATTCAGTAAGATGATAGCAGTAGGGAGTGTTGTGTTGGAGAAGTTCACATTCATAGGAGAAGTGGGCAAATGTGACCTTTTTGGCCTACATAACTCATCATAAGGTGTGTGGTTAACTTCCCATAGCAGAGGAAGCAACAACAGAACTTGGTATGGCTCTGGTGACCTTTTTGTCTCCCCACCCCCACATATACGAAGTACTGATATGCTGAAAATAGAAATTGAGCAAAAGTAGGCAGTTTGTGTGTAGTTCCCAAGGCTTTTCCTAGTAAGTACTGCACTGTGGAGCAGCCTTGTGTCTTCCTTACAACTGCCTTTTACATTTGACTTCTTCTTAGGAACTTGATTATAAAATATTCCCGCACCCCTCCTAAAAAGGCAGTAATTAATTTTCAACTTGTGCTCCTTTGGGATTGTATAGGCGGTTCCTTGCCTAGTTTGAATGGGGTCCAGTAACAGTGTCTTCCCCTTTGCCCCACTGGGTCAGCAATCACTTTAACAGATGGCCCCCTTTTCTGTATCCAGCTTAAAATTTTTCTTGTAAATATTAAATGGACGCGTTCCAGCTATTTACACTCTGGGCTGGTGACTGTTTCTTAGGATGTATCCAGATGGGACATAGAATGAGCAAGGTGCGTAGAGACTTGTTAATACACTTCAGAACATATGGTCAAGCTTTTGGACATGGCTCTGTGAGGCGAGTTTGCTCGGCTGAAATAACATCCACTGTCCTTTCGTACAAACCTTCTTGGGTCTCTTTCTTTAGACAGCCATGCTGCTCTTGCAGCAGCATTAATGGCTTTGTTATATTCACCATGAATTCAATAACACAAAAATTACTGAGAAGTAACTTGTGGCTGAAGAGACACTGCTCAATTTTTCGAGTTAATTAAAAGGAAGTAATAACCTTAAATTATAACTAGAAGCAGTAGCATAATGAAACCGGACAGATTGTGAAATTTGAACAATGATGTCAGGTTTTCTATTACTGAAATTACAGCAGTGGTGACATGACTTTGACAAAGGGCTGACCTGGCACACGTTGCTATAAAAAGGTGTATAAAAACATACTTAAAAGTTAAAAAAAAAAGTTTAAAAAAAATTAAAACACCAAAACGAAGAATATGTACACAGGTGCTTTCAGCATCATTGAAAATATAATAGGCATAAATTATGTAATCTAAAGGTTCATTGGTTTTAAGAGAAAGTAACAATTGGAATGACTAACTGTAAAACTCTGACAAGTAACTTTGAGGTGCTACTTGACAATGTGGTATCAATTAATTAGTTAGTTGTAATTTGCATGGAATCGGGATAGTACCTGGGGCTGACTCTGCCAATTATTGTTCATCTGAACAAATTCCAAGACTTGTAACAAATACGTGATTCATGTTCATTTTGGATGACTGGCTTCCCCAGAATTAAATCTGGGAGAAGGCCAGATCATGTTAACCCTCTCATCACAGGGTGTTTGTTTAAAAACTTTTTCATGTCACTTGACTCAATGTTGTTCCTACATGTTATTTGGAGAAAATGTTCTTTTGCCCATGAATGCCTCCACATGAATTTGTTTCTCAGCGCAGTGTTGGGTGACAGGGGTATGGACTTTTCCTGTAAACCTGGACTCCCTGAAATCTTTTTTCCAGTAGGTATTAAGATCTTGAAGGCATGGCTTTCTGACAAAAGAGCTTGTGTTCCCTTCAAAATTGAAATTAAGTTGTGGAAAGTGATTGGCCATTGCATACAGGATAAACGTCTCAGTTAATAACCCAGCTATGTAAGAATGGAAATTCCTGGAGGGTAATCTCACATGAGAGAACTAAATGCACTTGCTTTTTGATTGGTTTTGCTCTCTATGGATGATGTAGACTGGATTAATATTCCTAAAGCAGGGAGCATTTACTAGGAAGTACGAGAAAGGTATACAGGTTTATAGAAACAATGTTGATGGCTTGAATGAAGAACGTGTTTCATCTGAATCAGATACAGTGCTGTAGAAGCACTCCGTAGGGTTATTTTTTTCCAGTGCTCATGTAGTTTATTGTGGTTTGTTTATTGTTGGTAGTTCAATGGTAAATCCACCCTAGAACTGCCCAGGAAAGTGCTGAGTTTCAAATGAGGGGATCTGTAGTTTAAATTGTTTGAATACAAATGCTAACATAAAAGGTTTTCTTACTTGTTATGTTTATTTGCAATCAGTAAGTGTCTCTATCTTGGGAAGGTATGTAAGCAATAGCAAGAAGCCAGTGGCTGGGAGTTACTGAGATTGTTTCTCCTTTAGAATGACTGGTGGTGGTGGTTTTTTTCCCTTCCTGCATGATGAGGGCACCTTCTAAGTCACTTGCATTATTGATAATAGTAGGATTGTCTTTTTGGCTGTAAACTTAGTTTGGTTTACAATAATGTGAGATTTATGTCCTGCACTTGAAGTTGTGCTAGCATTGTAGTTTAAACAGGTAGGGGTGCCTTTTAAACATAAATGTGATGTTCCTGCAGCATGCATTTCGCTAGCCTGAACTTCTGACTGTGTTTATTATCTCCATTAACAAAAACCAACCATGCTTTAGAAGTCCTTTAAACAAAAGCAAGCAGTCAGAAATATTGCATAGGCTTTTTTCTTTCTTCTCTATGATTGAATTAAAATTGAGAATTTTTGCCTTGTTCTTTGTATTTGGTTTTACTCCCTCCTGTGTGAATGATGAATGCTTGAATTCACCTCCGGAGAAGTGGTAGCAATGGATTTGTTTGGGGTGTGGTGGCCGTGGAGGCAGACAGTGCTGGTGGTGTGCGGCCAAAGGGCTCCACGGGACAGGGTGAGGGGAGCTGGGGAGCTGCCAGTACAGATCCTGTGCCGTGAGCCTTGGGTGGGATTGGTGGGCTGCCTTCTGTGCTTTGGGGCACGGCAGAAACACGTGAATCAAACAGTGGGCTGAAATAGTTTTGACTGTTTGTGATTAGGCAGTTGGCAACTAAATGCTGCGTTTTTAATCTTGTGAGGTGGATTGACTGATGGATCTAATTTTGCTTTTCTATTTCTAGAAAAATCTGTTGTTAAAGTCAATGACTGGCCTTGCTTGGCTATGAGTAAATTGCTTAGGATGTTTAGAGCTGGCAACAATAATTTTTCTTTTCTCTCATAGAAAGTACTGGTTTTCAACTGGAACTAAACCCTTCCTATGAAAATTGCATTTTGCTTGCTCCACCTTTTAACTTCCAGAACAGGACCTTTTAATTTACTCAGTAGTATTTGCAGTCTTGCTGTATTTAAAAATTAGTTTTGTAGGAAGTAACTTTAAACATTTTGGAACACTTGTTAAGAAATAAAAAAACCCTCAAAGATATTTCTACTTCATAAACTACTATGGATGGTGTTACAAAACTTTGTTAGTAGTTTTCCCTCTATCGGAAGAGCAGACTTTGATGTTTTAATGCTCCTTTTTTAAATTTGTACATTATTCTGAGTTTCCTGGATATGCTTACAGTGTAGAGGTAGAGTATGTAGCTGACCAAAACATAATACCTAAAATTTGTCTTTACAGTCCTAGCCCTTCAAGCAATGTAATTATGTTGCTTCCAAGCGATAAGCCAAGGCAATTTACAGATTACTGGAATGCTTGAAAACACTGACCTTTCAGGTCACTCCGAGCACTCCTATTATGCAGAGATTGCTGTGGCACTGTTGTAATGTGCTGGCCTGTCACATGCTGACTAACTTGCAGAAAGCTTTGATGCAGCTGTTTTAAAAATGCTTTTGCTGACTGATAGGCACTTAGGCTACTGCCTGTGAACAAAGCCAGCTCTCATTCCATGCTTTTAGCCCCCATTTTCTATAACAACACTTCTTCCCTGCTGACTACACACACAGTTCTTATCTGGGCCCAATTGTTGACTTGTCTCCATTTAAATTGTGTTTGTGTTAATTTTCACATCAAAAATAGTCGTGTGTTTGAGAGGGACTCAGTTTGTGTGGTTTATTCAGAGCTGCTGCAAACAAGCAGCCTTAAAAAGTTCATGTGTTGGCTTTAAAGAGTGGGTGGATTAGGGAGAAGAAAGTGTGTGTGACCGGGCAGAGCAGGGGAGGGAAGGGATTAAAAAACAATGGTCCTTTATTGATGACGAATACAGTGGAAAGTAGTTTACTGCAATGTAGCATATATTGTATAGTTTGAGCTCTAATGTATTTTCTTGAATTGGTGTGAAGAATAATAAGAATTTGACAAATGTTTCCTTTTAGTGTCTGATGCTTAATGGCTATCATAAATGGGAACTATGCCAGTACCTTCTTCAGTATTAGACACAGGACTAGAACATGAATAAAGATTAAGATTACTTATTTTTTGTTTACTATCTTTACTTTTATTTAGTTTTATTAATAGTTGTTAGATCAGGTGGTGCCTGAATTGCAGAGATCATGGGAAGAGTAGAAGTAAGCACAGAAGAATAAAACCTTTAATTCCAGTAACGTGGTGAGACTGTTAGAAGGAGAAATTGGTTTTTTTCTTCCCCAAAACACAGAGAATCCATATTCTCACTGAAAATAAGATGCTGGATGTTTGGGGGAAGTAGATGTCTAATCAAGTAAGACTCCACATAAGAAGGACAGTAGCCCATTACCTATGAAGGACAAGTTTAGCAATTCACAATTTAGTCTTTGTTTCCAGGGAATGTGTTTATATTTAATATATTCTATTGGTTGCCTGTACCTCCAATTCTAAGCCTGTTTGAGTTCGGTGCATTTGGATCAAAAACTAAGCATGTCTATTCTATTCTGCCTAGAGGTGGAAAACAAAGAGGTAACATCTGATTGATACTCTATATATGTATCATGTATGGCATTTTATATAATTCTGAGACTGACCTTCTGTTGTACAACAGGGCATCATTGTCCCCTTGTTTGGGGGAGTGGGACATCAGGTATTCACCTGTTCACTGCTATTCCAGTAACTGCAAAATATGCACAACCTTTGCCTAAAAACTCTTGAAGCAGTAGTGTATATTCAAGGATAAGCACTGGTGTACTTAAAATTGCCTTTGCTCTTTGACCACATACTGTACAGTGACAGTGCACTAAAACATACATTTCAAGTTGTAAAAGAATGGGATATATTTTTCCTGCTATAACAATGCAGTGAAGAGAACAGAATGATTTTACAGCAGGAACCTAACTGAACGGTGTAGTTACATAGTGAGTGTTTTCTTTTTGGGGTATAAAGTCTGTACTTCATGTGGTGATTGGTAGGACAAAAATATTTGGGTTTTGTATATATTTTCTTTCATATGTAATTTTTTTAACTTTCATACAAGAAAACATTTCCCCACAGCTCAGTTCAACATGTGGTAATCTGGATCAACTTAAATGGCACAGTGAGGCAAAAAAGATGCATAACTTACACATGTTGATAACATTACAGTACCTTGAGAGGAATACATTTCAGAAGAAGTGACTTCTGAAGGTGAACCTACAAAAATGAGTGAAAAAGATGCAACTAAATCAATACATTGATACAAGAGGTACAGATTTAGATATTGTCACTGCACTTGGTTTTCTCTTGCAAATCATTAGCAGTTGCATGACTGTGAAGGTACAACTGTTATCAGTAAGCTTTGAAAGCATTCTGGCAGTAAGTTATGTTTTGCTGTTCTATTCTCACTTTAATGATAAAATTGCACTACAGCTGTCTTGGCTGGAACTACTGTTTCATGTCTCATCTTTCTGATGAAGTTTTTCACTGTTTTTTATCCTCACTTATTTAGTCTTCCTCTTTCCAAAGAATACTCTGAATTGAATGGTTTCTCTGCAAACTATGGTCTCTGATAGGTTTTTCCACTGAACTGACTCATCAAACAGATTTGTCTGGTGTCCTAAAGCTAAACTCTTGTGGTTTCTTACTCATTTAAGGAGATGCTCCTTTGAAAAAACTATGGCTTGCTGAATTTGCAGGCTTGTAGGTAACTCAGTTGCTTTCTCCCCCAATATCTCATTCTTGTTGACAGGTAACTTGATAGTTTTTTGAGGCAACAGTTAAATGAACTGTAGCTGTAATCTAGGATAAACAGGTAATTCACTAAAATTATACAGGCTTTTCAGCTGTTAACCAAGTGCTTACCCAGTTTCTTCTCCAGCTGGTTGGATAAACAACTAGAATGTCATTCATACTTTTCCATTTCAAAAAATGTGCTGAGTAAACGAAAAAGACATCTGCCCATTAAGCACAGATGGGAAATACTTGCTAAGAGGTGGATTTGATGGGTAGCATCTCTCAGTAATTATGTATAGACTTTTATTTTTAGTCTTTGTGTTCAGAGTTCCTTTTCTGAAATAGTGTACGTGCTTCTCATCTTCACCATAGCTTGGCTTGCAATCAGGGATTAATCTTGATGAAATGATGATGACCGAGGAAGAGAGCAGCTTCTCATAGGTCTGGCTCTGCTTGAGTTACTGCACAGCTGATTTATTTCAAAGTTGAATTGAAGCCATGACATCCACTATTACATTATGGACACATCTTGATGTAGTGATTAGTTTGGGATTCTTCACTTGATGTGTCTTATCTGTGCAAAGTAAGAACAGTGTACTTGAACATAATTCATTTTTTTGTTTCCTTGTTTCTAAAAGGTACCAAACTGACCGCTATAGAAAATAATTTGTGATGTCTGTATTAGGTACTTAGGGCTGAGAGTGAAGGTGGTTCTTCAGACCTGTACAGACAGGGAGACCACCAGCAGTTTAACTGTAAAGGCAATTCTAAAAATGCTCAGACAATGTCTTCTATTCAACCTGCCAGCAGAAAGTTTTTGGTGTTACAGTGCTGGTGTGTCTAGATTTTCATTGTCAGACATACATGATGGCTGTCAGACTTCTGCCAGTATTTACTGGAGTTTATTTGTAGCTTTCTTTAATACCTCAATAATTTTTAATTTTGTTAATGAGTGCTTGTAGAATGTGCCAACTTTCTTCTTCCTCTTCTCAATATTGAAAACAAGTCTATGAAAGTAATGGACACTCATGTAAATAAGAACATTACTTTTGGTCATGTTGGATGATGTTTTTGTGGACTGGTATAAATGTCTTAAGCTAAATGTTCTTTCAACTTGCGCTGGAGTAGACTAATTTTTTTGGTGGTAGGGGAAAGAGCCTCTAAAATGTATTATGGAACAAATGTAAAGTGAACCCCCTAAAAAGTAAAAATGCTTTGCAATTTAACTTTACCATTCTATCAGCCTTGTTTAGGCTGAGTTCCAGCTGCAAACTCCAGATACTACAATTCTCTGTGTGTTTTGATGCTTATCACTTGCTTACATGAGAAGCTCAGATTTCATCTTGTACAAAGTGCTAATAGCAGCAGCAGAAGAATAACCAAACTGAAAACCTGCTTATATTGTATCCTAAAAATAAAGAAAACCTAAAATACTGTTTTTGAAAATTATTTCAAAGTAATACTGATGTTTGCATTTAATTGTACAGATGCAATGATGCATTCTATGTAGGTGTGTGGGGCTGTAGGTTATCTGACATAGTGATGTTAATCTATTCTATATGTAATGCTTTACTAACAGCCTTCCCTCCAGTTTGGAGAGAGAAGCTATACCCTGCAGAAACTTTACACTTCTATGAAGTGTCACTGCCATTGGTCTCAGTATTTAAGTCTGTTAAGTGTGTGCATCAATAATCTGCACTATTGTTATGGTGAAGCATGTGTTGTCTTTGATCTTTTGAGGGTAAACATGGCTTGGGAGCACTGACTCCTAAGCTGACGATGCATTGTCAAGGAAAAATGTCACCAGTATGATAAATGCGTGCAAACTGATAATTGGTACATGCTTGTGGAGCCTTAACATGTTCAATTTGTCAGTATTGGGCAGCTAAAATCCTTAGTTTACTGTATAGTTGCAAGATGTAAAGCAAAGGTGGAATGGGAAAAGAGCTTTTAAGTACTTTTTTTTCCTGTATCGCCTTGTAATAACTTAGTTTCTTAAAAAAAGGTCATTTAGCAATCCTAAAAATACATTGCTGATTTATCCAAGGCCCATGTTGTCACAAAATTGGCCTTTTATATCCTTTACTTTCAGATGCCAATAGACACCTGATTATTGGGGTGCTGGTGGTGAGGAGCATCCGAGGGCAAGAGTGTGGTACAAGTTCTGTTCTTGAAGGAATTTATGTTTAGCTGTGAAATTAAATGACATAGTTTTGATGTGCACCTTCCCCCTCGCGAGTCAAGGTGCTGACTCACATCGGGCAGGAGCGTGGAAGCCCTTCTGCCATTGATTTCCTTTTTTATTTTGTGGAACAGATTGGAGTTAATGCACAGCAATGTGAACAAATATTTGCAGAGGAGGAAAATACAGCTAAGTGGGATTTCTGTTACCCTTCTTCCTTGCTTCTTTTTGAACTTCGTCACTCTTGAGGTGAATTTGTTTTCTTTTGTCAATTTAAGTCTTAACTTGCTTTAGAATGTGAAACTTGGAGATAAGGTAACAGATGGGGCAATACTTGAAATTTCTACACTAGTTATTTCCCCTGGTCTGTAACCTTTTTGTTCTTTTCGTAAAATTTATTACATTCAGAATGTTGAAGTTCAGTAGAGCTGCTTTCTGTAGCACAAGGAGTGTTGGGGTAATCCAGGGGTGAGGTAAAGGTTGTGTAAACTTGAGTGTGTTTTCAGGTTGCATACTGGAGTGTCAGGTTATAGTTTTGCAATTTTTCCTTCTTGCAGTTTTTATTGTGAAGTATGATCAGAACAACTTTAAAAAACTGAGAAATTTGCTCTTGTTTAAAGGCTTTGGGTTTGCCAACTCCGTTTTAAAGTATGGTTCCAGGTAGCTAGAAGATGTAGTTCTGTACAAGCACAATGCATATTTTAAAACAGCCTTGATAATTTCTGCCCACATCGTTTTCTTGCATACTTGGGAATGTGCATTCCAGAGTGGTGATGAATGGACATGATGCAGTTTTGGTCAAGAATATAATCCTGTATCGTTGATATACTTGAAATTGTGGGAATAGAAATTAGTGTGTCATGTGGTTAAAGCTGCTGGTGAGGCAGTTTGTTCCACTGAAATGAGTTTATTTTTAATTGCTGATGTAAATACAAAAGTAGCTTTGCGACCATTTTTAAGGTTAACCTTTGGCTTTCTGGGTGTGGCTTTAATTTTCCCCTTTGATGGGACTGTGTTTTTAGGTATACTGGGGCTTTTTATCACCTTAGAACTGAATTGGGGAAGTAGAAGGTCAAGTTGAAACTGCAAAAGGCAGGCCTTGAAGCTATTTGATCTGAAAGATTGTAATTTTAGATAATTAAAGCTTTCTAAATTTGCATACTGGGTTTTATGTAAAATTCAGTGTTAGTTCATCTACAATGGTAGAAATAATTGAAAGTCTACCAAATGGATTTTCATGAGAAGAGTTGCTTTTGAAGTGTGCTGTTTTGCATGGTATGCATAAGGCAACTTGCTGCTAGGAAGTTCTGATCTGGTCAACAATTATTGCTCCTGAGCATGTCAGTGAATTCCCTTGTCCATTCCTCTACTTTGATGTGCAAACAGGAAAGAAAGAAACCCTAGCTGTATGTCTGTCTGAATGGACGTGATGGTTATGTAAATCTGAATACCTACAGAGGTCAGTTTGAAGCCTGTGTACAGCTTCTTGTCCAGTAATTACTCTGTCATTTTTTCCCAGTGACTGTAGCCAATGTCTCTTCTGCCCTCGCTTCATGAAGGGAGGGAAGGAGACTGGGTGTTGGCTCCTGACTCAGTGAGTGAGAAAGGCTGGGGCAGTTCTTCAGTCTGGGGTTTGTAGGAATTCAGCTGTTCAAAGTGGGGGTAGGAATGCAGTCTACAAAAGACAAAATCCAACCCCAAAAAACCAAGAACATGCTGTTTTTAAAAAGTGCTTGCTTTTCTTAAGTTAATATATAGTGGTTTGTATCCAGCTTTTCTGAAGAGGTCTGGTTGTGAACCACTGGTATAGTGAAAGGCAGGGGTGGGATTGCTGCCAGTGGTAAATCAAAGAGGAGAATTGTGATCAGGGCAGCTGATGGTGCTGGGCAGTATCTCAGGCCTGCTTTTAGTGCCTCTTGTCCAGTCTTGGCTCCCCAGTGGAGCTGGTTTCATTGCTGCTCTTTAAGAAGATGAGCAGTTATGATTGAAGTAAAGAGACGTTTTGGGTGGCAGGGTCACTCCTGTTGCTGCTGTGTGTCCATTTAAGGGAAGGGAGAAGTGGACGTGTCTTACTGGTTCTTCTTGCTTGCTGATTCTTCTGGAGCTGCTGTTTTTTCTCTTGTGCATGTTAGGGGCTTTGGCTCCTGAAGAGAACGGAATTAATCACTTAAAAAAAAAACAAACAGGAAAATATTAATAAATTTGAAGGTAGAAAAATACGTGTTTTCTATGAAACATGCTTGTAGGTCTTCCTTTGGCAAAAATGAGTCTTCTTTTGCCTTCTGGAATGAAACATCCATATTTTTCAAGTATCTAATAGTATAGCCAGGATTAAGAGTAAAAAAAAAAATCCCACTCTGTAGCTGGCTGTGAATAAGCAATTGTGTTACCTATGAATGCAGCAGCAGGGTTATCAGAGTGTCTGCAGGTATGTTGTTGTATGGGCAGTGTTTCTACATTCATAGTCAATGAATAACCCACCTGAGAAGTTTCCTGCTTTTATTTTGCTAGCTTCCCTCCTTGGCTGCTCCTTTTCCATCCCAAGAAAGCCATCATCAATGCCAGGCTGATTCCTTGTTTCGGTTCAGAGTAGCTTTGCAAATGAAGGAGATCCTCTGTGCTGAGAATGAAAGTAGCCTTAAGCCTTAGGCTTTTGCTGCTCCTTAACCCTTTGTATTGTCAAGTAGTGGCCTCAAGGTGCTGTTTTAAGGAGGTACTCGATGTACTCCTGACAGCAGACTTTGCTCCGAATCCCCTGACTGCTGTGCCTTGCCTCAGTTATGTTGTAGGACACCTGGTCACTTGGTTCACACAACTGAATTCTGTTTTCTTAGATCCCATTCATCCCTTTGCACCACTCTTTGGAAACTGAACCTTCACAATCACTTTGATTTTTCATAATAGCAGTGGATAAGTTTAATTTCTATTACATAGACACTAAACAAAAAGGGTGTAAAGGACTGATGAAAATGAAGATGTTGATTGAGCTGGAGCAAGATGCTCCTTGGGATGTGGGAGTTCATCTGCAGGTCTGGGGGCTGCTGAATGCAATGGAACAACTTAGTATAAAAAAGCAAAGGACTTTTTTCCCCATCTCTTTTCCTGCATTATATTGTTCAGAATTTAAATACTGGTTTTACTTACTAACACATCTTAGTGTTTTTTTTCTTTCTACACCTTCAACTTATTACCCGTTTTTGAGTTTTGTCAGAGCTATGTTACTCAGTTTTGAGGTTGAATGTAGGACAATTGCAGTATGCTTTTTTTTCTGTAACACTTACTAATCATTAATGTGTTAGCTTTAGAAAGAGTTTTTTCAGCAGGAAAATCCTGGAATAGACTGATGTGCACATAAACAAGGAGAGACTGACACTTCACAACTGTCTCTCAAAGTGTAGTAGATTGTACCTGCTTAAACAGATACTTTTTCAAGGTAGATGTTTTTGAAAAATAGGAAAATCCATTTCATGGTGAAGTAATTTGGAAGTTAGATGTTAATAGGATGGGTATAGTCCTTTTTGCTGAGAAAAAATGAGGTGTTTTCCGCTTTCCACACTTGCCTGATAAGAAAGTTCAGGAATGTTTACCTTGCTGATAGCTGAATGAGCCTTTTGAATGCTGTGGTGGTGTTTGTCCTCCCATCCGAGTCTCATGCCCATCTCTTGCCAGGGGGTATGGCAGTGCTGCTTTAGTTCTCATTCTCTTCTCTCCCAGTGACTTCTTGGACTTGTTTCTCTTCCTCTCTCAATTCACAAGCACTGCATTTGAAAGTAAAACAGAACCCTGCTGTGTTCCCTGTAACATGCTTTTTAAACCAAACTATTTGTTGCCATTGTCTCCTTACTCCAAAGTCACTAAAAACTTTCTAACCCAAGAAGTTAACTCTTTTTCAGGGAGCTGTAAAACTTATCATTATTCGCCATCTCTTTCTCTTTCATCTCCTATATTTCTGTATCCTTGATTTGAGACTTGCTTTCTTTGAATGTGTGAAGTTAATGTGAGCTCAGAGTTCTGCAGTGCTCTAGCAGCCATGTGACTGCTAAAATTGAATCTTCTTAGCTGACAGTTACCCAAGTTGAGGGTGGGAAGATGCCATCTGGGTGTGTGGTTGTTCAGGGTAGGGAAGGACACTTTCCCTTAAATTTCTTACTGAGAGTGGTTGGTTGAGATTCAGAGGAAGAAATTTTGTGCTTACAAGCAGGGCAGGGGTGGAAGTCTTACTGCCCAGTGACATATTTCTTCATACTGAGATTCAAGGGGTAAAATGTCAGGGAAGCACACTCCCAACCCCTAATCCTGCTACTACAAAAGTGGTTGTCAACTGCTTCTATGAAGCAAAATGTAGTGTGTGTGTGTGTTCAGAACACCCGCATTTCAAATCTTAATTGTAGAATGAGGTAAATTAACTATACATTCTATAGTTTTCCTGTGGCTATGTGGGCTGTCAAAAGCAAAAACAAGCAACACCTTTTCCCCCCCCGCCAAAATTTTGAAGAGAAATTAACCTATGTAGGCTACTCTTTTATTGTCAGGATGGAAGATGTCAAGGCCATTATTGTGCACCTGTAACTGGAATTATTCATACTTGGAAGCTCTGAGTAGTATCTTGGAAAATCAACCCGGCTCTGTCTTAGTGGGGTACTGTTGCCTATCCTGAGGCTCTCATTTGGCAGATCTTCAGAGTGTAATGATCTAAAATTTATATGGTGCCGTGCATGGTAAGTAGGTTAGGATTCTCTTGATTTGAAACAAGGTGAGAAGCAGTCTGTCTTCAGGTGAAGTGCTTGAAAGCTTTAATTGCTGCACTGATGTCTATATTCATGTTGGTAATTTCTTGGTGGACATATCTGTTACTTGTGTGCATTTTGGTTTTGTATTTTTTAAATAAAAAGCTGTAGTCAGATACAGAAGATTTATTTAGGCTTCTTATATAAAGCTAATATAGTATCACTTTGCTTTCTTTGATACTGATACTGTGCTCTTCTCCTTCCCCAAGGGAAAAACCAACTGGAATAACTCCAGCTGATGTTCTTTATGAGTGATAAAACGCTGATGCTGAGCTGTGTATAAGAGTAGAGATGAAGGTTGTGTCTGCAGTTGGATGATTGGATTTGGTTTCAGAAATGTGCTGGAAATGTGACTTACATAGAATCACAGAGTAATTAAGGTTGGAAGGGACTCTAGGGACCAGCTAGTCCAAGTCTGTGCTCAAAGCGATTCTCACCAAATCTGATTTATAGAATAATTGCAGAACAGTGTGGTCAGATCATCTAGAGCTCATCAGAGCTCTGGAGATCATCTAGTCCAGCCCCATACTCAGAGCAGGGTCAGCTGCAGGGTTGCCCAGGTTCTTGTCCAGATGAGTTCTGAGCACCTCCAAGGATGATATTCCATGGCCTTCCTGGGCAGCCTTGCACCACCATTTGACCGCCACTGTGGTTTTAAAACAAACCCACCAGGCAGGTTTGTGACTGGGATTTGCTGTGCTGAGCTGTGTCAGTTGCTGTGAGACTGGTCACAGCTGTGTGCACTTCTGAGCTCACTGGTGCACATCAGTAGGGCTTGTTTTACTTTGGTGGGAGGCTGGAGTTTGAGCTTTTACATTCCCAGGACTGCCTTACAAACTGTACCAGGGGCAGGTGCTGTCCTTGGAGTTGAGATGAACTGGTGGAGATACAGGTAGCAATGGCCACAGAAGTGCGTGTAACACTTGCACAAGATATGAGGGAGGGGATATTCTTGAGGATGGAAACTAGTAGGAGGGCAGTGTGTGCTGCCTAAGCAGGTACTTGTGGTAAAATAATTGCTTTTCAAGTTGCATCCTGAGATTTAAACAATTGAAATATTACATGAGTTCCTTGAAGATCTTGGTTTTGAAATTATACAAAAAAAAAAAATCAAATTTGATGTAAATAATGAGAGGATAAATCCTTTTGGTTACATGTTAGAATTTATACTCTAAATTAGGAATCTTTAGGTCCTAATAATACTGCCGTAGGTCAGTACAGTAGAGAAATGACTTAAAGCAAAAGCAAAGTGCAAGTTGTCCCTGCTTCTCTGTGGCAATGTCCCTTGCTGGAGGGAGAAACGTGGCTTGCCACTTTGCTTTTTTAGCCTCTCGGTTCTGGGTGATTTTGCTATCTTTTGCTGGTGTACTGGCCTGGAGTAGTGATCTCTGAAACACTACTGCCAGCACTTTGGAGTTTGTAGATCCTACGTGGTTTCACTGCCAGCTGGAAAGCAAAATGGAAAGAAGCAAAACAGACAAGGATCCCAAACTCTGAAGCACAGTTTTCCCACGCCTTAGCGATCAGGAGCTGGTAGGCTTTGCTTAGCTGCGGGCTGATACCGTTACCAGGGTGTTTGAGTGGTATTCTTCTTCTGAAGTAACTTGACCTGAGATCATTTGAGATGTATCTGCATGTGGGTCTTGTGCTCTGGTTTTGCCTTGTTCCTGAGTGTCAGCCTTCTGCCTTTCATGGATAATGTGATTTACTAGGCCTGTGTCATAAATACTTCTATAAATACTCAGATTTAACTGGATCTGTAATCCAGTATTTAATTATTTAACTAAAACGCAGCATCCCTCCAAATTTGTGCATACTGTTCTTGATTAGGGCTTTTTTGGAAGAGGGGTGTAACATTTTTTGCATTGAGCAGCAGTGCCACCAACAGAAAGGTTTTATGATCCTGTCTGTGATGTGTGAAGCTTGGATTTGAGAGGCCGTTCTGGAAAAGTGAGTCATGCTAAACAAGCTGGGTATTACATGGATGTGGTGAGTTAAATACTGAGCTACTTTTTTAGCTTGGAGAACAGTATCCAGAAGTCAGAGCAAAAATGTCTCTTGTAGAAAAATTCAAGAAGACTTGCGGTTAGGGGTGTTTTTAGATACATGCAGTATCTGTATGTTCAAAAGGTAGCCACTAACCTTTGGAATTTTAGATCAGGAAGCAGTGGAAATTGTGTTTAGTAAGGCGCAGTGTCTTGCAGAATGGCATGTGGTTTTGGAAGCACACAGAACTGAGTGAAATGGTTAAACAACCGAGTTATTGTTAAAACATGTATATATATTTAGTCCAAGTTTTTCCTCTCAAGGTTGTTCTTCATGATGTAAAGATGACTTGTACTGTTCAAACTGTCCATATGTGCCACTGTAGAGACTTTGTACTTCCAGAGTGATCTAAATCAAAGTAAGTTCATTTTATTAACAGGCAGTGTTGAAAATTATGTATTTTTTCTAACTTGGATTGTGCATTGTCATCTGAAGAGCTGCTTTAATCATGGTTTTCCTCATGCAGACTTTACGTGAGCTGTTCAATATAGGTGAATGTTTGGGAGGAGTGAGACTCTTGACTAGAGCTTGGGACCCATACAATATATCAAATGGAAAAAATTGCAGTGAGCACTGCTTTACTTTTAGGTGGTTGGTGCATCTGCTTCAGGAATAAGGTTGTGATTTCTGTTTCAAGAGATGGTTGATGTCACTTCTGTGGATGTACACTCAGACAGAAGGCAAGACTAAAGACTGGCTTCTCAGCTTCAGTGATTCTGTGAAGTTTTTTTATACATATCTCAGAAGAGTCCTTTAGTGGGTGTTTTCTCCTCCATTTAGCACTGCTGTGTAAAAGAGATAATCAGATAGACAAACAATGTGCACCTGATGCTCTGTGGCAGTCCCTGAGCTGCTCCGTCTGATCTCTCTTGAGTCTTTTCCCCTGTTCAGGGAAACAGTCCTTCTCTTTGGAAGGAGTGATGATCAAATAAAAACTAAGGTATGGGCTGTTTGCAGAGTGTAGGACCGAGCTAGCGGGCTGTGGGCGGGAATGTAGCTGCAGCAGGGTGCAATTTGCTGTGGTGACCCTGCCTCGGTGCTCTCTTCCTCCTCACTGCCTGCACTCGCTCCAGGAGCTGGCTGCCAGAATTTGAAATACCTCAAGTAACTCCAAGGTTCCCTGTAGAGAGGCTGTGCTGCATTGTGTATGTGTTAGACTATGGAAGACAAAGCTCTCCTTTCAGCTGATAAAATCAGTCAGATAATGGGATTCTGACCTCATTGCACTAATTGCAGCGGAACAACTGTTAAAAAATGGGTCCCCTGCCCCCAGTCAGCTGAAGGCTTTTATGATAAGACAATTGGAGGGAATCTGTTGGAATTTAAGGTGGCTGTAGTTTAACTATGCAAGGACAAAGGTGAGTGTCTGTAGGAAGTCATCCTGGTTGGTGTTGGAAACAACACTGTGCTGCGGCTGAGTGCTGAAAGATGCTGTGTGTAGGGAAGTGACCTCTTCATTCCTTGTTCTGGGCTGGCTGAGGAAGATTCTGTTTTCTTTTCTATACTTCCTCAGGAAGCTGTGTGTTTTGGATATTGACTTTGATTATGTTGGTTTTTCTAAGTGAATGATAAATATCACCCCCTAGATACCTAACAAATTGCAGAAATTCTTGTAAGAGTTTCAAATTCTGATCGTTCTGATAAGCACTTTTAATTCTTGTTCCCACAAGTGCAGTCAAAATGTATTGATTCTGCATTTAACCTTTAGAACTTGGAAGTTCAATAGCATCCTACTGCTGAACTGGACTTCCCCAAGAATAATGGAAAATTAATTTTAGAAGCCAAATAGAAATGCAGCAAGATGGGTGAGGGATATGTCTGTCTGGTGTGTCCTTCTGAAGAGGGACTCACTCTAAATATATTATAGATAATACTATATATAACACAGGATTATATAGTAGAGTATATAGAGAATAAATGCCGTATTTTTCCCCCTTTTTTTGACACAGCCCAATACTAGTTCTTTCTTTTTTTTTGTGTGTCTTGAATAAGAACAGTGTCACGGTTATGATTTTTTTCAGGACAAATAGAAATGTTTTTCGACATGAGCATTTTCTTGTAAGTATGGTGTACACAGGATGAGACTGAGGGCTTGAAGCAAAGCTGATGTTCTTTACATGATTGAGTTTGTGATCTGACCGTTCCCTTCCTGTGGCTTGCTTGCTATGGTTGAAAGAGCTCACAGCTGTGAGATACCTCTCCTCTGCCCTCTGTGTTTTGTGGAGAATAGGAGCAATATGCCCCCTGAGGTAGCAGAAGCAGTTGCTTCATTTTATTGTCTGTAGGACAGCTGTCAATGCTGATCTGCAAAACCAGGCTGGTAAAGATGCTGATTGCAACTTGGTGCTTCCCACAGTAGGTTCCTCTTGTGTAGTCCAGAGGAAAATCTGTTTTGCGTAGATATCTAGATATTATTTTCTCTGAAAATGTAATAATCTCTTTGTCCTTAGTGAGGAATGTATGGAAATGGATGGCAACTGTAGATATTTAACACATTTATGTATCAAAAATTACTGTTAAATTTTACTAAGAAATAGCATGGTTGAAAACTCATTTGACCTCAAAATTTGATCACAATTGAGGAAACAATTCCTTAAAAATCTATCTTGTCATTCAGAACACAATTCACTTCATATGAAAAGCAGTTGAGTTAAAAAGGGAATAATAATTCCTCTAGTAAATCCCCCTAGACTTGGAAAGAAACACTGGGGAACTATTCTGGCTTGGATTTCAAGAATATGTAGGAGCTCTGGCCTTAGTCTGAGCTGAGATGTAGAAATCTAAAAGCTGTTAATCTGCAAGAAACCTGCCCTTGGGAAACTTACGTTATTTTAAGGTAGAATACTAATTTCTGTTGCTATTGTTTGAAGCTTTCCAAATGTGAACTGGAACTGTCTTTTCCAGCCTGTGGGTGGCTTCAGTGCTGCTGCTGGCAGCAGCTTTTTCACCTGCAGAACAGGTAAACTGAGCAATGCTATTTGCAACATCACTGCATTGCTCAGTTCAGTAGCCACTGTTTTGTTGGATTGGTTGTTAAGAGCGGGATGCTTGAAAGAAAAGCTTATGTGTGTCTGTGCACATATACCCAGATATGTGTGTGAGGGTAAAAGTTGTATGAGAAGAGGCATGGGGTTTAAAAAAAAAAAGAAAACCCCAGCCCTTGAGAAGAAGGAAAGAAATATGTTGAGAAGGGGAACAAGAAATGTTTGTTGTTGTTTGAAGGACCCTTATAAGCCCACAGAGGGAGCTTTCTGAAAAGATGTTTACTTTGATATGTTTATTTCTCAGGGCAATTCCAAAGATGAAAGAGTTGAACAAGATTTGATGTTTCCAAGATTCTGAGTAAATTATAAGTTTCATAACTTCCATATTGATGAATTGCAACATCATGTATGACTCTATCCTTTAAATAGCAATAAAAACCCCAGCCTGTAAACACATCAATTTGCCATATACAGAGCCAGGAATACTAATTGTCTAAAGGTGTTTAAGATGAGCTTAAGGAAACTTTTCGTTTTAATAAATCAAAAGCATAAAATAAATTACTAAAGTCATGATACCATCATTCTTTCTATTCTTTTTATTCTTAATATATGTGCTCAGTTCTGGGCTCCTCAGTACAGGAAAGCCAAGGAGCTGCTGGAGAGGGCCCAGCAGAGGCCACAAAGATGATGAAGGGTCTGGAGCATCTCTTATGAGGAAAAACTGGACCTGTTTAATCTGGAGAAGAGTGAGAAGGGATCTCACTAATGCATGCCAGTATCTCTGAGATGGGTGCCAAGAGCATGGTGCCAGACTCTTCAGAGGTGCCCAGTGACAGGATGAGGAGCAATGGCCATAAACTAACACACAGGATGTTTCACCTCAGCATGAGGAAGAACTCCACACTGAGGGTGGCAGAGCACTGGAACAGCTGCCCAGGGAGGGTGTGGAGTCTCCCTCTCTGGAGACATCCCAAACCCATGGACATGTTCCTGTGTCACCTGCTCCAGGTGACCCTGCCTTGGCAGGGGAGTTGGACTGGATGATCTCCAGAGGTCCCTTCCAGCCTCAAAACTTATGTGATTCTGTGATGTAGAGTCATTGGTAATACAGACATAGGAGTTTGCAAAGTTGTCCACTTGTATTTCAAAGGTATTAAAGGATCTCTGTTAAATTATTATAACTCTAGACTGGGGCATCTTCGTGTTCTCCTATATTCCTAGTTTCTGGGTGTTAGGCTATATATATTTCTCAGTTCCTGCTGAGTCACCTTGATTTCCCCTAAATTAGTGGTGGATAGCATGAAAAATAGAAGCCTTTGAGTATGGCCTAAGAGCAGCATCACAACAGGGACCTCAGCTGATGGTAGCACAGGCTCATTCTTCTGCCTCAGTTGTCAGTGCTAAGTGGGGTGAGTACCTTCACAGGTCTTCTTTCAACTTCCCTTGGTCATTTGTGAGTGAGTGCAGTTCTTTACAGATCAGAAACTAACTCAAGTAAGCAGTTTGTGTCCAAGCCAACACTCACCTCAGACTGCCTTTGAACTGTTTTCACTGTTCTTGATTGGACTGTTTGGGCATGCAGAAAGAATGAAAATAATGTACTACTTGCTTTGCTGTGTAACTAATGGATATTTGATGTTTCCAAGTCTTGTGCATTTGAAGTGGATGTATCAGTAAAATCTAGGAGAGGTGATAGCAATAGTGTGAGCAAAAAAATGGAAAATAAAGTGGAAAGACTGAGCTTCTGCAGAACGGAGAAACGCTTTAAAAATGGCAGCCTCAATCTGACTGAGCAGTGAGTGCCCCGTCCAGGCTTAGAAAGGCTGGTGAGTTTGTGAGGTTGATTTTGTTTTTTTATATTTGTCTTGGGTTTTTTAGTGAAGTAGTGTCTTCTCACAGTTCTCAGAAGCATGTTACATAGGTAATTTCTGTTCTTCTTAGCCATGGCTTAGCTGTTTTTGTTATCTTGCCCTGCTCCAACTCTGGGTTTGCCAGTTCTCCCAGATGCAGTGGGAGCGGTGCTGAGCTGGTTAAACTGGGTTTTGTCAGTTCATGCCGTATCCAGAGGCAGTTGGTGCTGTTTGCACTGTGCCCTGTGCACCGAGCTCCAGCAGTGAGGCACAAGGAGCCAGAGCTGTGGAAATCCTGCGCCTTGTCAGCCAAGGAGCTCAAACTGTACTGGCTGAGGGGCCTCTGCTGCTGCCACAGGGCTGGACCTGCTGCCAGAATGAGTGCAGTAAACGATCAGGCGGGTTAACTTCTCTCTTGATCATTGCAGCTAGAAATGAGGCAGCCTATTTCAATTATAATGTGAATTAGAACTTTTGCAGTCCCTTATTGGATTCCTGTTGCACCTTCTTCTGAACAGGAGCTTAAAGCTTTTTGCTTTAGAAGTTTACTTGCAGAGATAATTCTTCACTTGTTGATGAGATGTTTAGCCTGAGAAGCTCTTGCCAAAACTAAGACAGAATGAGAACATCAGAAATAAGGAAGAAAATCAGTATTCCTTGACCGTTTAGCAAGCAAAACATTCTGTTTTGTTTCAAAGATGGCTTTGTGTGTGTAAATTGTTACTGTTTTAGTATATATTTGGTCTGAGTTTAAAAAGCCGGAGAGAAATAATCTAATTCTGGGATAGAGTTGAATCAATTTGTAACACAAAGGAGCAACATTTGGTGCTGAATTGAGGAGAATTACAGCTGTTTGAATGAAATACATCCCAATTAAGTCACAACAGCACTTTCAGAAGAAGTGAACCCTGAAAGAGAAATGAGCAGTAATGTGGCACATCCTAACCCTTGAAATTCAAGCACAAAATGCAGAGGGAAAAATGCAGAGTTTTTTTGGCATTATGAGAATAACTCACTTTTTGAACCCAGTTGCAAATTCTGATTTCTGAAATTGGAAAAAGTTTTCAGACATATTGTTTGTGAGAGTAAACACTCCTACTGCTGTTCCCTGTGCTACAGGACTGGATTAAAAATTCTGGGTACTTCTTCTTGTAGTGACTGAGTTACTGTAACTGAAACAAACAGAGAGCAAAGTAGATTTTCAAAAAACCAGCACCGCCATGTTGCAGAGATGTTTGTGTTCTGATTCTGTTCTTTAATTAGTGGATTGCATGCTTATGAGAAGGGTGAGTATGGAGCAAAACGCTGGACACTGGCCCTGGAAAGGTAGAAAATGGAGCAGCAGGATGTTCACTGTGCATTTCCTGCTGCCTTCCTGCCTGTTTGCAGGCCTTGGGCTCTGCTAGGTTTTCATCCCTCTTGCTGTGTTCCCCTTTCCAAATGTTTGCTTGCCGTGGCACACTAAGTAGTGCTCTTTTAAGCAGAAATGCAGGTATGTCAATATTGTCATAATGTTACTGTTTAATCTAGTTACCTTAGAGAGGACCTTGTAATTTCTACAGTGCTACTGTTCACCAAAATAATTAGCCTACACTAAACTGCAGTCCATTAAATGTGACCTGTGTACGTAATACAGTAGCACAGGTACTGTAATCTGTAGCTGGGTGTTCATGAATTAGTGGTAATCTGTGTACAGTTAAAACAAGCAAAAGGAGTGTAAGTATAAATGTTAGAATATAAATACAACTGGTTGGACTACTGCAAGCTTAATGAGCAACCAAGAGAGCTTGTAGTCCTTCCCTTGAAACTTCTTTCTAACTTCAAGCTCTGTAATCTGTTATGCCTATTCTTCCCCCCGCCCCCTTCCACAGGAGCACAGGAAGTTCGGATGTGACATATAAAGGCAGGAAATGTGTAATGAATGAGCCAGGCCAACTTCTTCTGTAGCTATTCTATATGAATATTAATATTACTTTTGAATGTAAGTTTCTGTTATATTATACAGCTATTGAAAGTGAAGTCTAATCTTTGGGGTTTTTTTTCTCCTTAGAGCACAACAATGGAAGAAACAGCTATATGGGAACAACACACAGTGACTCTTCACAGGGTAAGTTCATACAATTGGCTGTGTGTGCCTAACGCAGGATACTGGTAGTTTTTGAAAACAATAGGAAAAAGCCAGATGTCAGGAAGTAAAAGGAAAGGAAACTGTCATATTCCTTTGTTTAAATTTAGAAGTGTTGTAAAAGCTCCATGTGATAGCTCTGTTTGTTGGGTTTCAGAGATAAGCCTGCCTACAAATAACCATGCCAGAAACAAAGCTTTAGATTACATCTGTACTTAACTGAGGGGAGGTGGAAATCTGTGTTCATTCATGGTTGTGCTTGAAAATTTTAAAACTTTATTTGCAGGGACATAAAACAGTGGAGTTGCATATAAATAAATGTATTCAAAACTGTCTTATTTGCTTGCCACTCTCTTAAACCAGTGGCTGGAAGCAGTGATTCTGGGTGGTCAGAATGTGTACCCTGCACAAAGGAATGTGTGCTGGGAATCAGTGAATAGTGAGACTGCTTTTGCATTTAGACTGACTCCTCTTGTTTGAGTTACTCCTAAATTAAATTGAGCTCTGATGCAGCTATCATGAAGCTGTACAAGAGAGTCAATAAGGAATTAATTGCTTAGCGAAAGTCAGAGCAGGGTGGGATGCCATTTCTGGCAGCAGCTTAGTATTAAAGCGACCATGGAATCATGGTCCAAATAGCTGTATTCATTCCAAAACCGGGGAGGTGTGAAACTATTTTCTCAAGGGAGCAAGTTCTACCATTTGCCTTCACTTCATCATCGAATAAAGGCGTTTTAAAATTGTAGCTTTGGTGGGATGAATGGACCTTGGACAAAAAATGCGTATGTGTAGGTCAGCTGGTCAGATAAAATGTTAATTCTCTGTCAGACCTGTTAGCTGTTGATTCTAAAGGCTTTAATGTTGTTGATTCAAAGTAACTGGGTAGGTGCCTTTTTGTGAAGGGAACAGTTACACTCGGTTTGACCAGGCTGACATAGAATCCTGTCTCTGACTGCAGCTACATGAAAGAAAAGTGAGAATAAGTGAAAATGAAATTGTGTAGTGATGTTTATCTAGGCTACTCTTTAAGCTTCCAACAATATTTAGGTCAACAAGCTTTTGAGCAAGAAGTGTTATTTCTATGTATAATTAATTGCCCTTTATGTTTTCATCTTCAAGTTGTCCAGTCATCCCTGAAATTTCTGTAAACTTAATTTTTTTTTCTCATATTAGTGATTAAATCAGTACTGCTTTGTAGTCAAAACCAAACAAAACATGTAATACAAGGTTGGCTCGTAGGCTTGGTGATTGCTCATTTTCTCTTGAAGGGAAACTTTTCCTGGTCAATTGGAGCAGTAATTTCAGTGACACCAGAAGTGAGGAGTTTAGTCAGTGCACAAAGAAATAATGAAATGCTGCAGTATGGTGTTACCTTGAACGAATTTTTAAATAATTGCTAGGAACTAGAGATCTCGTGTTTGGTTGCACTTGCAGCATAGTCAGAAGTTCTTTTATAGCATTGAGGTGAAAGTATGATTTCATTATAATTTTGGTTATGATCTTTTATGTGCCAAAATTCTGCCAACTGTTGTGGTATAACTGTTTTGTTAGCTGATTAAGTGGCTCTTACTTGGGTGTTGAAAGCTGATGATATGTACTGTTAATAACTTTGATAGCATTAATTTAGTCAGTTAAAAACAAACAGTTATTTCCATCTGCCAGATAACAAAACCAATAGCCTTATGCTAATATTAAACAAATATGTGCTTAGAATTTATCCTTAACATTGGGAAGAGGGTTTACTGGTATATTCCAGCACTACTGTCAAAAGACTTATTAGAAGGTTTTTTGGGAAGGAGAGGCTGGAATTTCTCACCAGTTTTTCTTCCCTTTCTTTACCACCCTTCCAACTTCCTGGACTGAACTGCTACTTAACTCTTAAGGGATTGAGCCAGTCTTAAATTCAGTTAAAGCTTATCAGGTAGCTACAGCTTATCTTTCATTGAGGGATCCTCTGGGTTTATATACTTAAAACTGCAAAGGACTTGAAGAAGGAACCATGCAGTTTGTATATCGTGTGGTTTTTCTCCTCCTTGGAACTCAGTTCTGTGTGTCTGTGGTAGATGTGTATCCTTCCCCCAAAGCACAGAAACCAGGTATCGACCTACCTTTTTGCCTGCCCCACACTGCATTACTGTGGGAAAGTAGAATAGTACAGCTCTTTTTTTTGGTGTTTTTTCTACAACATCTGACAGGTGAAGTTGTGACACAGGAGATTTTTCTTAATGCAGTTTTACTTAAGATACACGTTAGTATCTTGTATAATCTGTAGTGATCAACATCGTGCTATTTGCAGACATGTCCAGGAGCTAGGCTCAGTTTTCAGAGAGCAGTTCTGGTAATCAGTTATCTCTCAAGATGACGGTAGGCAGCAGGATAAAATGAAAAGTAGGTAGGGTGATTTTTACTGGAAGGTTTCTTTTGTGACCTCTTAAAGTTTCAGAAGGATTTAGGATTTGATTTTTTAATTGGGAGTGTTTCTGAAGACCTTGATTTATCTTATTAGAAGCTCTTTATCTGACTTGTAGGCTCTTTTAAGTGCTGTCTGTATATGAGACTGTGTTGTTTCAGGGCTTCTGGAAGGGAACATCAAAGTATGAAATGTAGTCATCTTCATACTGGTGATTTGATTTGCAAATCTACTTTTAAAAAGTAGTATGGCAAGCAGCAAGATAAGGTTTACAGTGAGTTTCTGCTGGCCTTAGCCTGATGACTGTATTTCTTACCATGAGTGGAGAATTTTAAAAATATTTTTGTTTATGGTGAAGGAAAGATAGAGAATATTTAAATGAAGTTTGACATAAATGTCTTTGTTATCTCTTTTCTCTCTTTCCTTCCCCACCCAAATACAGTGCAAACTAAGTTCTATTTGTTAGAGTAATGGAAAACTAAAAGGAGGGGTGTCATGAGAGGGGAAATATTACTGTTTTGAAAGGTGTTTTTTGTAACATATTTGTGTAGGCTATTATATAGTCTCTTTGACTTTAAAAAATAAAACTGAAAAAAACCCTCAGCTGTGGCCATGAGTGGACATTGAAATCCTCCTTCATGGCACCAAGCTTCACTTAATTCTTGCATCCCAGCCATGGTTTCTGGTTGATCTAGCTGGGATGTATTTTGAAAAGAAGTCCGTTCATCCTCTAATGAATTAAAATGGATGTGAAGGAAGCAGTAAGGGGTACCCTTCCCCAGTCCCCCACACTTAGACCAGCTTCCTTCTTGGGAACAGCATGGACTAACTGCTCAGCTCCATTTCTGAACAGTGAATCTCCAAATCTGTATTTGAGTACTGTATGTTCCTATTCACTGCTTGCAGGCAAATCTGAAGCATCTTTTTTATGACCTCTGTTTTGGGAGGTAATAGGAAACAGGTTGGTTTTGGGCAGTAATTAATGTCCAAAAAACTGAACGTCATGTGTCTTGCAGCCAGATGCAGACTGCCATGTTGCCTCTGCTGTCACTGGAAGGTTATGAAACTCCTTACTAAAGCTGGGTCATGTTTGTTGAAAAGTCTGAAAAAGAGAAGGTGAAGTCTGCCAGCATGAAGTGTGTGCTCTGTGAAACGGAGGGGTGGGATTGACCCAAACCTGATCTTTTCCATCCAGTGATGCATTTGGCATAGTTGAAAATTGTGGAATAAATTCTTGAGTAAAATACAGCATTTAAATGGTAATATCCTCAAAATGTTTTCTGGGCAATGATGAAAGAGCTAGATGGTTTGCAGATCAGTTATATTTAGAAAGCTTATTTCCCACCCTCTCTGCTTCCAGGCAGAAATGTAAGCATCATTGTTATATCTTGAAATATCTAAGAGGAATAACTTTTCAGAGGCACTGACCTTGCTGTAGTGGCAGGTCACCCTAGAGGGAAAAGATTGAAGCAAATTACTTTTGTTAAGATGCAGATGATTTGCAAGTGCTGACAAGGTTTTGATGTATTTAATGGTACAAGTGATCTTGGTATTATTCGTAAGAACTGAGCCTGCAGTCATACTACTGTGTGCTGCAATCCTGTCAGCTCCTGAGCTAAGTGAGGTCAAGCTGGGTAAATACCATAATGTGAAAACTCAAAGAAAGTGTTGCAGGAAGTGATACAGGGGTTTGAGTCACTGTTGCAGCTCAGTGGAATGGTTTGTTGTGCTTGCTGAAGATTGAGGTCTTGCTGATGACCACCTGAGGTCTAGGCCATAAAAATGCAAATGAGAACTCTAATCTCTTGGAAGAGACTGGGTAGTTACTCCAAAACTCTGCCTTCTGAAAGTATTTATTTTTGATCTGTCTCCTGTTACTGGATTGCATAGCATTGATTGGTTCATTGGTCCTGCTTTCTTTCAAAAACTTGTATTCATCTCATAGGACCTTCTTGTGTTCGGCATGGGAATGCAAATTGTGACCATTAGATATTGGAAAGTAAAAAGGTTTCTCTTGTTACATTATAGGCCCCTGGATTTGGATTTGGTATTGCAATATCTGGAGGAAGAGATAATCCTCACTTTCAGAGTGGTGAGACATCAATAGTCATTTCTGATGTGCTGAAAGGAGGCCCAGCAGAAGGACTGCTACAGTAAGTGCCAGACTGTACCTGGGTTCTGATTTGGGGGCATTCATCTTTGTCAGTAGTAGCTTAACCTCCTAATTGTTTTGCTCTCAAGTTGTCTGTCTGTTACTGTTGGTGTAGGAGATTTGTAATACAGGCAGTTTGCTCAGGGGCACTTACTCACCAATATTTTCTTCTTGGCATGAAGTATTTATACTGTACATTGTGATGTTTTTCATGTAGAGAAAATGACCGTGTTGCAATGGTTAATGGAGTTTCAATGGATAATGTCGAGCATGCATTTGCTGTTCAGCAGCTGAGGAAAAGTGGGAAGAATGCCAAAATTGTAAGTGAATGTCTTGAAGACTTAAAATTCCGTAGTTATAGAGCAAAAGTGAAATAGTGTGATGTCTGCTATAAAATACGGTCATGATGCAAGGTACTTGAATAACACCTGTGTGATGTTTCAGCTTTGAGTGATGATCGTGGCATGTTTATCAAGTGGGTCACTCAAAATGTTTTATTAAAATGTGAGTAATGATTGCATAGTGTGGCACTGGATAATTCAGACTCCTTTTCTTTATGGTAAAGTTCTTCTCAGATTGCCGAATTGTGGCAAATAAGCTTGCTTTAATATTTGTTTACTTTGTTGGATGCACTTTTACTGAGTTTTTCAAAGGCTGGTGTAAGCTAAAGGACAAGCTGTTCAGGCACTAACACAGTTCTTTTTGTGCTCAGTAAACAGTTTGCCAAAATAAAGTATAATTACCTTAATTCCTATAATTTTGTAGGCTTATTCTAAGTGGTTGGTTTTTGAACTTTTGCAAAACAGAACAGGTCATCACCAAAGGGTAGTAATCCAGCTTTCTGTAGAAGTTTGGGGATTATGTTACCAAAAAATAGAACAAAAAATGCACAATTTTAAGAAGTTCCTTAATTGATGAAAACAGACTTCTAGGGCTTGTAGAAAAGCTTTTGTGCAGACAGATTTTTAGTGCATTTGTGTGTTTTAATGCTGTTGCAAAAAAAGTGTCATGTTTTGCATTTGTAGATTTGGCTGCGGTTCTTTAAAGCTTACAGAAAGCAATGTGTGGCAAGCTGTGCAGGGCTTTCAGTATCTGAAGTATTTGGTGTGTAGATCTATGTAAAAAAAAAAGTAATGAAAACTTTCTGGTAGAACTTGGTTTGGTTCTGTAATACATAGCAAACAAATCTCTGAACAAGGCTGGCTCGTATTCTGGAACCAGCTGTCTATGTTAGTACAAACCAACTTTGAACTTCCAAAGGGACTGCTCCCCTTCCTCCATGTCTTGGATAAACATTTCTTTGGAAGACTGGGAGGCTTCAAAGTTGAGGAGAATTACTGTCAATAACATACTGAGTATACACTAGATTACATGTTAGCAAAAAAGGTTTTTAGCAGTGCCAGTAACTGATTTTGTGGTTTTAAGCAAAGAGAGGGCATTCAAATATGCAGCTCTGAGGACAGAATGTTGTGTTGTGCTACAAAGGCCGTTGTTATCCTTTTGCCACTTTTGCAAAAGTATTAAAAAGGACTAAAAGAACTGTAAAAACAGGTTTCTAGTAATCTGTATTGATAAGTCTCCTGTATTAACTGGATATAATTTTATAATGAGGATGCAACAATTCAGAGCATTCCAAATACCTCAGCATGTTTTGAATTCTGGGATTAGCTTGGCTTCTGACATTTAGCGACACTATTAGCATTACACAGCCAGAGGCTGATATCTGCTGTTGGGTTGTAGACTATCCGAAGGATGAAGAAAATTCAGATTCCAGTGACTCGACCAGACCCTGAACCAGTGTCTGAAAACGAGGATGACAGCTATGATGAAGAAATCCGGGATCCAAGGAGCAGCCGTGGTGGCCCCAGTGCCAGCAGGCGGCACGAGAAGAGCTGGGTCAGAGATCGCAGCGCGAGCAGGGAGAGGAGCTTGTCTCCGAGGTCAGACAGGAGGTCTGTCACCTCCAGCCAGCCCGCAAAACCCACCAAAGTCACTCTGGTGAAGTCCAGGAAAAATGAAGGTAACTTGTCTGTCCATCTCTTGCTAAAACTTTTGCTGGTTTTAAAGGCCAGCTGCTTCACTCGGTGTTAAGGGCTGTGTGAACAGTGCTGTTACCAGTTTGCCCATTTTACCAGTAGCTGGCTCAAAACTTAAAAAGCACTATTGTGTTTCTAGTGGTATGTTTCTTATTCCAAAATCTGTGTGCTTAGTTAAGGGTAAGGTATTATATAGTGTAAACAAATCCCAGTTGTGCAGCTGGCATCTGGTAGTCAGCAGCTACATACCTACACTTTAGCTGGGTCTTTAGTGGCTGTCTTGTTTGGAAGAGGAGAAATTGCAGGTAGCATCTAAATAAAGCTGTTGAACAACAGCTCTAATTTATAGGCAGAGTTAGGAAAAGACACTGATAAAATGGTAAAGCTATAACATAATTCTACTTTGGCCCATTGTGTGCCAGGTTCGCTCTCCTCTTCGTGTTGCCTGTGTAAGTACTTCATAAAGCAGTGTTGGAAATCTCCAGATACCTCTCTTTTTTTTTTTCCTGCTGTAACTTCATCGGTTTTCTTTTTTCTTTTATTATAAAGAGTATGGTCTGCGGTTGGCAAGTCACATATTTGTGAAAGAAATATCACAGGATAGCCTGGCAGCAAGAGATGGCAATATCCAGGAAGGAGATGTTGTACTGAAGGTACAGTATATGGTGGTGGTGGTTGTTCAAAGGCAACACTCATTGATACAACTCTGCTTAGAATTGGCTCTGTCAATAATATGATTATAGTTAATAGGAGGTGTGTCACTTTTCATTAAATTATTTAAAAGATCAAATTTAATATGAATCAACCTCTCTAAGGAAAGGAAAATTACTAAGCCTTTTTGATATTATTCCCTAAGCTTTAGTCAGACAAATAATGCCCACTGTAAATACATAATAAAGACTATTTGATAAAGTATGAAGCTTTGCTTAGTTATAAGTAAAATGTTGTGGATTAGTTTTTTGTGCCCCATCCTTGGCAGTGTCCAAGGCAAGTGGATGGGGCTTGAAGCAGCCTGGTTTAGTGGGAGGTGTCTCTGCCCATGGTGAGGTGGTTGGAACTGGATGGTCTTTGAGGTCCCTTCCAACTGAGGCCATTCTATGATTTTTAATTCATACTAACCATTTTTATTTTAGGATAGTGCTGTGGATGTGTTGGTGCAGAAAAATGGACCATTCCTTGCTCTGTTGAGTATAGCAGTGCTGGTTCAAAAAGCATAACTAATCTTTTACAAGTTTTGTATTAGTGGTAGAAGCTTTGACTTTGGAAGTTGAAAATAATTTTCTGTATTATGAAATTTTTTGTAATTCTATTGTATTATGGTCTTCCATTGTATTATGGTAATTTGATAAATATTTTAACTATTTCTAAATATTATCAGACAGAACAACACTATTTTTGCTGGAGATTCACTGGGGTTTTTTTAGTAGGTTTATATCTGTTCTTTTTTCCTGCTCTATTCCAGATAAATGGCACAGTGACGGAAAATATGTCCTTAGCAGATGCCAAAACATTAATAGAAAGGTCAAAAGGCAAGTTGAAGATGGTTGTTCAGCGAGATGAACGAGCCACACTGTTGAATGTCCCTGATCTTTCTGACAGTATTCATTCTGCTAATGCTTCAGAAAGAGATGGTGAGTATAAAAACTTGATATCTAAAGAGGAAAGAACTCCTTGTGTTGTCAAGATGTGAAAATACCTAAGTGGGATGAGAGGGTGGGGAGGAGAAGAGTTAGGAGTAAGATTGTAATACGGGTAAATTTTTGTTTGAATGTGAATGAAATCCACGCCTCCAAAAACCGTGGAGAGTAAGATACAGTCCCTATTCTTTGTGGCTGTTCTTTCAGGAATATTAAATTTGGTTTTTATGTAATAATAAGCATAGATTTAACATCTTCATAAAAATTCTCTGCAAAAGCTTATTCCCATTTGAGCAGGTCACACCACCATTTAAATTACAATCATTTCATGAAAAAACAACTTTTATTTAACAGACATTTCAGAAATTCAGTCGCTGGCATCAGATCATTCCAACCGATCACATGACAGGCCCCGCCGCAGTCGTTCACGATCTCCTGACCAGAGGTCAGAGCCTTCAGACCATTCCAGACATTCTCCACAGCAGCCCAGCAACGGCAGGTGATGGCAGCATTGTATTATTTTTAAATCAACTATTTAATGTGACATATAAGTTGTAGGAGTGCTTGGATTTATATGGTGTAACAAATGTGAAGCACAACTATGGAAGCAGTAATATGACATTCTTTGTCTCAAGAGATGCAGATGATAATGATCCAAATATTTTAGAATTGAGGAGAAACTGAATCTTTCTTTAGTGTTGCACCTTTTTTAAACATAGTCATAGAGCATGGTTGTATGAATGATAATGTAAGTTTGATAGCAATATGTGTTATTGAATAATGTGTAGTTGTATTTTGGTTTTAGAAAGCAGTTAGCTGCGAGGAGATTTGAGATGAGCTGTAGCACAGTTCCTGTTGCATGTCCAGCCTGGGTAAACTTGTTGAAATCTTGCATTGTTTAGGAATAGGGAGTATCTTATGCTTCTGAATACATTTAGTTCCTACAAAACAAGGTGTATTGCACAGCAGGTTTAGCTGTTACACTTCAGCTTTTAATATTTGAACTCGGTAATGGAACATCATTGTAATTCTCCAGTAAGTCTAATTTTATTTGAATTCAGAGACAAGTAATGTATTGTATGGTTTGGAATTTTTTCTCCTGCCATATGAAACTTTAGTCCTGAATCACAAATCTGCCCAGTTTTGCATTTCTGCAGTTTGGAAATAGATATTCTAATTTATTGAAACAGCATTTCAGTGTTGGATTTCAGATTCTACTAAATATTTGTAAGAGAAGTTTATCTTCTGACTGCTCATATGCGATAGAACAGAAGTTAGAATTGATCTGTGCTAATTCCAAATTCAGAGCCTCCATCTGAAGATTTTTAGATGCTGCTCAAAAACTCTGAGAAAACAAATTGCAGCTGGCTGTTTCATAAAAGATACGCCTGATTGCTTATTAATAAAATTTGGTTTGCCCAAGGGGAAAATAACACTTACCCTTTCAAGGCTTTTAGAGTCTTTTAAAGATCAATAAAACTGCACGAGAGATTGTACCTGCATGTACACCTGCTTGGGGTTATGGGTTACAGACAGTTTTGCTTCTCTTTCGTGTACATTGTTCAGAGGGACCACAGGGCATGAAACCTTGTTTTCCAGTAGGAATCACATTAATGGGGAAAACTTGAAAGCAAGTTGCCAGAGGCAGGGCTTTGTTTGTGAAGGTTGTGAGATCTCTGTCATATTTAAAAGCTGTGTGTCTTGACGTGCATTTCTAGTGCAGTCTGATAGGGTTTGCGGAGGGAGGAACAAAAAAAATTGATCAGAACTGTAACTACGACTGACTTAGCTTAGTGTTAGTGCTTTCCTGTCCTATTGCAGTGGCTTAGGTAGATGGTCACTTCCTCCCTGTAGACCAAACTGTTGGAAGAATTAAATCCTCCCCGAGAGGGAACTTTGAAGTTATCTCAACTCTGAATGCATCCGTTATATCTTCTTTATGAGCAAGAGCTACTTTGGCATGACTTGACTTCCTGTGCGACATGTCCCTTTCAAGATCAGAAAATCTGGGCCCTGAGCCATGTAAAGAAAAACATGTTGAGAGCAACTTCTCTTTGTAGTGGTTGTTTGTGCAAGTTTAAATCTACTGTAAGATCAAATTAGTTGTTAATACTTATTCTTTTTTTAATTTGGTGGAAAATCTGGAGGAGGAAAAAGGCTTGAGAACAAGTTGAGGAAGAAATGTGCAAAAAGTCTTCCAACTAAGCTTAAGGAGGATGTTAAAAATGTATTGAAGATAATGAGTCTTTATTTAGACACTGTTCTGCCAAGTGTTTGTATGTTAATGAGGAGGGAAATTCCAGGGGAATCCTCTTAGTCCTTTCCTACAAGCTTAAGTACAGGCTGACATTTCAAGGTGAGCGCTAGAGTACAGAAATCTGCTAACAGATCTGCTTCAGTATTGCTTTGGGGTCTGACAGGGTCTGTAAAGTTGTCCACCTTTCAGTATTCCACACTGGTACGCACATCAGGCTGCTTGCAATGCTCCTGGATATAGAGTTTCCAGAAAAATTGCTGTTTGATCATTCTGTCAAAGCATTAAAGAGCACTTTAGTTTTCTTTAGTCTAAAGAACATTCACTGATCTCTCTTGAACAGTCTTTTTAAAACTCAAATTCTAAAACATTTTTCTTAACTTACTTACAGAAAGGGCTGATCATGCTTTGTATAACCTATGAAGAGTTGTACTTAAAAAGTTTGAATGAGTAAAAGAGGTCTCTGCACTTAAGCTGCAGAGTACCTCAGGACAAGTATCACATATCCTTTCTAAGCTATCTGGTCTTACTGCTGGCACTAAGAAGTTGTTGAGCTAGGTAAGCCTTTTGACTCATCTAGAGACTGGGATTTAAAGCCAGGTGCTGCCAAAACTGCCAGACTCTATCTCTGGGCTGCCCTTTACTAATTGAAAGAACTGCTTGGGAGCTCTGTCTCCCATGCTGACTTCCTCACCTAGATACTGGAATAGCAAAAATGTCATCTGATGTGTTTAACACTTCAGCCCCAGCAAGAAAGCTGTGGTAGCTTGAAGAAACCATCATAGAGGTCATCATTATTTATGGAAGGATGAGGCTGACTTCTGTAATACCGTTGTCAGCTTTATGTGGCATGAGAGATTGGTTTTTCTGTCCATTTTCAAAACAAGCTGAAAAACTAGAATTTAAGATAAAAATCAGCCCTATTTAGAATGTCTTTAGGAAGATGCTACTTTGCTCTTACTCTTCTCATGCTAAACAGTTTGAGATGTGCTAAAAACACATTTGGGAAGAGCCTACAAGTTCCTATATTCTGTAACTTTCTATGGAGACAAACATTGTGTCTTGGAGGTCATCTCTTGTTCTGCAGTAATAGCCACAGTGGATGGCACTAACATGTAGCTGATTGTATTTTGTAATTTAAAAATGTTTCTGTTAAGCACACTTTAAAAAATGGTCAGGGAGAGGAAGTGAGGTAAAGGGGGCCCTGACACAGCACAGATGTTAAACAATAGTGTCACAGTGCACACAGGGAACAACACTTTTGTCTCTTGGGAAGTGCAGCTGTCAGTTTTTAACAAGTTTCCCTCACCTGGAACCAGTGGTGGCATCAAGTTGTTTCCTGTATCATCTTGTAATGTGAAATATTCGGAGCTTACTGGACAGTTTAAGCAAAATCAAGGAAAAAATCTACTCCCCTGGTTTTCTGATGTTTCCATTTTGCTCTATCAGCTTTTTCCCATTTAAACTTTCATGTCTCAGGTAGAGTAGACCTGGCCTTTTGCAGGCATTTGAGTTGGCAGGATGTATTTGCCTACACACAGCAGCAGCCCAGGAGCCTGTTGCTTCAGATACTCACCTGACTATTTTGTGCTGTGCCCTCAGTGTCTGTATTTTAGTTACTGTTCTTGAGAGCTTGCACATTTACATGGTCTTGATGTATGCAGGAATCAAAGCAGCATAAAATTACACTGGGTTTGCACTGTGTAGAGGAAATGGAAAATGAATTTTCATTTAAGGTAGTAACTGTAGTAATTTTTGCCTTATTTTTAAAGCAAAACAGATATTATTACTTTGGAATAATGGTGCTTTGAAATGTTAGGACGTGCTTGGAAGCAGGTAGAGAGGGCTCATGGGGAAATTTACTGTAGGATCTCATTAACGAGTGCTCATTACCCAGAAATCTTTGGGGAGTAGAATTAGTCGTAGCTTACAGTGTTACAGAACTTTTTTGTTTCTAGGACACTTAGCATGCATTTAAATAGCTAAATATATGTATCTGTTTTTAACGAGCCAGGAACTGTTTTCAAGGGAATGAGCAGTGCAGTCATGTTTTAGTCTGGTACTGTCTAGCTTATGCACCTAAACTGGAAATCCAAAAGAGGAAAAAGAAAACTTCTATCAGTGGTATTTAGGAATGAAGTAGAAGGATAAATGCTTACTCTTCATTTTGTTACACATAGTTTTAGCATCCTTTTAATCAACTGTGGAAGCCTCCAAAAGGGACTTTATCTGGATAAAAAAAGGCATAAATAGGGATTTTTAAAATTAAACTACCATGCTTGTTTTTATCAATGACTTAAAACAAATTGGTTGTTTATAATGCAAGAATGCTTCTGTCTTCACAGTTTGTTGTGGTGATTGGAGTACTTTTCTGTATTGTGTTTTGTTTAGCTGCCTTCGGGCACATGGTTTTAAAACTGGCAGAGAAATGCACGGAAAAGTTGTAGTATGTCTTGGCTGAATAGCTAAGCTTTGTTTCTTGTATTTCTTCATTTTGCTTCAGGAAAGCACGTTCTGCTTGTGTTTCGATTTTTGGAATTTCTTTTATTCTTTACTGCACGTCTTGGATGAGCAAACTTGCTGGAATCTGTTTTCCAAAGTCCTATTTCCAGCTCTTGAAGTATCATTTCTGATTAGGATCTTAACAATCTTAACTCTGTATGATGGGGTTTTGATCCATTTGTGCTTTATGGGCAGTGATGCTCATTATTGCCCAGTAGCACCATCTAGCTGTTGGTAGTGCAGAACTTCTCTGCCTTTCCCTCCAGTACAGACCTCTCCTTTATGACAGCAGATGGGCTTGCACCTACTGACCAAGCCATTGTTACCCTTGAGAAAATACCTTTTTCCCCCCTTCTTGGCAATTCAGTCTGGTATTATATAAAAGGCTGGTATTTGTGTCTGTTCTATTTCAAATATTCTTTCTATCCTTGCTTATTTTCCAACTCCCAGGAAGAAAACTTTATTTTTCTAGCTCGTTATTAATATTCGTCTGTTCCAACCCTATTAAATTATTTACTGTTCATCAGATAGCAGTGTAGTGGTTAACATTTCAACATGCAGCACATGTTCAGTTCTGCTGTGGTACAGCTGGTAGCTGTAGCTCTATACAACAATATAAGAATACCTGATCTTTTGAACTCAAGGAATAGAAATTATATTCTTTAGAATCTTCCTTGCTTTCATCATTTAAAAGCAAGAACTTACTTTAACTTGTCCTAAATTCCTTCAGTTTATACACCAAGTATGTGCAAAAAACACATAAGAAGCAGCAAATTGTCTTTTGACTAAAATGCATGGATGAGAAGCACTCCCATCTTGTAACAGCTGTGGATTGAAGGCCTCATCCTCTCTGAGGGGATGGGAAATGAGGGATGTGTTTGTGTGGGCCTTGGCAGGGCTTTGCAAAGGTAGAAGGTGCCACACCACCAGCATTTGTTTCAGGGCAGCTGACACACAAAGAAGCAGATAAATTAGCTTGGTCACAGCAAAGCCTAAGAATTAAGTCTAAACATCCATGATTTCTATAGGAAGGGGTGAGAAAAAGATTGTTGTAATGGATTTTCTTCCTTTCTTCCCTTCGCTTCTCAATTCCTTCTATAGCAATATCCAGCACATGTGTGTGACTTGTGTGCTGGAGGCAGAGAGCAGTCTGTGCCACCACGTGCTGCTGCTCCCTTAACAGCCATATCCAGGGAGGTCCTTTGTTAACGTGAAATTAGGGACAAAACACTTGGATTTAGAAATGGTAAAAATTATTAATAATGTGATAGTCTAAGAACAAAACCGTCTTATATAGTAATGGTGATACCTTATCCTCAACTTGATGAATAAAAGTATTTATTCTTTAGTCTTGGTAGACTGAGATCATAGAAGCAGTTCTGTATGCAGAGTGGAATCTTTTTTTCTAATATAGTCATCGAAGCAGAGAAGATGAGAGAATAACTAAACCAGGAGCTGTCTCTACACCTGTAAAGAATGCTGATGATATTTCTAAAACTGTGGAAGAGGTGACAGTTGAAAGAACTGAAAAACAAACTCCACCACTCCCAGGTAAAAATATTAAAATATATAAATTGTGCATGTTGTTGAGAATGGATGACCAGTAAAAACTTAATGCTCTTGCATAATTGTGGAATGACTTTCAAGTCTTAAAACAGACCAAGTCCTAATTGTTTTTATTTCTGAATACAAACAGTCTTTGTAACCATAATGCCATTTATAATTTAGGAGTTTTGGTCCTGAAAACCTAAGTTGTGGGGTCTGTCATTATGTAGGGGTCAGATTTCAGTGTTTAGGGTTGTAGTTACAAGTGATGGTTGTAAAGAGTTTTGTACTGATTTCTCAGGCAAGGTTAAAAGCTGTCATTTCTTTTCTGAGTGTCCAGCAGTAAATGTGTTCTTATGGGTTATTGTAGCAGACTGTATTTATAACAAGGATGTAGTTAAGCCTGTTTAGAACTACTGTTCCCAAGATACAACTCAAAACAATCCAAAATGCTTTGTTCATGTAGCACTTAACTGCAGTCATGGACCAAGAAGGCAGGTTAACAAATGCAGTACAGCTAATAAAACCAGAACAAAACCTCATTCCTTTTTCCCAAAAGGGAAGGATAAGCTGAATGGCAGCAGATAAAAGCCAGATGGTGTAAAGAAGAAAAAAAAAACCAAAAGATGATACAGGACACTGTTCCGGGCAGGCTGGCACTTACAAGATTTTTGTTTACAGAATAAGGCACTTCAGTGAAATTACAAGTGGAGAAAGGAGCTGTGCAGATGGTTTAGAGGGAGCTGTTCTTGAAAGGCTGGGTGCAATGAGAGAAAGCACATTCAAGCTTGAAAATATTTGAGGACCTAAGGGATGAGCAGTGACACTTCTGCATGTAGTAGTCAGTAGATTAGTGAAGAACTGGAAGGGTTATGATGTTGATAGACTCTGAAAGATCTTGAAAATAAGAACGGTAGGTTTTCTGATACAACAGCCATTATTAAAAAGATTGTCATAGGAGGTGACCTTTTGCAGCAGTGTTACGAAGAGAGGCAAATGAAGTAATTTATGTTTGCCAAGACAGAAAAGGATGTGGTGGTGAGATTACAAAGATGAATTCTGCATTCTTGTAAGATACTGAAAATTAATGATCGGCATAATACAAATCCAGCCAGATAGGAGACCCTTAAAATGGTTCTTAATCCAAAATAATGTACTGGTAATTGGTCTGAGGGACTAGCAAGCAAGTGATAAATAGTGTGGGGATTTTGTTGGTTGGTGGCGAAGGAGAAATGTTTTATTCCTGCATGAGTAGGAAGAGGCATGTGGAAATACTTAGTTTGGGTGGAAGGAGTTGTAGGCCAGTACGTAAAGCTAGTATTTAAATTAACGTCTGCTGATAAAATTAACTTGCTGTAATATATAGTCTGAGGTAAAAAAGTGCAGCAAAGGGCATAAACCTTTTAACAGCCTCACAGAAAGCTCTAGGGAAATGAGGATCTTTCTAAGACTGTAATGAAAATATTAGAGAAGTCGTTGGCAGAACCTGTGACAGTTTGCTGCTTAGACTAAGGGCAAGGGCAAGATGACTGTCATAGCTGATTGTGTCAAAGAAGGGTGGGAGGAGAGTGTTTGTTTGGAGGGATCATCAGAGACTTAGCCCAGGAAAGGTTCATTAAAGACTTAAAGGAAAATACTATGTTACTGTATGGGAAAGACTAGAGTCACATTAGAAAAAGGCATGATTACCCAATTGTTTCCTGGATTTCCCAACACCAAACTAGTCTGTTCAGTGATTTGAAAGGAAGATGGCACAGTTGTTGGTAAGATCAGGAATATTAGACTAGTTCAAAGTCAGCCTTGTTTGAAATCAAATGTTTTGCAGTGTGCAAAGATAAGCCTTATGTATAAATTCTTGTAACATGACCAAGCCTGTATCAGAGAAGAGCCCCTACCAGTGCTCCTTGCTGAGGGAAGCCTGCAGTGGCAGTTTCCTCGCAGGAGCTCCAGAGAAGCTCTGCAGCAAAGCCATTGTAAGTGCATAGCTGTAAGAACCACCACCTGGACCATGTATAGTAGACTGAGGTTTTATGGTATTTTCATTTCAAAAATTAAATTCTTGAGTGACGAGAACCAATGGAAAATGAAGAAATTAGGACAGAGAAATCAAGGTTAGAAACAGGAAACAGTTTCTACTTGGTTGAAAGTGATCTTGGGAGCATGAAGCCTTTTAGTTCTCGTAGTTTTGCAGGGTTCAGAGTACTTAATGAAGTACAAAGGAAGTTTGGGAATGTTCACTGAAGTAGTAATTTGGCCAGTAATCACACTGCTCTGAATGGCATGATGAGTATCTTCTGTTGTAAGTTTTCTAGTATTTCACTTTTAAATGGGTCTAAGTGGGGTAGAGGAAGGCTACTGAAGAAGTCATTAACTAAGTCTTAGCTAAGTTAAACTTCACGTTCTCATCTTTTAATGACCAAATGGACATTGGAAATCTTTTGGTATTTTAATAGAACCAAAGCCAGTGTATGCACAAGGAGGTCAGCCAGATGTGGATTTGCCAGTCAGTCCATCTGATGGTCCTTTACCCAATTCAACCCATGAAGATGGAATGCTTCGGTAATGTATCTCTGAACTCTGAACCTGCCTGCTCCTTGAGCAAACCAAACTTTTATCCAGGGTGGTCAATAACCTCTATATGTGCTCTGATGTCATGTCCAGTATCCTGTCCTCACCCTTCTGTTCACAAATAATAGGATGAAGACATGAGATTTATTTCTGAGCCTTGTTGGCACTTACATTGTGTAATATACCATTTTAAAGTCTATTCATTTCTATGGAAATTACCACTTAGAATAATCAACAGGTAAACAGGATTTGCTGGGTTTGTCTGTCCCTGGGCACTCTCACCTCTCCTTTCCTGTCCCCATCTCCAAAGAGAGGAAAGCTACTGTAGTGCATTCTTTACCTTTCATAATAATTGGAGAGCAGTGAATAAAGGTTACTGCAGAAATGTGCAATGTCCCAGCATGGAAATAAGTCTACTTCAAGTGGGATCTCCTTTATGGGCATTACACTAATGAGAATAGATTCACATGAGAATAGATTATAGTTTGGTTTGACCTCAAATTCATCTTGATCTCTTCAGAGCCAAAATAGATCTGTATGCCAGCACAGCTCTTTAAAAGGAAGAATGTTTTTGAAAGAGAGTGTCAGTGTCTCACATAAACACTGAGTGTAAGACAAACAAACCATACTAAACATGTGCATGCGGGTGGGTTATTTTGGAGTGCTGCTATTGAACATGTTGGAATGCTGCAGCTGATGAGCAGATAATGGTGTATTCATAGCAAAATATCCACTAATCGACTAATGGACAGATTACTTCTTTGCATGTTTCAAATTTACTAGGATATTTTATGCTGTTACACCTGTAAGTGGAATATTTTCTAAATTTCTAGGCCAAGCATGAAACTGGTAAAATTCAGAAAAGGAGATAGTGTGGGCTTGCGACTAGCAGGTGGCAATGATGTTGGCATATTTGTAGCTGGTGTTCTGGAAGACAGCCCTGCAGCAAAAGAAGGATTAGAGGAAGGGGACCAGATTCTCAGGGTATGTCAAAACCATTAACATAACAAATGTTTTGTTGTACCAAAGTAGGTTTTCTTTCCGTAGGATTGAATATATTGCCTTTGTAGTTCATACACTTTTTTTCTGTATGTATTTATTAGATGACTTACTGGGAGCAAAATCTTTTTACTGTACTGTTGCTGGGAAGGTTAGTAAGTTTTTAGCATCAAATTATGTAGACTAATTCAGTTGATAAAGTTGTTTGATTTCATGCTGGGTGACTTAAGTTGTCAGAGGGCTCTGTGGGCTGCTGATGTATATAGGTGCTCCATAATGAGTATAAAAGGAACAGCTACCTATTATCCTGGAAGCTGTGCTTTTACTGAGAAATAAAGTGGGACTTCAGCAGTACAAGAGGCATCTTGAGATACATGCACTTGGTATGTATGAAATTGAGTAAGAAAAAACCGTAGCAATAGATTGAGATTTCCTGTTGTATATTTAAATCTTTGTAATGATGTTATATGCTAAATCAAACTGATTGCTTCATTGATACCAGGTAAACAATGTAGACTTCACAAATATCATCAGAGAAGAAGCTGTCCTTTTTTTGCTTGATCTTCCTAAAGGCGAAGAAGTAACCATTTTGGCACAGAAGAAAAAAGATGGTAAGTATTTGTATATTGGAAGTGATGTAGTAGACTGCTTAGAACAGCATTAAAAAGTCTAGTGAACAATAACTAAGTGCTGGCTTGCAGGAAACTGGCACCTTAGACTATTAAGTTCTTTTGGCTTTGGGATAGGTGGCTACTACAAATGGAGTAGAGACTGATACGGCACCAGAATACACACACCCACACCCCCCTAAACAAACAAAATCCCAGATTAAAAACCCCTCTTCAGAACCAACCCCTGCCATCTAAGTAAAGTCTTAGCATTATCCTTGGAGGAAGTAGAAGAGCCAGTTGTAGTTACACCATTGAAAATGATTGATTATGCTGATGTGTTTGTACATATAAACTGCTTTTCTGAAGATTAATTCTTTCCAGGGCAAATGAATTAAGCTTGCACTTGGATCAAATGTTTGACTATAAAAGTTGAATTTATGTTAGTAGGCTTTACTATAAATAGTTATGCTGCTTAAAATAGAGCAGCTCTGAGACATTAAGGCTTCTTGAAGTAATGTTGCATGTTGAGAACAAAGAGAATTAAGGTGAGGCATTGCTTTTTGTAATTCTTGTGAGCGTTACAACATCATTTGAACTTGTGTAACACTTGATATTTTGGAATTTCCTTTTTTCAGTTTATCGTCGCATTGTTGAGTCTGATGTAGGGGATTCTTTCTATATCAGAACTCATTTTGAATATGAGAAGGAATCTCCTTATGGGCTCAGTTTCAATAAAGGTGAAGTGTTCCGGGTGGTGGACACCCTGTACAATGGCAAACTGGGTTCGTGGCTGGCCATTCGAATCGGGAAGAATCATAAGGAAGTGGAAAGAGGTATCATACCTAACAAAAACAGGTACGATCTTGCAATACTTAAATTGCTGATTCGAACCCACCATTTTCAATTGTATCTGTATAATGAATGATTAGACTTCCCTGCAGGACACAAGTTTATAGAACTGGTTCAGTAAAAAAAAGTGACAAAGTGTTAAAAGATACTGAAGTAAAGTATCCGATCTATGGATTTGCTTTTGACTCTGCACAGTCTGTGAATAAACTTTCTTTTCAATACAAGAGACAAGGATATAATAAGTTTTAGAAATGTGATACTAGGCTCAGCAGCTGCCTTGTAGTTCATAATACAGAAACAACAAAAGCTTGGTTCAGCCAGTGGTAGTGATTTTTTGAGGGTGTAAGCTTGCAAGTCAGGCATTGCTTCAGAAGCTGACTTCTTGGTGACTGGGATTTGTTGTCCCCTTAGAGCTGAGCAGCTGGCTAGTGTACAGTACACGCTTCCAAAGACAGCAGGAGGAGATCGAGCAGACTTTTGGCGATTCCGAGGCTTGCGGAGCTCAAAAAGAAATCTCCGGAAAAGCAGAGAAGATCTTTCTGCCCAACCTGTTCAGACGAAGTTTCCTGCCTATGAAAGAGTTGTTCTTCGGGAAGGTATGGCTTTGCTCTTGCTGGTGCACATTACAGGTTTGTGTGGTTTGGGTTGGAAAAGCCAGCGTAGTTAAGAGTATCTTGCATTTGGTTTAATCCATCGATATATCTAACTTTTGTTTTTCCTTCAATTCTAGCTGGGTTTCTCAGACCTGTAACCATTTTTGGTCCAATAGCTGACGTTGCACGGGAGAAACTTGCTAGAGAAGAACCAGATATCTTTCAAATTGCAAGTAAGTGTAAGATCAGGTTTTTCTGCAGTTGGGAAGTAGCCATCTTTCTTTGGCTGGATTGTTTCTACATTATTACTTTAGTTAACGTATTTAACAAGACATTGACAGTATAAAGGAACAGACTAAATGTGAAGTTCTTCCACTACATAATTCTCGGAAGAAATATTAGTTCTGTTTATTCCCACATCAAATTTCATTTTAATTCTGTACCTTATCCTGTTTCTAAGTGCTTTTGTAAAGATGTGATTTTTATGGCCAAAATAGTGAGTAGACTTTCATGTATTATATGTAATCAGAAGTGTCTTCAAGCTGAATTGACAACTTGAGCTATGAAATGGTTTGTTTTATCTTAATAAGGGAATGTAGAATATGTTGTTGAATTACAATAGATTTTTATTGTGTCCTCTTTACCAGAAAGTGAACCAAGAGATGCTGGTACTGACCAACGTAGTTCTGGCATTATTCGTCTCCACACTATAAAGCAGATCATCGATAGAGTAAGTCTTCTATTGTCACTGGACTTTTAACACAAGAAAAGTAAAACTGATAACATGAAGTGAAGTGTTGGGTGTTTTAAATGTAGAATGATAACTTACTGTGTTTGCTTTAAAAATAACTTCCTCATCTCTCTATTGGTTAATTAAAAAAAAAAAGAAAACACCACCCCTCTCCTTCTCCATATTAATAACTGCAGCCTGGATGTACTTCTAGGCTTTGTTCCAGAGGCTGTTTCCCTCTCTCCATTATGGCTCTTTTAATCTGTTTCTTCTTTCATTTGAAGCCATGGTGTGACATTATAGCTAGAAATGGTTACTTTATGAAGCTGTTAGTTTTCCCCCACTCCAGTGTACAAATTGATCACTTGACATAATTCTTTTGTGTTACGACTAAGAGAAAGGGTTCTTCCATCTCTTTCCCTTAATATCCTTAAAACTTCTAACATTAGTTCATTATATGAGGCTCACCTTTTTATTTCCTTCGTTAAAAACAAACTGGAAGCCTTTCAGATGCCGAAGTATGAGGGGGCAAAAAGGCTATCTATTATAGCTGCAAAGTCAGTGTACTTCATGCTGTGTGCTTGATTGCACTGAATGAAAGCTGGCCAAGTTCTGCATTCAGAGTTATTTTTTTTTTTTAAGGAAGATAGAGGTGTGTAATGAGACTATGTCTTGTGTTTCAGTCTTTGGTTTTTTCCTATTTACAGAATGCTAATAGGAAACTGCTTATTTGTAGTTCAGTGTCTGCTTACTTTGAGGAAATTTTTTTAAAATAGAGTTAAATATTAAAAATCCTAGAGTTATACAGTTTGTCCTACAGTTCAAAATGTATATGCCTATTTAGGCTGATATTGGAATTGCTTTGGGTTTTATTAGTCTGTTAATTCAAATAGGACAAGTATTTAAATCAATACTTTGAAACAATGAGTTCTGTAAAGGTAATACAAAATCAGTTTGTGGAGTATGTTGAAAAAATTTCATGTAGTACACAAATAATTCACTTCCTTGCCTCTGTTCTTTTTGTCACAACAGGACAAACATGCTTTATTAGATGTCACTCCTAATGCAGTGGACCGTCTGAATTACGCCCAGTGGTATCCTATTGTAGTGTTCCTAAATCCTGACTCTAAGCAGGGAGTAAAGACCATGAGAATGAGGTTGTGCCCAGAATCACGAAAAAGTGCCAGAAAGCTGTATGAAAGAGCTCACAAGCTCCGCAAAAATAATCACCATCTCTTCACAAGTAAGTAATTAGACAGACTGGATTAGAATTTCTGAGAGGGAAGGGGAGGCAAGATGAGAGAAGCTTCTACCTCGAGAATTTTCTGCAAATGGACCAAGTCAAGCACTGATGGACTTGCTCAGGCTTCCCCATTCAACAACCAGTAGTTAATTGGTGTGTGCATCATTTGCACATGACTGCACAAATGTAAAGCAATCTGAAACATCAAAATGACATTTTTAATAGATCTTGTGGCTTTGCAGGATCATCAGCCAAAATCAAAACTTGAACAAATAGGAAAATTATGTAACTTTATTGTTTTAGTCTGGCTAAACTCAAGCCTCTCTTTATTCTAAGCTACTGTTAATTCAGTGTTTCCTGTGAGATAAAACATCCCAAACTACATCAGGCCTTAAGGTTGCTTTGGATACTAATGTTTACATTGCTATTTAAATCTCATATTTTTAACCTACCAGTTTATATTGCTTTTATTGCTCATGGTACAGATCCTTCTTTTAGTTCTGCAGAAATCATAAGTCAAACTAATCTACTGTACTTCTAGCTACCATTAACTTGAATTCAATGAATGAAGGATGGTATGGAGCTCTTAAGGAAGCAATTCAGCAACAGCAGAACCAACTAGTGTGGGTTTCAGAAGGAAAGGTAAGAAATAATGTTTGGGGGGAAATGGCAAAACAATATTCATGAGAGGTCTTCTGTGAAGATCTAAAGCAGTAATGCCTCCTGGCTGTGTGAGCTGCTCAGAACTGATTTGTCACTGTATTAGAGCACTTAGTCTGTTAATGAGAGCTGTATGGTTGTCCTTATGCACGTAGCAGTGTAGTAAGGGAGCATTTGCTCCTTGGCACTGTTAATTTGAGGATGTATTAATGCTGTGAAGATTTTGTGGGAATTGGATGGGTTTTCATCAAAGAACTTGTGGGTATTTCACTACATGGGTACTCGGGGCTGGGATTGCCTGATGATGGAACGTGTTTTTCATTATTGTAAAAGCAAGTGGCATATTCACGTTCTTTCCTTTCTGAGGACAGTTGTGAGAAAACAGATGCGAAATCACAAGTTAGTATTCTGTGTTCCCCACTAAAACTCCAGTTACCTTCTCAAGCTGCATTACACTTACACTATGCACATTAGATCCATCCTCTTTGAAGAACTATTATCAATTGAAGTGCCAACTACAAGTAAGCAAATGATGAATTAGCTGTTGCTACAGACTTCTTAATTAGATCTGAATTAGACCTTAGCTCCTTACATGTATCTGCAAAGTAATGATTCTGATATCATAATACCACTTTGAAGTGCAGCTCTGTATTTTTCCAAGCACTTTGATATCTGCACTATTCCCCCTCCCTTACACTGACAGTCATCTGTCACTACCTTAGTAAAATGATTCAAAGAGCTAGGCTGCAGATAAGTCTTTTAGGTCTAAGCTTAACATATTCAGTGATGGAAACCTGTTTTCTTGTCCCCTGTGAGGATATTGATACCGAATTTGATAAAACTCGCACATTTTACCGAAAAAAAAAAGGGTATTCTCTAAAAGGTATTTCAATAAATGTGTACCCTAATTTTGTTTGCCACAGGCAGATGGTGCTACAAGTGATGATCTTGATTTACACGATGACCGCCTTTCTTACCTCTCCGCTCCTGGCAGTGAGTATTCCATGTACAGCACAGACAGCAGACACACGTCTGACTATGAAGACACAGACACAGAAGGGGGTGCTTATACTGATCAAGAGTTGGATGAAACTCTGAATGATGAGGTTGGGACTCCTCCTGAATCTGCTATTACACGCTCTTCTGAACCTGTTCGAGAGGATTCTTCTGGAATGCATCATGAGACTCAGACTTACCCTGCTTATGCATCTCAAGCTCAGCCACAGCCAAATCTCAGAATAGACTCTTCAGGATTTAAAACAACTACTACTCAGCCGGTAAGGAAGTCATTTTATACACTGACCACTATATACTTCAGGTTGCAAGTTCTCTTGAACAAGAAATGTCCATTTATGTTCTGATTACCAGTGTTGTGTGTGCATACAAGAATCTGTCAACATCAGTAATAGCTTACAATGAATTGGAGAATCAACTTGCCATGCTTGTTTTAGTTGACTCATTGACAGGAGGGGGATTGAAGTGCCATTCTACTTTGATTAAATGTTTTGCTTTTATAATCCTCAACCTAATGAATTTCTGGAAGTGTTAGTGCATGATACTTTCAGTACATTTCATTCTACATCTAGCCGCATTGGTCAGAGCATCACTTAAATTATTTTAATATAAATCAAAAAGTCATACATTGATTCAATAGCAGTATATTTAAAATATTTTAAACACTTCACAGAAAGCAGAAGCCTCACCTGCAGTCCCTTACCTTTCCCCGTCGCCTGAATCAAACCCTGCAACCTCATCAGCCTCTGCAGTAAATGCTAATGTAAACCTAACTAATGTCAGACTGGAGGAGCCTACGGCTGCTCCTTACAACTCTTACCAACCACAAGCGGGCCCCTTAAGAACACCGAGTACTGAGGGAGCTCATGTAGTACTAAGAGACCAAGAGCCATCATCCTTATCGCCGCATATAGATCCAGCAAAGGTACCTGTGCCACATTGTTGTGCTGATTTCCTGCTATACATCAAGCTAGCACATGATCTTTGTTTTGCCCTTATTTGAAGAATTCCTTCTAATTTTTTTTTTTTGCTTCTAAGAGAATCATGCAGGTTACAAAAACCAGTTCATCTGAATTGCTAAGCATCATGTAATGTTTTGTGTGCATGGCTTCAAACTCTATCCTTTTCACTTCTCAACAACATGACTTTTTTAAAAAAGGCTGCATTCTGTATTTTGATTTTACTTTACGTATGACTTTCTTAGCTTGTCAACATTCTCCTGTTAATGAGGCCTCGAGAAAAATCTTGTTTCCCTAAAATTTAAGTCTGCCAAATCACTGATCATGAAGTTGAGTCCAGTTTGTTGAGTGACTTTATATACTTCTTCAGCAATGCTAGAACTATCTTAGTGTATTTATATATTTCACTTCCACTCTTTCCACATTCTGAAATAAAGTGCGTGTGCCCCCCTGAACACCAAACCCCAAACATGAAGCTATTACCTTTGTCTTTCTCTTCTAATCTACTTATATGTTTTTTCTTAAAAATATGACTCAAAGGGATCTCTTGAATCACCAAGTTCAGCTTCCTCTGGTTGCAAACATCTGCATCAAATTATTCTGCTTCTAAACAAAATCAAAGCCAATATTTAAAACTTGGATTTGTTTAAAATAGTACCTTTCAAATGCAGCTGGAGTTACTCTTCATTTTAGCTGAGAAGTGTCTCTCTCTCTGACAGGTGTACCGAAAGGATCCATACATTAATGAAGAAGCATCCAGACAAAGCTACGTCTTAAAACAGCCAGCAATTAATCACCCAGTACAGAGACAGGAAAGAGACCCAAATCTGATCTATGAATCCCAGGCTCAGTATGCAGAAAAACAACCGAGCAGGGATTATGAACAGTCAACATATAGGTATGACTCTACAAACTATGTAGATCAATTTTCCCGTGGTTATGACCCTCGCCTACATTATGATGACCGTGTGCCTCCCTACGAGGAGCACTGGACATATTATGAGGAGAAACAGCCCTATAACCAAACAAGAACAGCTTATGAAAACCAGCCTCCTAGGGATCTTGATTCCAGACAAAATCTAGAAGAGAGCACAGAACGCAGCTATTACCCAGCACAACCTCGTTTTGAGGAACCCGCTGCAATGAGCTATGATGGCAGACCTCGCTACGAGCATGCACCCAAAAACTTCAGCTTACCACAAGTGCGATACGAAGATCAACACACGGTTGGATACGACACCCACGGCAGATACAAACCAGAAGCTCAGCCATACCAGTCAGCCATATCTCGATCTCCTGAACCCAAGCAGTACTTTGATCCACACATAAGGGGCTATGAACAAGGTCCTCCTCAAGCTTATAATGCTAAAGCTGGACAATATGAGCCTTCTCATAGCACTTCAGGTGTTTCTCTTCCTCCTCCCCCTTCATCACAAACCAAACCAGAAGTTTTGCCTTCTAACAGTAAACCACTGCCTACACCACCATCTCTAGCTGAGGAAGAAGAAGATCCCGCCATGAAACCACAGTCTGTGCGAAGTAGGGTTAAGATATTTGAAAGGAGAAGATCCCCATCTTTGGAAAAAATGAAGGATACGAGTGATACATCAACTGTCAAGGTAAGTCATTTAAGTTTTTTAGTTCCTGCTTTTTTGCTAATGAGATGGCATTGCAAGAAGTAAAATATTGTCTCAGAAACAAAGCTTTACTGCTTGTGAAATATTGCCTTTTAGCAACCTAAATGTGGTATGTTTTAAAAACAGAAGTTGAACACTTCTTGTGAAAACACTGCCAGGAGTCTTGCTATACTGGAAACTCCTCTAATTCTTCTTTTGCTAGTATTTGTTTTTTCTTTTGGGGGAAGGGAAGGCAGTCTTAGTTTTCTTAATCATAAAGTGCTTTATCTTTCTAAATATTAGAATTTAAGAGAATGTGCTATGCTTTTCTTTACAGCCTCCAGAACTAGCACCTAAGCCTGCACTCACAAGTGTGAGTGGTCCAAAACCAACTTCTCAAAGCCAGTATGAGCACGAGAAACCAACCTACAGGTAGATGCACAACTGATTAAATTTAGTTTTCAGTATGAGTTTAGAGTATTCAGAAACACATCTCAGTGCTTCAAATTGGAAACTGCAGGGAGTAGTTGGAGTGTGTCAGTATGGTTTCTGTGTCAGCAGTAAAGCAGGGCGTCAAGTTACTTCTCATGGGTGTGGTTGCTGGGAGGTGGGGGAAAGATACAATGATTTCTCAGCATTTTTGAGGAAGAAACGTATGAAGTATCACTGTTCTACTTTTTTCTATCTTTAATTGAGATAATTAGAAAGCAAAGCAAAAGGTAAGGTATAAGGGAAATAAGGATTTTCTTTCCTTATGGTATGTCACAGCTGTCTAATTTCCATGCAATATAAGTGAAAAGGCAAGGTGTGCAATTATTAGAATTACACGTTCATTGCTTTATTACTAGCTAGCTTATGAAATAGAATTGTAATTTGGGTACTTATGCTTGTTCAACTGGGCAAGGCAACTTTATATTATTGTTCTTGGTTAGGGCCCCAGAACCACAGAGACCTCAAGTGAAGCCACCTGAAGATATTGTGCGTTCCAATCACTACGATCCCGAGGAGGATGAGGAGTATTACCGGAAGCAGCTCTCCTACTTTGATCGCAGGAGTTTTGAAAATAAGCCATCGGCGCAGGTTCCTGCCAGCCATCACTCTGAGCCCACCAAACCAATACATTCACAGAATCAGCTGAATTTCAGCAATTATTCTAAGTAAGTTTGGGTTGTTTGGTTTTTTTTATTTGAAAAAGGAGGGGGGCATATAGGACTAAACCAGAAATTCTGCCTGTGTTCAATGGAGTTCCAGGGATTTGTGGTAGTGAAATGAAATTTTGTATTCATGAAAAGTCTGTTTCTCTGTTTAGGTGTAGCTTTAGTTTAAAAACACATACCATAATGTTTAGTTTTAAACACCACATACCATACACGTGGTGTTTAAAAACACCACAATTTAACTTCTTATTTTGGTAAATTAATCATTTTTGCAGGTATCAGGGCCTCCAACATGTTACTTTAACTTACTAGCATACAGTCATAGAATTGTTTAGGTTGTAAAAGACCACTAAGATCAAGTCCAACCATAACCCAGCACTGCCAGGTCCATCACTTAGAGATTGATTTAAGTGCCACATCCATACATCTTTTCACCTCCAGGGATGGTGACTCCTCCGCTTCCCTGGGCAGCCTGTTCCGATGTCCGATAACCTTTTCAGTAAAGAAATATTTCCTAATATCCAACCTAAACTCCCCTGGCACAATTTGAGGTCAGTTTCTCTTGTCCTGTCACTTCCTACCCAGGAGAAGAGGCTGACCCCCACCTGGCTCTGATCTCCTTTTAGGGAGTTGCAGGTAATGTCTCTCCTGAGCCTCCTCCAGGCTGAGCCCCTCAAGCTCCCTCAGCTGCAACTCACAAGGCTTTTGCTCCAGACCCTTCCCCAGGCTCTGTTGCCCTTCTCTGGACCTGCTCCAGCACCTCAGCGTACTTCTTGTTATGAGAGGCCCAGAACTGGACACAGCACTCGAGGTGTGGCCTCACCGGGCCCAGTACTGCAGGACAATCACTGCCCTGGTCCTGCTGGACACACCATGGCTGGTCCAGGCCAGGTGCCATTGGCCTTCTTGGCCACCTGGGCACACCTGGCTCATGTTCAGCTGCTGCTGACCAGCACCCTGAGGGCCTTTTGCAGCTTCCAGCCCCTCTGCCCCAGCCTGTGGCACTGCAGGGCTTGGTGTGAGCTAAGGGCAGGACCTGGCCTTGTTGAACCTCACACAGTTGGTGTTGGCCCACTGATCCAGCCTGTCCAGATCCCTCTGCAGAGCTTTCCTACCCCCCAGCAAATCAACTTCCCCACTTCATTTGGAGTCACCCATGAACTTACTGGGGGGTGCTCATCACGATCATTGATTGTGTTCTGTTTATGGTCATGAACAGGACATAAAGTATTTTCTTAGTTTAATACAGTAGTGCTTACACATCTTTCAAAGCAAAGGTTTTGATTTATTCCAGTTCTTCATGCATTTGTTCTTGTGCACGTTAGCCATGTTTGACATTAGGAAACCGAGCCTTTAGGGAATATTGCTGAGGCCAGAATTCAATCTGTTGATGGAAACATCTGTTTCCTGTATTGTTTTGCTTCCTTGATTTGGAACATTTTGATACAGAAATTGTGTGAAAGTTCATATACAGATTTAGCTCAGGTAAAGAGCTGGCTGTTCTGGAGGATACTTACACAGACTTTTTGAATACTTTCCACAGTTATCTAAATTTGTTTTGCTTCAAACTGTAGCAAGATGTTTGTAGCTGTTACTGTGAAAAGCTATCTTGGCTTGCTGCATGCAGCCTAAAAATTGGGCGTTTTTGAAGGCTTTGGTTGTATTCCTGCTTGAAACATGGACTTTTCAGGTGAAGCTGAAAATCTGGCAGCCATAATGTAAATGAGATCTTTAGAATGAATTAATAAACTAGCTAGCTGAAGTTCTGTAATGTTAAGTGTATGTGCAAGGTGTCTTTCATGTACTTGATACACCATGTTCCAGTCCTTGTCTTAAAGGATTTGAGCTGGGACTTGGGAATCCAGGTCTTATTTGTTTGATCATTGTCTGTGATCTTCCAGTGTCTGTCTTTGTGAACTGAGAATATTGGAATATTTCAAAAAGCTTGATAGGTTTTAAAGTTTTCACTTTTTTTTCCCTAATGAAGTCTGTATTGGGTATCTGTAACCAGTTCTGATTCTCAGACAAGGATGTTTCTTATCCTTCCTTTTCACTTGCCTGGTGTCTTCTGGTGGAAAGATGAGAGTTTAGCTGTTCTGCTCTCTGGGCATCATAGGCATAGACCTAAGAAAATTGTCCTGACTGGCCTCATTGCAGTGACTTTGAAAATTCTACTCTCACATACAAAACCCAATGTTACCCACATTTTGGTCTGTAGGCGTGGAGCATGTTGCCACTGAAAATGCAAGTCATGCTTTGGGAGAAGTGTTGTGAGCTTTCGTCAAGTAATTGTGAGGATTGTAAAATTCTTCAAATGGAGAGTGTCGTAAGCTTTCATTGTACATTTGTTATTCTGCAGTGTTGTTGTGGTGAAAAGCATGAGAGACACAACTATTGAATTTTTGCTGCAGAACAGCTCATGGTTGAGAGAGATTGTTCCATACTTCTACTACTGCTTCTGTCTGCTGTGACACTTGTGTTCTTTGGCTGCTCAGTTGCAGTTTTGTTTTGATTGTGAGTTAGTGTAGAACTTCAGGGCTTGTGCTTATGGGAAGGTGACCTCTTACTGCCACAGAGGAGTAAGATAATCCTGGTTTTAAGGCTGACAATTCCATGTATCATGTGGGACAAACATGTGTTGTGTTTTGCTTTGTGAAAGAATGTAACCCTTAACAGGAAGGGACGGACATGGGAAAGAAAACTTACCCAGGGTAGTCCAGTGCAAATAGACAAATACTAAAATATTAATGTACGTGGAAAGAGAGAAACAAGAACACTCCTCAGCTGGACAGTGCTGCCTCCAGTACACTGCAGTATTCTTGTGTGGAAACACAAACCAACTGCTGTCTTGAGAAAGCATTCATGTTTAGGACTGTCCTTTCACCGGCTCCCACATTGTTTCTGTTACTTGCTCAGTATTAATCTTTTTTCCCCAGCAAATTTCTATGGTAATTGCTATTCTGTGAATAAACTCTCCTAAAAATAAACAGGACTAAATTTGGATTATACAGGAACTGTTGATTATGCAATCTCTTGCTTCTGAATAATGCGTATAATGTATTCTGGGTACAGAGGACAGATTTTATTTATTCATGAGCAATAGCTACAACTTTCTTAGTGTTAAATATTAATGTGAAACATCAAATTATGTAAAGTTCTTTGCCACTGAGGAAGTATGGTGACAGTACATATTTCTGCCACTACAAATTATTTTACTCTTTTATTTTGTTGGGGGTTTATTTTCATGATTCAGGAAACAGTACAATACAAAACTCCTGTCATTCTGTGAATGTTATGACTAAAGAAGTTGTTTCAAAGAACTGAGAGATGGTTAGAACATAGGATTTATACTTTATCCATTTCTTTCAATGTATTGAATAACTTTGTACAGATTGTAACAAATGGCTTAGCGTAAGTCATTCTTACTTTCAGTATCTGCCAATACAAGATCTTGACTGCCTCCTAATTCACTGACCAAATCTCATCTTGACTATAGTATGTGATCATTGTACATAGGCATATGGTAAAGGTTTTGTCAGAAACCTCTCTGTGAATAGTGTCTCTTTGTTTCAACAACCTTGTCATATGGAAGCTGCTAGGACTAACATAAAAAGTGTGAAGAAATAATATGCTCAAGATAGAATGACTATTTTCTTTCATTCTTCTATTGCTGTTTGCTTTGCCATCACCTAGATTTCTTGGCTCTTACACTAGCTATGACTACTTGAAAAGGAACATCAAGTGGTAAGACTGTTGTTGATGTGAGGATGTTTTCAGGTGTCCTCTCCCTGTTACATTTCATCACAGGCATTATGTGCACTGAAAATTTGAAACACACAAATTCTGGAAGTAAGTGCAATAAATACATTGCAGTCCAAAATTACAGGTGTTTGCGAAATCAATCATTTTCGAAAATAAGCTTGTGGCTAAATATTTCTAGCATAAGAAAAATGTTTGAAAATAAGATTTTAAAGTTACATACCCTATGCACATAAAGCTAGTGAAGCTTAAGCTGATTACATTTCTAATTAAGATGGCATTGTTCAAATACGAGGTGTATTTAAAGAAGTTATACTAGAATCCGTTATCCTGTTGGCTAATTATGTTTTTCAAAAACAACCCCAAAAAGAAGTAGACTTCTGTTTTTACTTTGAACACCCATGAAATTAGAGAACACTTCCATTGAAATTACTCCAAATAAAGTTGAAAAATTAAGATCTAGTAGGCAATTATGCAAATACACCTGAAATGTCATCTGCCTTTTGTTTGCCTTGGTTTGTGTTACTAATCTTCTAAAGGTCTATGTTGTCTGAATCTCTTGTGCTTATCAATAAATGTTTTTATACTTGAGACAGCCTATTCAAGAAAATAATGTTTTAATGTTTATAGGAAGAGATGGAAATCAGGTGATCATAGAAGACAAAAAATAGCAGTGAATGCAGGAGCCATAAGGAAACCACTTAAATTTTTGGTTTTTAATTCTATTTCAACAGGGGGAAACCAACTGATACTGAATCAATGGATAGACCTGTTGGTGAAAAACGCTATGAGCCAATCCCTCAAGTTACAACTCCTCCTCCTGCTCCTTCAGTCCAGTACACACAGCCCCAGTCAATTAATAGTCCTGTCCTGTCCCTCCCAGCACACCACAAGCCTGCACTTTCTGAAGGTGAGCAGTTACAAAGCTGACCTTTGTGGGAACAGCTATTGCTCATTAGGTGCTTGTGCAGTTGCTTTGGCATGTCTACACGGGTAACTGTGTTGTTCTCTAACTGAAACTTGAAATAATTATTATTGAGAATAGTTTTTTACTGTAGCGAGATCGAGTTTTATGAAATTATTTTGTGATTCTGTCTGAAACCAGGTAGCTTCCAGGTATTAATAGTACCTATAACTCTCTCAGTTGTCTCAGCAAAGATGGAACTTTGTGCCTGTGCTTTGGAATGCTACCAGAATTCTTTTGACATGAGTAATATTTGTAGGCTTCTAGAAACTAAAGAAGAAGTTATTTTCACTTTCACATTGAGGGGATTGCCCAGTTCAATTGAATTTTCTGGTTTGTGCAAGTACACAATGGTATTTCAGTACTGGTTTTCTAGGGGTTTGATCATGATATAAATGAGTCTAACCTTTTTATTGAAAGGTCATACCATTGTCTCCAACATGTTTAATGAAAAGTTAGATAACTTGCCTCGGTGTACAAAATGCAGTAGGAGGACAGATGATCTAAGAGAGCTAAGCTGAACCTGTATATATTTTATACTGAAGATTAAGAATTGGCTAAAATGTGTTCTTATGCCACAGTGTATGTGACTAGACATTTCTGGTGGTTACTAACAAGTTGTGGTATTTTCGTTTTCGTTGCAGTTAACTCTGTGTCTGACCCTCCTCCACCTCAGAATAAGTCAGCAATTTTCAGATCCTCTAGAGAGGACACTGTGCAGTCCACCTTTTACCCTCAGAAAAGCTTCCCTGACAAAGGCCCTGTTAATGGAACTGAGCAGATTCAGAAAACAGTCACTCCTTCCTACAACCGCTTCACAACCAAACCTTACACGAGCGCTGCGAGGCCCTTTGAGCGCAAGTTTGAAAGTCCAAAATTCAACCATAATCTCTTGCCAAATGAAGCTCAGCATAAACCAGAGTTGCCATCAAAATCTTCAAATTCTCCTCAACCAATTTTGAAAGCACACAGCTCATCGCAGCCTCCCGACTTTGAGAGTGGAATGGACACCTATGCTGTACAGGTCGACAAGCCTAAATATCAACCAAATAATGTTAATGCTGTGCCTAAAGCCATTCCTGTAAGGTAAGCTGCTGCTCCTTCTCTTTCTACTTGTACATCTATAGATCAGCTGTGAAACCTGTGAAAAATACAGCTTTTTTATTCAGCTTCCAGTTTCTGTTGATGTTAGAGTTGAAAGATTGATACTATGATCCTAAATTCTACCAAAGGATAGATACTTAAAACATGTCCTATGTCCCTGTACTGTCTTGCATTCTGTTATTAGATAGTGGCGTGGCTTTTGTTTCCTATTTGTCATACCAAGTTATAAATTTTATGGTAGATAGTAATCATTTGTCCTCACAATTTATTTCCAGAAGATGGAATTAATTTCTAAGGATAGCTATTGCACTAAATTGTATTCATTGTGTGCTTAGAGAGACCTCATGGTGCACGAGCATAAGGGATACTTTAAAAGTGCTTGTGAAGAGAAAGGAACTTTTGCAGTTTCATACTGGTTCTCTTTACTGAGACAAACCAGCAGCTGCTTAATTGCAGCTCGTGCTTGCCTAATATGCTTTAAGTTATAAGAGCTATATCAAGAGCAACAGATACTGTTACAGTCTTAAGCTATTTGCTGACTTATTAAATTCTTTTCACTGATATTTGCAGAACAGTGTTTTATAAATATTTGATTTCAAGATAATAATAATGCGTGAACCAGACTTAAAATTTTGCTGTTTGTCTTATTTGGTTGTAAGCGCCTGTGAAAGATTTTATGCTATATAGTTCTACATTTTGGAATTACTGGTTCTTTGAGTGAAATTCTTTAGAAACTGTTCTGAAAACTTCATCAAGGTACCTTGAAGTTTCAAGTTTCTCTTTAGTTATAGCCTGACAACCTGGAAAAATCTGAGTAATTTTTTTTTTCTTACAAGCTTTGTTTTATATATATGTAGATAAAAATAGAAGTGTTCAGTGTGACTTGAATAAGAATTACCAGTTTTTATGGTATTAAAGTAAGAATGGAGTTTTGGGACAAAAAATAAACTTTCTGATGTTAATTGCATTTATTTTATGAAGCTGAAGTGTGTAGCTGGGGTAAGCTCTTTCCATATAATGCCAGAAGCAGGCAGTTGGAAACACAAGGTTCAGGTGGTCTGAGTTCTTCCTTTAACTACTTGCTGAATGTTTTCAGATTTTGTGACATTTGGTGGTTTTTTGTTTGGTTGTGGTTTTTTGTTCGGGGGTTTCTTTCTTTGTTTTGGGTTTTTGTTGGGTGGAGTTGGGTTTTTTGCCACAGAGTTTCAGGAAGGAAATACTGATAAAACTGCTAGGCTTTCTGTCTTTTCAGCCCTACAGCACTTGAGGATGAGGAGGAGGAAGATGGACACACTGTTGTAGCCACAGCAAGAGGCGTGTTTAACAGTAATGGTGGTGTATTGAGCTCCATAGAGACTGGAGTTAGTATTATTATACCACAAGGAGCCATTCCAGAGGGAATAGAGCAAGAAATATATTTCAAAGTCTGCAGAGACAACAGTATACTTCCACCTTTGGATAAAGAGAAAGGTAACAGCTGGCACTGAACACTGTTCTGTTATTTAATACAATTATTTTCTAACAAGATCAAAACAGGATATGAAAATAACCTTATCATGCTTCAGTATTTTTCATTTTGAGATTGTAGTGTGTTCTACTGAAAAGTCAACTTGAGTGAGAAACAATCTTGTGCTTTTCTTTACTGACAGGTCTAAATGTTCATATTTTTCTCTAAATTGAGTTACTGAGTATCTCTGCAGTGTAACTGTGTAATACTTTGAACATATTTCAAGAAAAACCAGTAACAGGTTTTTTTTTCTCTTGACTCTAGGTGAAACTCTTCTTAGCCCCTTGGTAATGTGTGGGCCTCATGGACTAAAATTCCTGAAGCCAGTGGAGCTGCGCCTGCCACACTGTGCGTCTATGACCCCTGATGGTTGGTCTTTTGCTCTAAAATCCTCCGACTCCTCGTCGGGTATGCTGTCCTCCCTCTGTCCTTTTGGGGCTTTTGGGTGCTATCGTATAATTTAAGTTATTTTGGCTAAAGGTGATGCTGTGTAATATAAAAACTCAATCATTGTATTTGTGTCAAACTCTCCCATTTCACTTTCATTACAAATGTCTTTCTTACATTTACTCATGGTGCAAATTCATAGCTAGAACCATGATAGCAGAAAAAGAGTAATATCTCTAGTCTATTAAATATTACCGTATTTTTCTATTCTGTCTTCTTTCTTGAGGACTGCTACAGCTGAATACACTTGAAATGATAGTCGCACTAAAATTGAGAGGAAATGAATATGTACCTCTGATTGGCCTTTGTAACATAACTGGTGTTTGTCTGTTGCTTAATTAACCATATAGGACTCTGGCAAATCTTAACAATCTGCATGCTCATAAATCATGATTTAACGCTTGTTAACTGTTTCCATGTGTGCAAGTTGATGCTAACAATTGGGTCATTTAAGAAAACTATAGTGTTCAGTAAAAGCATTTACAATTTATTCTAATGTAGCTGGTTTTCCAAAAGACTTTTCTTGCTTGCTCCTACCTATCTCTCCTCTACTGCCTTTATCCAGAAGTCTCTGGTTGATAGTAAAAGTTGCAACTAGGTTGCAATTTTATTTACCTGTTCATTTTTACCTCACTGTGGCTTTCTGGGATGAGGGAGAGAATGTATTGGCTGAAATTGTCAGTGAGGAGCCTAATTGAGAATTCTGGGCAAGTTTCAAGCAATTTCATGAAACGGCTATGAGGTTACAGAGATTTTAAAAGGAATGTTTGCACATCTGGGGAGAAAGTCTTAAGGTTTTATTCAGCTACTTTCAAAATTTATGGCGGAAGGTTCAAGCCATTAATGTGCACATGTGATCTGAGTACTGAGTGAAAAATGTATTTCTGTATACAAGCATTTAAGCCACCATGTATGCATATCTTCTGTCACTAATGTATCTATCACTGTCAACACCAAAGCACTGATGCTTTGAAAGATTGAAGCATCAATCCCCTTCATGGGGAATCAATAATCTAGAGGTATTAATGGCAATAATTTTTAGTTGTTTTTTAAAAGCTATTCTATGCATGTGTTGCATGCATCTATTTAACAATGTGTGTATACATGGCAGTGTTAAAACACGGGCTCATAAACAATAGGGTCCCAAAAGATATGACAACTATGTACGAAAACAACACAGCACTTCCTTTGTAACTAATAGCACCTGTTCATGAACTTACTTGAAGTGAAGGGAGAGGACTCAAATGATCTAAACAATAACTGAAGTTACTGAGACATTTTCCTCCCTTTCCAAAGTGGGATGTGTGTGTGCGCGCATGTGTGGGTGAAAGCAAGAGCGTGTATATTTAAACCCTAACACTTTCTGTACTGTAAATATAACACCACATTCTGTTAATCTGAAATGGGATGTATATCATAACATTGCTCTTTTGAGACAAACTTAAAAATTAGGCAATTCTGTCTTATGATATGTAAGTAGACCATACTGTGTCTTAAATAAATAATTGTTTTCTCTCTTTCTAAATTAGTTGGTTATGGGACTCTGATTCTTGGGGTGGCTTTATTATAACAATTTATACAATTCTGGGGTTTTTCTCTCTTCAGTCGTCTGCTCTACCTCATCCTTTCTCAATGTATCCATGTTCTGTCCTAAAAGTGACATTCATTTGCACTTACTAACATCCTTTCTGCCACATTTAAGCCTCATACATTGGTATTTTACTGTTAAACCCCTTCAAATCTTAACTGATTCTGGTATTAAAGCTGACTGGGAAAAAAAGTTGCCTTTTATGGCCACACTGATTAGAACATAAAAAATACTGAGTGATCTCTTTATTTTCCTTTTCAAAGCAGTTGTATGGGAAAAACATCCTCAATAGCTATGTATCCTTACTATGTATTTAGAAGGAAAGGTTGGAAACAAGTCTGCCTGTCTCATGTGCAAGACTAGGACCCGACCGTCTTACAGTCCTGTTCTACTCTTCTAATACATTTGGTCATACGAGCTTTGAATGGAATTTCCTGAATCTATAAAAGGAAAAAATTCTCCAGCATTATTGAGGTTTTTGACTGAAATTAGCAATCTCAGCTGGTTGCAGTAAATTTGTTTGTATGCTCTGACTATACACTGGCCACTTCTATTCTTTGTCGCTACGTTAGATGTTGCCATCACTCAGTGCATTGTGTACTTCATTTTGTTTTCATGAGTTCAAGAAAATTACATGGAATTTGTATCATTCTCACTTAATACAGAGGTCTCAGGTGTTTGCTCAGGTGTGTGACTGGGTTCTTTAGCTTGTTACACATTTCTCAAGGCAGATTTATTTGGCCAAGCTATTTAATGTCATTTATCTGAAAGGCTTAAGAGAACTTCAGTGCATTTTTCACTTTCTACCATAGTGGGATGATCACACCTTTTTGTAGTGGCAACACTTGGTAGTGATTTTGGGTGGGTAAATGAAGAATACTGTCTCCACTTAAGAGACAATTGACTGTGCAGATGGAATGTAACCTTTGGTCTGGTGAGATGGCAGCTGATGACATTCTGTTGTAACAGATTGTTACCCAGAACCTTTGACCCTGAGTAGATAAGATCTGCTGTAAAGATTTTTACGTACCAGTTAACTGGAATCCCTTTTAGTATTTCATGCTTTTAAACACATATACTGGATGTAGCTGCAAAATGACTACAATCCTGTCTACAATCATTTTCATCATAGAAAATAAAACTACCAATGTGTCATAGCGCTTAGTTACAACATGACTTCTGATTTGCCTCATCCGTGTTCAGAACTGTTCCAAGACACTTCAAACACATCTTACCCACATTAGCTTTTAAGATGTCTTATTTTTTTGTCACTGGCAATTTAGGAAGGAGCCAGTGGACACCTGATTCACTGTTAACAAGTCTCAAATGGAAAGCACTATGTTGGTGCTGTAGAGTAGTGTGAGTTATATTTAACAGTTCCTGAGTGCCACAGCATCTATTTTGAATAACTGACCTATCCTATGTTATGTGAAAATGAAGGGATATTTTTTTATTAATAATGTGCAGACTGCAGGGTTTTTTAAACCATCAAACAAAACAGCAACAAAGGCAAAAAAAAAAAAAACAAACCCCAAAAGAGGTGTTGCTTCAGAACTTAAAAGCTCCTGTCCAAAAGCTTGGTTGTTTCAAGATGTACACTGTGTGACAGCAGATACTAAACACCAGCATTGTGTTTTCCTCCCACAGGTGACCCCAAAACCTGGCAGAACAAGTCTCTTCCCGGGGATCCAAACTATCTTGTTGGAGCAAACTGTGTCTCAGTCCTAATTGACCACTTCTAAATATAGTTAGCTGACTGAGTAAATAATGTGAAACTGAGATGGACCTTACATATAAACTGAACCACTCTATCAAGTATTAACTGTTCTATAAGTGATAATGGATCTTAGTGTTTAAGCATCTTGCTTTAACTAACAATGAATTAGCAAGTACACTCTTTGAACCATGGTCACAATACATGCCACAAGCAGGGAGTGTACAGGGGGAACAAGGTGGGGGTTTTGCAGGTTCTGTATGCTTTGGTTTGGTTGTTCTTGTGTGTTGGGTTTTTTGTTTCTTTTCTTTTTTTTTTTCTTTTTTTTCTGTTAAAGGACACTACTAGTATTCTGTTGTTATCTGAAAGTACCATTGAAACTATACACAGAGGAACTAAATTTGTTTCATACTCCGGTGTCAAAAACACAGATTTTGGCCTGCGTTTTTGCGACTGTGTGTTTTTAACTCACAAGACTACCTTTTGGTCTCTGGTTTTTAAATGACTTTTGGTGTACATGCCAACGAAATGGCAGTCAGCTGGGGGTAGCACAGTTTAGATGTTTTCCTCTGCTGAGAGGTAATGCAAACACATCTATTTGCTGTATATGGGAACATTGTCCTGAGGACAGGGGGGAGGGGAAAAAGCATGTGGGATGACTATGGTTCAGTTGCCTCTGTGGATTTGTAAATTAACCACATTATTACAGACCTATTAACCAGCAGGGATGCCTTACCCTCATGTTTTTAATAGTCTTAGCTCTCATAGTTCTCTGTATTAAGTTTGTATGGCTTTTGTGCTTACTTAGATATTATATCATGAGAGACTGGGGTGGGGGGGGAACAACATCAAAAAATTGTGAGTTTGGTTTAGAGAACGAGCATTGTTTGTGTTCATCAGCCAGAAGAGAACCAGAAGAAAATGATGGTATGTTTTCTGCTATGCATTTGAAAATTTATAGATGTTATAGACCGCTTGTATATAACGCGTGCATACCACTTTTGTTTTTGGTTTGTAAATTAACTTTTATAAGCTTTACCTTTTTATATATATAAATATATATAAAAACAAACAAAGTTTCTTAAGGATATCTTTGTATTCTCATACCTTTTGAGCCTTGAACTTTGACATCTGCAGCAATAAAGCAGCATTTCTACAATATACGAACGAGGACATTTTTTAAAAATGCACAAAGTTGTTACCTTTTAAAGTGCTGCATTTAAAGAATATAACTCGGAATTCTCTACTTTGATTAAATTCTTGAAAAGTATCCCTACTGTAATTTGTCATAAGGATGCTGTACTATGTGCCCTGAAATGTATTTTTTTACTAATAGACAATTTATTACGGCACAATGGCACTACTACTGTTTAGATAATATACCACTGCATTCTGTTAATGAGTTATTAGCTATTCAGGTGTGGCTGATTTTTTTTTCTCTGCAGTTATTAAAATTACACGTTTCTAAATATACAGAATAAAACTGTTTTTAAAATAATAAAGATGATTGTAGTACCTTATTGTTTCTGAAATGCATTTATGTGTACATAACACAATTTTGATTTTATTTTTTCTGTGTAAGTAGACAGCTGGATTCTGCTGTATGTTCATACATGTAGCAGAACTCTTTTGTGGAGCCAGTTGGAGTTGTCTGCAGCAGGGCTTCTGAAATTATGAACTCCAGCGTGGATCCACTGGAATTACTCAGTACAAGTAGGAGTGGTAGACTTATCTCTAGGATCATTATGTTGGGTTAGTTTACTTGTTACACCTGTTCTTCCAAAAACTCTGGTAGTGTTGTAGCATGTAGATTTACACATAGTATAGCTGTACAATTTTAAAGTTATTCGTACAGAATCCCATTATCTGTTTGGAGTATTCCATGGCTAACTAGTATTATTCTATCAGGGAAAATAAGTTCTGAAAGCTTTTTTTTTTTAAATACTGGGAAACCCTGATGTTTCCTTTCTGTACTTCTACTTACAAGTAGGTTTTGTTTCTCAGGCATGACTTAGCCCAGAAGATGCATTCACTACTGGTACTCCTCCTCATGGCTTATCACTCACTAGCAGAGCATGAGACACTGAAAAGTCCTTGGCCCAGGGTAAGCACTACTTGACAAAACTAAAACATCAGTGTTAACAACAGTGATGTAATGAAGTTCAAAGCACAGCACAGTACCACCTACTAAGAAGAAAATGAGGTCTATCACAGCCAAAACCAGGAGCATGTGAAACACTACAAAAGGAGTCCGTCAGTCAGACTTGAGGCACCCTGGCACTACACTGCATGGACTATTTGCAGTGGTGTTATTTTGTGCCTTGGGCATCCTGAGTCCAGCATGCTGGAAGGTGTAACTGTCCTGTGTTGCTTTTACTGTAGTGATCCAGATAACATCTTTCTGCTCTTCTGCTGTTAAGCAGTGTAGGGTTATGCCTTTCTATCCAAATGAAAAAAAATGACAGCTTTTGCTCTGTTGTAGTTTCATAAATGAAATGAGAAGGCTGATGCTGTTCAAAAATGTGGCAGTTCTGCAAAGCAGCTTGTTGGAGAAATTGTCTTTTGCTGTCTGCCTGTAGGAATGCTTGGCAAAGTGTCTAATGCAAGCCCCATGCATGCCTTCTTTCCTGTTAAATCCCCTTGCTTTTGGGTTAAAACATGGCTAGTGAGAATAACTAGGCTGAAATAACACATTTATTTTAAAATAATAGTGGTTTTGAAATCTTTATCCTTTCAAGAGGTTGCATTCCTTACATATTTTGTATAGGCTAGGCTCTGCAGGAGGTAAGTTCACCTGTAACATTTTCCTATTGTTTCTATTTATTGTTTAATGTGAAGTTCGAAAACTGCATCTGTCAATTCTTCCTATTTCTCTCAGTGATGTCCTGGTCAGCTTTGGCCCTGCAAATTGTACAGAAGTGTTGAACACAAGATTTGAGATTTAAATTTTTATTTTTAACAAGGGCCTTCAGTGTTGGAAACAGACAGTGGATACAGAGTTGCTGTTTCTTTCTGATTCAGGCTTTTCGTAAAATCCTTTTATATTATTGTTTTTTATTTTTTCAAGACAAGTAGCAATAAGTATTCAGTGATACCTACACAAACAGTTATGGTTGTAAAAGGAATCCATTCCTGCCAGCCTGGGTTAGGTGAAGCAAACCAGCAGTGTTAGGGTGTGGTTGAAGATTCTCTGCTGCAATGTAACCTGGACCAGGTGATGGAAATTAAAGCCATACAGGTTTGGAGAATAGATGTTGGTAAGCATATCTGAAAAATATGTTCTTAGTATCTAAGTCACTTGAGGAGAGCATTTGTAGAAACCTTGCAGAGTGCTGTGGTGTTCTGGGTATGTACTGACTTCTCTGGCTACTGGCTCCATCCATTGGCAAGATCAAATGATTGGGTAAAAATATTTTTCATTATATCCAAGCTGTGCATTATGGTCTTGTAAGCAAGGATCTGAGAACAAATACACTTAGTATTATGTTATCTTTACAGTGTTCTGCACCACTTGCCCATTTTATATCAAAATTGATGAGCACAGTAGATAGGCTGTGAAAATAAATTACAGCCTGTTAAGGTAAGTGCTGGTTGAAAACAAGTTGGTTAAGGTATTAGTTTCCCGATTATATTGAAAATAAGCAGTATTTTCTCAGAAAAATTATGGCCTACTTCCATTTCAGCTTTGGGGCTTGGAATTTGGGGGAAGAACTAAGAGAAACAGGCTGTACAACTTAAGGAAAATGAGATCAGGGATTAAGTCTGGTAGGTTCTTTTGTATCTTTGTGTTAGATTACTAATGGTGACACTAAAGCTACATACAATTTAAAAGCCTGCCAAAGATTTAGATGGTTTTGAGGTAACCTTGCCAGAGTGAAACCTGGCATTGAAAATTATTCCTTGCAGAAAGAAGATGAGAAGAAATTTCTTTGCTAGAAGGATCATTCATAATACAGAGCCTGATAGAGAACTTCCAATATAGATGGTGTAACAGTGAAACTGGCTGCAGTGATTACCCTCCTAATTATACTTCTGTCCTTCCTGAATTAATGACCAAATATTTCACATTGCAAAATAAAAAGGTAAGGTAGAATTAACTACGTTGGTGATACAGAAATTTACGTATTTGTTTACTGAAGTAGCATGTTAGTAAAGCAGTACATGGGGGAAGTCAGCTTAGTGCTCAGGAAGTAGTTGCTTAAAATTCAGGTTTGTGCTAATTGCTTTCAGCTTGTCTTGTCTAAAAGCTGTGTAAAGGCACAAGATACATGCAGATGCAAACCTTACTGTATAGAAAATAATGCTATGAAATGAGCTACATAAAAGATAACCAGCTGCCCCTGTAGGACAGCCAGAGCCTGTGGCAGAAGGAAGAGTTTCATCCCTTCTCCCTGAAGAGCAGTGGCAGTCCCACTGGTGCTGCCAATATTGGCACCACTGTTTTTATTTCTATCAGCAACACATTGAAGGATTTTATAGCCCTTCACATGTCTGCTGAGAACGCAGGAGTGATGAGAGTGGGCTTGCGTATCTTTCAGATACATTTCATATACAGACTTTCATTTTTTCTTAATAATTGACATCTTTATGGTTCTGTGCAGTTTTGAAAAGGCAATTCAGACATAAGCTATTGCTGTAATATCTATGCAGTCTCACTGAAATAAAGCTTACTCATCTGGTGCCCCAGTCCCTCATCCTTATGTGGGACTCTGCTGGTATAGAAGCCTGTGGGGTTTGTTTGGTTTCAGGAGACTGGAGACTTTTGTCTTCTGGTTTGGTGGCATTTAAATGTAATTTCCATAAATGTAATTTCCATTATTTAATGGGCATAAATGGCATGGAGTCTTGGCCTGTGATAGTAACAGCTGCCCAGTTTTAAACCATGCCAGTAAGAGGAGAGAGCTGTTTTTCACAAATGCTGAAACTGTCACTGAGCAGGAAGAGTTTCCTGAGAGCCCATAAAGCTGATGCTGCTGCAGTGTTCTGTTTAACAACAACCCCAATCCCAAAAAACACTAGCAGAGTTCACTGAGGATGTGTTTTCTGATGAATTTGTGTATAGGATGGAAAAGTATCTCCCCCCAGTGAAGGTGAGGGAGGCTGGCACTGGTCTGGGAGCAAGGAGCTCAGAATTTGTCTTTCTGCAGAGTGAGAGCAAGCACAGAGCTCTGTACACAAAGGTACTACATTTTATTTAAATTAACAGCAAGCACTGTTCTGACTTACCCGTAACTTTGGACATGTTTTCTGTTTCTCCTTTCTTTTGATGGGATAGTTACAAGTTTGCCAATGACCCTGCTCCTCTGGTCTGTAGGCAGTGGCTTTCTAAAGTGTAGCATGGCAGGTAGTGAGCTGTGAGGCCAGCATGCTTTGTACTGCTCTCTGTGTGTGGCTTTCAAAGCACTTAACAATTCTGAAAGAATTAAGTGCCACTCTTCGTTTCTGGATGTGATCCTTGGAGTTATTTTAATATCAAAAATAAAAAGCAACTAACTCAGGCTTTCTAGTGATCAAGCCATGAAGAGAATATACACCATAATGTCATGCAAAAATGCCTGCATGGAGTTCAGGCCAAAATGTGACAGAAATGGAGGAGTGCAAGTCCTTGTTGTGTGCATTGGTGCTTCAATTCAATCCTTTTTAAGAGAAAAAGGTATTGTTTTATCATAGGCAAGTAGTTTTACCGTGGTGGAAACTGTCAGTAAGGACCCCTCTGAAAACCCCTCAAGGAAATAGCAAATGTATCTGAATATAAATAACTGAAAACTTGAAAACTATTCTACATGTCCAGTGTATCCTTTCAGTCTGGTTTTATGTATACACACATACACACCTGCCACTACTGCAAAGTCTGACCTTTGCAGGGAACAGGGGAGGTGTGCTTGTGTATCTAAGTCTTGTTCACCTCCCATAGGATCCATTGGACATCCTGAGGTGGTCAGAATGCATATCTGCCACAGAACTAGGTAAGCTTCAAACTTTTACTGGATTTTCAGAGAAATTAGGAATAGTTTTACCATATGGTCTTGAGGATTGTTGATCACATTATAATAATTACGTATATGTAATTGGACTACTCTTGGCAAACAGGAAAACAAAGGTAACCACCTGTTTGTGAACAAAAAAGCACTTCTTAAGATAAGAAGTTTGCTTTTTCGTACCATGAAAGAAAGAAAATTAATATTTAATTAAAAATACTTCAATTAAAAAGGAGCAATTCAGATCAGCAATTTGTGTTAGACTCCCTTTGTGCAGGCTTCTGCACAGTGAGAACTCCATCAGGGCTCCTGTGCAGTGTAAACATAACACAGATTGTTTAATACAAAATCCCACTTAACTTCTGACAGCCTCTTACCAATCCTTTTGATTTATCAGGCTTAATATTGGCAAGTGCTACAGTTTTTTTTCTGCAGGCAGAAGAGCTGCAGCAGCCTTTGAGCTCACATGTGAGTGAAAATAACAACCACTGGGGGGGAGTCTTACCTAAGAAACAGCAAACAGCTTTAGAGCAGGGGAGATGTCGGGAAAGGCAGCAGGTTTATACTGAGTGCCAAAAGATGCTGCTTAAATTTGGTGGCCCTTCCTTTTTTTTCACTCTCCAGGCATTTTCACATCAGACTGTACCAGTGTCGTATATTCAAACTTACCAACAAAGAGTTAATTGTATAATTGGTCTTTTCAAACTTGTGTGGCCGCTGGTAGAACGCTACAATCCTGCCCAAATTTGCCTTCTCTAAGCCTCAGGGATCACTTAGAGGTCCGATGTCAAGCACTGACTGTCCAAGCCTGGGACTGGGCTGTGAGTGCAGCTGTGCCCAGCTGTGTGGCAGCTGTGCTGATGCTGTGCCCGCCTGTGCAGAGCTGTGAGTGCCCAGAGCTGTGGGCAGCTGTGCCCTGCACATCCATGGCCACGCGCCAGAGCACTGAGCTCCACGGGATCACTTCTGTTTTATAGGGAAAGGGACATTAACACAGAACCTCAAATGTCTTGGCTGTCATTTGAAACTAGTGTCAGAGCTCGTAAACAAGGGCCATGCTCTTACAGAAGGTAGCCAAGGGGAAGATGTTCAGAGTATTAATTCAGTCATCAGAAAGCCTGGCATGGCCTTCAGTGGAGCCCAGAGCTGCTCGTACAGCTAAAGGATGGCCATGTTCCCTTCAGTGTAAAGGACACTTGCAGAAATGGTCCTTTATCGTGTTCCTTCTGCAAAGTGGGTTGGCTTAATTGTTTTGAGACTTGCTGCCTCTTTCAGAGAACAGTGGTTGCTTTAAGGCTGCTTTTGTAGTTACAAAACAGATGTTCTTATTTAGATAGCTGTGAAAGCCAAGAGACAGTGCAACAGGAATCTCAAACTCACTGTGGTGGGTTGTGTTTGTGCCATCTCACTTTGCTGCAGCACAATATTTTCTGCCTTCGTCATTTTCCCAGGACTGTGGGTTTTCTTTATGGACTAATAAACTGACAGGGGAAATGCCTGAAGGATGCTCTGATGTAATATACCCAGCAAGAGATTGTGAACTTTTATAGACTTTTTTTAGTCTGCAGTTAATTCATTTTTCATGTTCTCTTTGCATAAACTGTTATCTCTTTCAAACCAAATTCCAAACAAGCCTTAGGAAAGAATTCAGTGTAGTACAGAGTAATTTCCTAAAGAACAGTCTACATCAACTCTACTGCTAGGTTTTTTTTACTATCTCAAAATGGTTTTTTCATAACAGTATGATGTCTGTATAACAGTCTGAATGGTGTAATCTCAATCAAATTCTAAAATAAAAGGATTTTCTAGGTTTTGGGTTTTTTTCCAAACCTTTTTTCCTCAGGAGAAGGAGATGACCTTTGTGCCATGGGAATATGAACAAAATTCATGTTTAGACTGTTGAGTAATTATGTATATGGAGTTACGAAAATAAAATTGTAACAGGCTTTCTCAGCATTTGAGACTTTAGCTTTAAAGGGATGATTCATTATTAAGCCCTTTTTAACTCCTTGTTTTCTTAATTGAAAATAGTTATTTGGAGTAGAGATGGTAATTTTTCTATTAACAAAATAGAAGTTAAGTGCCTAATGTTCTATGAATACCTTCAAGTAACTTCATAGACTTTGGAAAATCTACATGAAATTTAAAAGAAAATAGTAATAGTATCCTGGTTTTGAAGAAAGAATATTTTAATCCAAGAACATCAAAGATTTACTTATCTCTAGTTTTCTGTCAAAATGTACTAATTTTGGGTGATGAGATCAGATATTTCTTGCAGCAATCACAGCTGAGTAAGAAATCTTTCTGTTAAGCAAAAAATTGATGTTCCAAAAATGTTTCTGCTCTTGACTAGAATGAACAGATATTTTAAGTGTTTAGTGAGGCAATGAAATCCAGGGATCCATCTGTGCATCATTTTATTCTTAGCGAATGTGAAGTTCTAAAAATATATGGGAAAGGATGCTGGGGTTCTGGTGCAGAGTTATGTAAGGATAAATATAACTATGAAGAATACTATTTGCTTATGGTATGTGCAGAATCCCAGAATGTTATGCCCCTGTGTTTATGGGCATGGCATTTGCTAAGTAGTTTTGTTTGGATGTTTATTTTTGCATTAAGAACAGCCATTTTGGGACCAGTGAGTAAGTGGAGAGACCCAAAACAAGGGTGGTGTAAGTAATTTCTTTCATTCTGTATGTCTTGATAAATAATGAATATAAATACAAGGTCACTCTTCATAGTAAAACTTTAAATTTGTGGACAAGTTCTCTTAGGTGAATCACTTGACATGTAACTAAAGGCAATTAAGGAGAAGAAATAATTCCACAACAAAGTTACCTCTACAACAGTCCAGGTCTCGCATGTAGTAGCTGCTTAGGGTTTTCTTCTTCAGTATCAGTTCAAATATACTTCAAGGAATCTTCTCAATGTATTTGGGAAAGGAAAGGCAAACTGAAAAGAAGTGGATCAAAAGTGAATCTTGTACAGTCATAACTCTTGCAGAGCAGTAGTGCTGCTCAGCTGCAGTGCAGCTGAATGCAGAGCTAACAGAGTGCAGAAGTGAAACCAGGTGAATTTTCAATCCCAGTAATAGGAGTTGCAATACATACCTTTATTCAACATCTTAATGGTTTTTTTAGTGCACATTGTTTGTGATTCTCATGTAGAAATGATGTTTTCCTCAGCACTAACAGAAGGCAAATTGCTGTGGTAAGAAAAGGTTGTGCTGTGGGTACATGGCCTCATGAAATGCCTCTGTCTCTTCACTCTTTGGTGCTGTACTCTGGCGTATGGAAACCTCCCTGCCCTGCTGTGTGCTGCCCTCAGAGCACCTTGTGAAGGTCTTGGCAGGAAGCACTGTGATTCACTGAGATTCAGCTCCCATTCTGGCACTGGGCCCTTGCAGCAAAGGCATCTGCAGTGCTCTCCTGGGCTGCATTGGGCAAACATTGCCAGCTGCTCCAGGAGGGGATCCTTCCCCTTGGCTCAGCACTTCTGAAGCCATGCCTGGAGGTCTTTGTTCAGTCCTGGCTCCTCAGGACAGGAGAGACGTGGATGTGTTGGAGAGAGTGGAGCCAAGAGCCACAGAGATGGTGAAGGGAGTGGGGCTCTGCTATGAGGAAAGGCTGAGAAAGCTGGCACAGTCCAGCCTGCAGGGGAGAAGGCCTGGGGGGATTTTTATTTTTCAATATGTGTAGAAACCAACTACCACAAGGGAGGGTGCAATGAAGGTGGAGCTGGGCTTTTTTTAGTGGTGTCCAGAGGCACAACTAGAGAGACAGTGGGCACAGAATGGAACCCAGAGGGTTCCTTTTGAACATCACAAATCACTTATTTGCTATGAGGTTGCCCGTGGAGGTCATGGACTCTCCATCCTTGGAGTTATTCAAAAGCCACCTAGCTCTGGGTGACCCTGCTTGAGCAGTGAGGGCTGGACAGGGTGACCTCTGGAGGTTCCTCCCAACCTTAACCATCCCACAGTTCTTCTGACCAGATAGCATAACCTTCATCTCAACCCCAGCGAAGCTGTTCCCTCATTTTTACGAGTCTAGGTGAGTTCTAATCTATGAACTGTTCTGGCCTGCTAAGTGATGGAGAATCTGATTGTGTCCAAAAAAATGTGGTGATAAAAATACCATACTTTATAAAGGCCCTTCTCTAAGACACCAGTGTGGTTTAAAAATTGGTTAAGGAAATTGCTCAGTTGCTGTTACTCCTTCTGTGCTCAGCTGTCACACTGTTTATGGAAGAAGTTTGGAAGCAAATAAACGTAACAGTTCTAGCTCCAAATCCCTATTTGTGGGTTACGTATTTTTGCTGTTAATTGAACAAAATGTATTTGTAGCTGTCCATAGCTCTGCTTTAATCTAGCTAAATTGTCTATGTTCAGTGAGGCTTCCTGAACGAAATGGCTGCAAAGTTGCCACAGTATGGATGTTGCTGGTAGTGCATTTATCCAATAATGTGATCTTATCATGTAATACTTGGAATTTTTCCCTCCGCAGACATGAATGCTGTAAAGCTTTCCTTATTTACATAGTATTTGCCATATTTAGAAGGTAAATTAACTCACCTGTACTTGGTGCCCAATGTCAAGAAGTATTAAAAGCTTCTAATATTAGAAGTGATCTGGTTTTTGCAGCCCTGCTGCCTAATCAGTTGTTTTCAGCTGGATAAGGCTGTAGTTACCTCTGTCTGCCTTGGCAATCCTTGTGTTTGGTGCCTGCAAGCAGCAGGGGCTCTGTGACGTGCCCTGGGCTGGGGGACAGGCACAAACAGAACACTGTGGGTCTGCACATCTTCAGCTGCTCCACTCTGGTTAACTTCAAGGTTCAAGCTATGGCTCTGTTCTGTGTTCCATTGTTCTTTTCTCACCTGAATAGTTCTCACTGAACATTCCCAGGAAGGTTTCATGTTTGACAATAAAATCTGTTCTTGCCACTCAACGAACCTCGGAATACCTTTGAAAATAGAATGAGGCTAATGGACAAGGTAACACTTTATTCTTACTAGAATCTAGAGCCTCCTTTGTCTCAGTTAAATATTTACAGCCCATATTCTATAATTCAACAGGAAAAGGTTACAGAATTCAGACATTAGAGTGTTTTGCTGTAGTACTTGTAAGATTCAGCACATGACAAAAATTATTTTGGCTTCTAGAATATTGCTTTATTTATGAACTGTCCCTGTCAGGGATGTTAATTCGCACTTTGCTCGCAGTGCAAAAGCTGCCAGGCCAGCTGTTGGATGCTAAAACAACCTATTTATACATAGGCCTCCAGAGTAGAAACTTTTCCCTGTTGTACACAGTTAAGATTTAATTTGCCTCTTCAGTTTTTGTGTCAGATCACAGTTGTGGACTGTTTGGCTTCAAGTGATGACTGAAGTTGGATTTTATTTGCATTTCTTTAAGAAATAGTTTTCATTCTGATTTAGGAAGTGACTTGTGTTTTCATTTTAACTGTTCCCCAGCACTTGGGATGGCAGCTTAGAGCTAGTAAGTGCAGATGTGTGTTTGTAGCTGTCACTCCATTTAAATGACAGATCCTTCCTAACATGTAATAGGCTGCCCACTGTGTCTGACTAATAATTGTTAATGTGATCCTCTGTTGAAGCAGAGAAAGGCTGCAGCCAGCAATTTGAAATGTGTGTGCACACACTGCTAATCCAGCCTTTGTTTACTGGTGCTAAGAGTGGTGTAAAATTTACATGATGTGGAAGGAGTCATGGTTTTCAGTAAAAGAAAGGAAAACCAGGCTTTGAGTTTTTTCCTAGGGATCGCAGGAGGATTTTGTTATGAACATAATATAGATGCTGGGATGCTATCAGAAGTGACTAGAGTAAGAGACTAGTAGTAATAATATTGTCACCATAATAAATCAAAATAGTACTTTATCAGCTGGACATGCCAAAAAAAATTATACTTCTCTTCTACCCTTTCCAGCCTCAGGTTTCTAACAGGTGTCCAAAACCTACAGCAGAAACTAGCTTTACTTCACTCAGAGATCACAACAAAGCCTGTTGTGGGCCTGGAGTATACATTAGGAACAGGTGGGAAACAATAGCTGTATCACCTGAATGTGGCAACTTTTTACTTGTCTGGCTTCTACTTAAACTTTTTAAAATCTGCTCTTAATTTGACATTGCAGTTGGTGAAATTTTCAGCAATTTTAAAACTACAGACTGTTTTGGAAATACCACAAATGAGCCACACTTACTCAAAAGACAAGGACAGTGAAGGCAACAGACCGTAAAATGGCAGACTGACAGGGATAAAAGTATTATCATCCATTGCATGTGTGAGTGAAGCAGTTCTGAAATGCCGTGCTCGGGCACATTTGGTGGGAGCTGTGTAATCAAGTTGTTATGCCTGGGTAGAGATTGCTTAGGAGAGGAGTGATGGATGGTTGCAGATATGCTATTGCCTAACAATCCATGCAGTTGGTGAAGTACTTGTGTTGCTCTCACTCGTGCCTGGCACACACAGCCCCACCTCCCAGCACTGTCACTGCTGCTCTGGCTGCTCTCTGAGGAATGCTGTGGGAAACAGCAAGTCATGCTTACAACTTCAGTTTGCTGGAAGATGCCACAGGAGGGGAGCTATAAATGGCTATGGCAAATATCAGCAGTGAAGCACTTCTATTTATTGTTTGCTTATTTTAAACTTTGCTTCAAAGGGGTTTCAAACAACATTTTTTGCTGAATCTTCCCCTGCTAGTGAATCTGCCTTTCCATGGAGAATTATGAAGACACCAGATCTGAAGATAGCAGGTTCTGGGAGAGACTAGTGGTTTTTTATGTGCCATTTAGTATGTATAGGAATGCCAGCAGCTGACTCTCAAAAGGATAATTACTTCATTAGCAAATGTAAAAACTATAAACAGGAAATTGGTTAAACTGTCTGTCAAGGAGCTCCAATGCCCAGTAGTCTGTGTAGAGCCCATTAACTCTGCAAACCTGCTATGTCTAATAACTGCTCCATCTGAAGGGCATAGAGGGAAACAGACCTCAGTGACAAAGAGCAGCAAATCTGCACTTTGTTTGTGGTAGTGATTAATTTGGTTTTAAGTCCTTCATTAGAGTATCTTTGAATATACCCTTTCATGTGGAGATGATCAGGAGACTGCTCTGTTGGAAACCTTCCCATCTGTGAAGAAGAGTTCCTAAGAGGCCCTGAACTTGGGTTGAGGAGGACTGGAGTGGCTGTGCTGTACTGAAAGGAGATAGCTCTCTGATGCTGGCCAAGAGGATTTGTTCAAATAGCTTATGCAGTTGGGTGAGCTTTTGTATATGGTAGCTTTTGTATGTGTTGTCTTCACCAGGCAGTGTGCTTTGTGTGTAAGCAAGCTGCTACCTCCTAACAGACTAAATATAGTTGGAAACAGTTCAAATTAAGGAGGGGTAACTTACTGGGTACCATAATAAGATCAGTTCCTAGGATATTAAAAATCCTGGTTTGTACCGTGTTTTGGTTAGTGGCAGCCCAAAGCTGTCCTATTGGGTTAAGTTTGCTCATCTTCCATCTCTCTCTAATATCAGGGTCTTCTCAAAACCCAGGGAATGGGGAAGTTGAGAGTCATTCCAATATGTATGGCTTTGGTCCACTGTGTTAACAATGTTTTTTACCCTACACAGTCCAATTCTGTATGGGGAAATCATTCATTTGTTGGTTTTTTTGAATGAAGTATCATTCATTTGTGGGTATTTTTAATTTCAGGGTTTAAATACCCAGGCTTATTTTCAAACTCCCAGCATCGCCCTTCCCAGTTCCCTGGATGTCAGGGGTTTTGTCTCCTGTTTTGTGTGTCCCGAGATGAAGGCTGCAGATGTGCTCTGGACTGAGGCTCATAATTCTTCCCACTCCATGCAACAGCTCAGATCTTTCACCTCTGTTTTTTTCTTGGTCCCTTGTAGTCTTTCCCTAAATAATTAAAATAATGATCAGTCCATCTCCTGTTATGGAATGGAGATCACCACTTCAGAGAATCTGTTTCACTGTATGACTACCCTCACAGTAAAAATAAAAGATTTGAGAAAAATACCGAGAAGGTCATATACTCATTGTTGACCAATAATACACACTCTGAATATTCACTTTATCCTCTTCTATATCCCTATCTTGGTAAAGCAAAATTATCCTCATTTCTTCAAAGATGTTCTCTTGAGTTACAGCATTTCCTCTTGCATCGAAACCTCTGATTCCCATAGTGCTGCCTGTGCTGTGCTAATTACTATTATTCCTCAATGGTTGTAATGTCTTAAGATTTGGAAAAGGAATCCCAGCAGGTGAGGGAATGGAAGCTGTCAGGCCATGAGCACAGTAATGTAAAGGCTACCAATCATAACATTTTACATTGTGAATCAAAAAATCAACTCCTGCTTTTGTTGGATTATAAAATTTTCTTTTTATGGGATAGAAAATAATAAAAACCCCAGGGTGTTTAGTATATCAAACCTGTTTGTACTAATGACACTTCTATCTGTATCTTTAATATTGCTATTAAAAGGGACTTAATTAAATAAAATGCTCTGTGATTTATTGAAATAGCCTGCAATAGCTCAATGTGCTTATACCTTCTTCTTGAAATTCCCAAAACACATAGTGCTAATGCAGCTAATGGTGAGTCCATCATTGCACCACCTGTCTATTTGTGATTTGCAAGGCCTATTAAGTCTATTTATCACTGAGCTGAAATGAGGCAGAGAAGAAAGAATGAGGTTAGAGTAATTTTCATAGAGGAAAAAGGGAGGAGGAAGTGGGCAATGTGAAGTAATTCTTAAAAAGAGTGCAAAACTTGTTAAGTCACAGTTCTCTAGTTCTTTAAATTAGAATGTTTCCTGAGAGTTTGATCAAAGAAGCAATTTTAATGGGTTTCTGAAGAAAAAATCTTGTGGTAGGCTCTTTGAGAGTAACCTGACAGACGTCCTTCCCTTTGCAGTCTGATAACCAAAGGGAAGACTTGGAATTCACCCAAGTTCTGAACTACACAGAGTAGGTGTCTGTTTTGGATAACTTTTGTCTCCCCAAAAGTGTGACTCTAGTGTAGGTTTTCGTTTAATTTAGAGCTTATTTTCCTCCAGGATAGCACCTGAGGCTTATAAGCAATTTCCACAGTGGTGTAGGCTATATATTTAATTCTATACTTACCAGCAATCAACAGAAAATATAAATATAAAAAATAGGTTTGTATATACACACAGAGCAGAAAGCAAAGTCACTAGTAATATACAGAGGTAAGAAGAAATTACAGAATGCTATAAAATCTCATTTAAAATGATATATTGTTCCAGTAGCTTTATCTGCGAGAAGGAGTGGGGAGCTATAATTGTCCTTCAATTGCACAGATCATATTGGAATCATTATTTAATATTTATATTCCAGAATGGTTTTATTTCAGTCCTGCCTCATGTGAACAATGTTATTTATCAGCTTCTATCTCTACATCGAAAGTAAAAATGTTCCTTATCTTTAATAGCAGCAGAACACTTACAGTAATGCTTTTCTTAAGAACAAACAAAAAACCCTAAAACTTGAGCATAGCCATAGCCCCCCCCCTGACAGGAAGCACATTAGACACAATCTGAGGACACCAAGTGTGGTGACCCAGAGCAGCAAAATCCCGGTGATACTGAAATGTCTGCGTACTCTATTGGCAGTTTTTGCAAGTCCTGTGTGAATCAAGGGGATGACTTTCCAACGGGTGTCAACCTCCTTAGCTGGTAATGCAAAACATCACTAAAGAAAAAGGATTGAAAAGCACCTGTAGCCATCAGAACGCTGTTTGAATGGCTGTAAGAATTCATCGGGGAAGGAGCACAAGGAGAAAAGTAGATTTCCCCCATTGTTTCTCAATTATTGAAGCTTATAAAGTTACTTTTCCAATCCCAGGAACATTTCACCCTTGTAATGATTAGAGATTGTGATACTACTCAGAAACTGCTCAGGCAGTAATGTGAGGAGAACAGGGAGCATTAAGCGGTTGTTAGGTTGAAACAAAATCTTCTGAACTACTAAGAGATAATTAGGCTTTCAGTGGGGAAGGAAAAATATAATTTAAAGGCCTTTACTAAACTTGGTTTTTCCTGAAGTGTTTATCTAACAGCTGTTCTCCTAAGGGACTCCCTTCTGAATTACTCAGTTCCACAGTACAACATCGACTCCTACCCAGAGGCCTGAAATACAGAGAAAAACCTGAAATAATAATCCAACTGTTTCATATTCTGTGCAATTGAGCAACTGCCTCCAAATTGCTCTTGCTGCCTCAGGCCCCGGTGCCCTTTCAGCGGCATCACTTTATTGCAGGAGATGTGTGAGAAACGGTGCTGGTCTGAGCAAGGGCTGAGTCTGGCCCTGCCTCTGGTGGTGCCAGGGGGAGCAATGCTCTTTGCTGCAGGGTGAACGAGAGGGCACTCAACCGGCTGGCAAACCATCAAATGGCCCCTTGGGAAGAAATGCTTTAACAAGAGGGAGATTTAAAGAAAAAAAAAGTATTAAGAATTTTGCTAAAATACTGGCTAAAAAGTAATCCTAGCTCTACTCAGGCTGACCTTGTTAATTTTCCTGGTTCTTAGAGAAAGAAGCACAAAGCCTGAATGAAATTGCTCACTAATTCTTTTGTTTGAAGGGTAGTGAAACAATCTGCTTAATTATTTTTGGCAGTTCAGATAAGTCTGCTTTTCAAACGCTTGTCATAGTAACTAATACTCTGCTAGAGTAATTGCTTTTGCTGTATGTACACCTCTCTATTCAGTGTTTTTGTATTACTGTTTTTATTATAAATCCTGCAGGGAATTTTTCTCTCTGCCAAACCATTTTACATCCTTGGCTTACACTCCACCTATATAGTTTTTGCCAGATTTCCTTGTATTGGTCTCTTACAACCATCATTAATATAAGAGGGATGTGTAAGATTTTGTTTTGTTTTGTTTTTTTAAATGATCACCAAAAATATTTCCTTTAGAGACGTAAGAAAACGAAAAACAGAAATTGGCAATGGAATACAATTCTTCAGCATTTTAAATCCTTCTCATCTTGGCATTGCCAAAATCAAAGAGAGATTTTCATTCCACCTGTCATTTTTACAGACCTCAGGCCACTGTGGCGAGGGATGCTGCCAGCACTGTTCCCTAGGCAGCCACAAAAGTACACTGCTTATTATGCACTGATATTCCACAGGGATTGTTTTTTATTTCCCCTCAGGCCAACAGTAAGCTACTTTTGCAAATACATAGGCAGTATTCCTTTTAAAAGAGCAAGTGCCTCTCTTTCAGTTAGAAGAAACACTGTGTGGGAAATTATAGAAAAGATTCTTTTTCTTTTGAGGAAACCATCTTCTGGAAGTGTTACTGGCTGCAGTCATTTGCATGGGTGAGATTTGCTGTTTGTAAGAACAGTGACAAACCTTCTAAATGCAGAAATAACCAGCCAGTGTCTGTCCCACTGCCTTGGCCACAGCCAGCCTGTGGATTTTAGGTATCCTGCTTGGAGTGATCTGTTCCTTCTGAGCTGGAGCTCTGCTGAATCACAGGTCCTGGGATCTTTTTTTCCCACCTTCCAACGCAAGAGGATTAAATCTGATAGAAACTTGGCCATGTACTTTCTGACCAGATGAAAACTGTTTTAAGGAGCTCCACCTGTGTTGAATGAATGCCCTATTTTAAAAACACTTTGAAGAGCAAAGAAATCTTTGCATGCTGTTTAAAAAAAAAGTGCACCCAAGGTTCAGAACACTGTCAAAAATAAAATATTACATTTTTATACCGATTTAAGTAGACAGTTAAGAGTAGCTATTCACAGAACAAATGTAATTTCTTGACTTGCTCCATATTTTTCTGTGCTGAAAGGGAAGTTACAGTTTTGTGCATAAATAAGCCACTTAGAACAATACAACTAAAGATTCTTGGTATATGTGGATCACAAGTTTATAAAGGCTTTTCCAAATATTAATTGTACCTGAATCATAAATATATAATAAATAATTATGGAGAAATTATCTCTTCCTGAAGGCTTTTTTTCAGAAAGTATACAGTAAGACTTGTCTAAATTACTTTTATAGTAAATATATATATACATTTCTGCCATTCTGTTACAAAAAAAAAAAGTCCATATAATGCCTAAGCACTCCATATACCTCAGGAATTTATTCAGATGTAATATTCTACATGGGTGATGCATTTCAGAAGAAATAGCTTTTCTTCAGACATATTTTTTTAAGGAAATAGTATTCTGTTCTACTGCAGAAAAAAAATGCACTTCTTTCCGGCGTGTCGAAGTTAAAAAAAGTTAATCTGCAATGCCTGGACAGAGATGAATAGTAAATTTGATTTAAAAAATAAAGTCTAACAATTAAAATTCTAAAGATATTTAAAGGGTCTAATTAATAACTATGAAATTTAATTCTCTAAACTTTTCAATCCGTAGTCATCCTCAGCAGCAGATTCAGCTGTACCATTCTGCAAAGGGGAATGTGGTGTATCTGCTTGACTGGTCTCAGAGCAGTGGGTTTTTAACCTTTCTCAATTTAGAGCAACTAAATTGGGTTTGATCCTAAATATATTCTGTATTTCATCAGCATTTACAACAAATGGATGCTACAGTAGTATGTGATGCTCAAATAAACAAATGGCAGCATTTTCTTCCTTGAAGTCTTCTGCTTTCAAAATGGACCTGGCCAGAAAAAAAAAAAAAAGAGCAGAAAGGTTATGATAGCCTAATAAAACTTCCAGTGGAGTCTGGAAGTATAGATTTCTGGAGAATTAAGTCATTTTTCTCCTTTTACTCTGCATGTTACTGCTCTGAAAACCTAATACAGAACTCTGTGTGGAGTTATTAGGGAAGGCTAGAGGTATTTAGGAAGAGAAATGCAGAGGATCATGGGGGCTAGATAAGCAAAAATGAGAGTGAGGAGAATCTGTAAATGTCTGTGGAAATACAGCTGTGCTGCTGGAAAATACTAGACTGGAGAAGAGGGTATGGATTAAAAAATATTATGCCAATATAATATATTATACCAGTATGATTATATCTGCAGGTTTCTGCTTGCAGTACAGCCCTGCTGTCTCCCTGTCTGCAGCGAGGGAACAAAGGGGTGTGGGGGCCTCAGTGGCAGCAGAAGGTTCCTTCTGCTCGAGGTCATTTAGAGTCCAGGGGAGGGGGATGAGTTGCACAGCTGCCTCCCAGGGCTGCAGGTCCCCTGAGCTGGGTTAGGTGGGGTGGGTGGTTCTGGGGAGCGAGCTGGCCTTAGGCATGGAAGGGCAAGCCTTAGATGGGGTGGGTGGTTCTGGGCAGCGAGCTGGCCTTAGGCATGGAAGGGCAAGCCTTAGATGGGGTGGGTGGTTCTGGGCAGTGAGCTGGCCTTGAGGCACGGAAGGGCAAGCCTTAGATGGGGGGGGTGGTGGTTCTGGGCAGTGAGCTGGCCTTAGGCACGGAAGGGCAAGCCCTGAGGGCTGTTCCAACTTCTCCATGGAAGTGTTCCACCAAGGTGACAAAACTGTACAACTACAGAGTTGTTTCTGCTCAGTACAGACCTTTTGGTGTGTTAGTATACAGTTAAACACTTCCACACTGGCAAAACTGCTGTAGTTCATGGATCTAATCATGTATGGTCAGTTATTGCAAAAAATACTAAACCGTGCCTTTGATTAATTTGAATGTGTTTCAGATCCATCCAGACAGCCATTTTTGCCTTCTGATTTGCAGCTGCATTTCACGAAGAAAAATCTTGAAAAATTACCCAGTGTGTTGGAGAGTGATTTCATAAATCTCAGTAGTAACTTCCTATAAAATAAATGCCCTATATGAATTATAATTTCATCCAAGAACCAGAGTTATTTTAATAATCCTTAACTTCAGCTCACCTGAGTTTCCATGCTGAATAGTCTTTCTGGTCCCTTCAATTATCCAAAGTAGAAAAGCTGTGTTCATCTATCAGGCTTTAACTAAATTGCTAAGAGCAGCTAAGCTAGCCTTGAATTATTTAGATTGCCTACCCCATGCTTCTGAAGAAAACTGGAATGTCTCAGCCACCAAACACCAATTCCTGATTCTCCAGGGAAGATCCTTTTGCCCCATGTTTACAGCTTTTCTTATCTACAGATGACAACTGGAAAGACAATGTGCTTTTTAAAAGCCGTTTCCTAGAAAGTGTGTCTATCTAAGTTTTTTCGTAGTGTTTTGAGGATTTTTACTTGATAGTGATTGGAAATATTTTAGTTTCTCTCCTTTATCTTCTCAGGAATATATTCATGTCTAAGAAGAATAGGTAGAACCCCACAGGCAGATTCTATGCGCTTTACTAGAAAATCCACAATCTCAGCAAGACAATTAGGGGAGGGACTACGTACTTCTTTATTTTTCATTCTAAATGCTTTAAATTAATTACCTGTAAATCAAACAAATTAATTTCTTGAAAATTTGGTTTTGTGAATCATGTGAGAAGTTAAGAGGTGTTTTTCTCAGAAAACCGAGTTTTTGACTTATAATTTTAAAAATGTAACTCCCTTTTCTTTCAGTAAAGGAAATAAAAACCTACTTGAGAATGTGTAAAATGATTCTTCATTTAAAATTACATCTGGATTTTAGTGGCTTAGCTAAAAGGTTGATTTTGTGCACTATTAAAAGTGATTCTGTTAAGTTTTATTTGGGACTTTCAGCTATTTAATTTCTACAGTAGAAAATATTTTATCTAGTAGATTCTGGGCCTGTAAAATCTAATCATTTTAAAAGACAGCATGAACTGGCCAATTCTACCACATTTTTTTATTTATTTTTGGCAATGGGATCAGTAAGGAATCCGATCACTATTACTTGTTACTTTATATACAGAAGTGTTGCACATTTTAAAGTTTTACAGAAGAAAAGTCATACGGTTTAATGCACCAAAAAACTTACATCTAAAACTTCTTGTATAATATTGGATATATATTTTTCTATGTTTTAATTTCTTAGACTGAACTCCTGATTGAAATAGTTCTACTTTTGCTAAGGCTTGAACAGAATATACGAGGTACTTCTTTAGTTTATGCTTTTTGGGGGTTTTTTGCAGTGATTGCGTTCTCTGCCAGGCCAAGGGTGATCGTGTGGGAAAGAAATCTGTCTCATTTTAAAACTGAGTTCTAGCCTGCCTTTCGTAAAACCAGCAGGCAATCTGCTTTTCAGATCCAATCACATGTACCCAATGTGAACTTTCAAGCAGTCATAAAATGCAGAGCAATTATCTTGATTTCAGTGGTGTCTGTAGCACTCCAGAATGCTCACATGGAGGAAGCAATTCCAAGGTAGGTATTTCTCAAGAACAGACCCAGACTATTTTCAGATTAAAGCATGAAAACTGAGGTTTCTTTCATTTTTTTATCTGCAAAGCTTTCTTGGTTTAAACCCTTTTGGCTTACATTTGGAAGTAAATCCTATGGTTTTATATATGCTTAGATTATGTTGTTAAAGGACGCTATTTTTGTGAAACCAACTAATCTGTGAATATCCTCTATGTAAAAACATGAGAAACCACAGTAATGGCTGTAAAGTAATGGCAGGTACTTTTCTTTGTCTCCTTCAGGTCTATCACTGGTTGGGTTTGCAGACCAATTCGTAGGTAGTAGATGGTGCAGAAAATAGCTGAGAAGTTCACGGACCCACATTTAATTCCAGGTCCTTAAAGAAACAAGTGAGAGAACCATTCCTCTGTGCACAATCGCCCCACCAAGGATAGGTTTTGCAGCCTACAGTGGAGACATGATAGTTCCCCTTATTCGTGTTACCTCTTGGAAGCAGACTTTGTCCAGGCATTGGTTCATTACAGGGTTCTTGATGATTGTGAGGTAGATGCTCTTGGTTTGAATACATCTTTTTAAAAGCTTTCATGAATAGGCACTTAGGTTTCAAGCACAGATGCAGGGCTTAGTCAAAGTCTGCTGATCTTCACAGTAATTTTTAATGTTTTCATTCATAATGTTTTTGTACACAGAATTGGTGTGCTTTGTGAGCTCTTCATTCACTTCCACAGAAAAATTGTTGTAAAAGATGGGACTAGGAGTGTCATTGTACATCTGATTTGCCAAGTGAAAACACAGTGGATACTTTTATTAGTATAAAAGTAGGGAGGTGGGAAGAGGATTTTCATTTTTGAGGTTCATTGATTAACTACAAGTCTGTCTGAGGCAGTTACCCTATTTTAAGAAAACTGTTGAGTCATTGGGAAGCAAAAAAATACCAAAGATAGCAGTGCCACCATAAGGTTTTAAGTCTACAGATTTAATTCTGTGATCCCTTCTTATACTGGTGGGCACTGGCATGTATTGTCTTGTTTTGGACATATTTTGGTATCTGCTACGATGAGGGGTTTTTTATATTTTCAACGCCTAAAGCTAGTAAAGCAGGATGCTTCCTGCAGTATGTTGATTACAATTGGATGTGGTGTATAGATAAAGCCATCTTTATTATTTGCTGTCTTCCATTCCTTTCTGTCCCTGCCCAGTACAACTTTTCAAAAGATAAACTTAAGGAAGATTGACTGTCAAGTGCAAGAAAATGTAAATTTCTTTACTGAAATACCAGCTTCTGTTGCCTTTGGAATCAAATATCCTTATATGCTTAGAAGTTGGCATGTGAGAATATGTTGCTCTTCAGTTCTGCCAGTGATACAGACTTTAGGTAATTATATCCATAAACCAATTTCATTATTCTGTAAAAATTAGATATATTTGGTATGGTTCCTGGTAAACTCAGATAAAGTATGTTGGAGTGCCTTACAAGTTTTTCTTAGAACAGGGCAAAGTGTAGCCATGGAAAAAGATTTTTTTATATATATATGTGCCAATAAATTATGGTATGCTTCAACTGAACTTATCCTGGGTGTTGTGGTCTGGATACTAGATTCCCTCTGAGGAATCAACATGGTAGACAAAGGAAGTGGAATTACTACTGCTGGTGTTGTAAGGATGCAGCATCTGAATGGCTGAAAAATCACTTGTTAAATATTAGAATAATAAATATATTTTAACTCAAGATATCAAGATGAATGATGAAGGTTGGATATGGAAGGAGATAAGTTTTGTGGGTTTTTCTTATTTTGTGTGTATGTGTAGATAAAATTTATATTTAAATTTTCAGGACTGATACCACCTCATTTGACCAATTTCCACTGTATCTTTAGGATGTACATTGTGTGGGACAGCCTGGTTTGTTAGTGCTTAGAGCTGCATAGAGAGAGGGGCTGCTTCAAAGAGCTCATGTAAGGGATGCGGATTTGAGTCGTGCTGTGTGTAAGTGACAGTGGCAGGGCCCCTGGACATGCTTTCAATATCTGTACCCTGTAGGGCACCTTTGTAATGGCAAGAGAGGCTTCACTGTAACTGTGAATTTACTTCTCTTTGCTCCTTTTCCAGTTCTGTCATATTTGAAAATGCCATTTGCTTCAACAGTTGAAGAGACAGATGCACAAAATTCACTGCAGTGCGAAGTGAGGTAGAATAAATACAAACTTCTATCCACTAATACAGTCCTGAGTATGAAGCTGCTTTCTGAACTGATGGGAGGCAGAAAAGGCTGACAGTACTGACACAGCTACCATAGAAGTAGGATCATTATCATGCTGGCTTCTGAGTTTTGACAGGTTTTAACAGGCTAATAATAAGTATGTGGTGTCCTTCCGGCTGCCTTCAGGAAACAAATTATTTGGTAAATTAAAAATTAGTAGTTTATAGTGTTCCCATATAAACATGGCTATTCCAAAGCTTTTGTGGCCACAGTTCTGGAAGAAATTTTAGTACCACCATCTCACTTACATTCACACTCAGTGATCTGGCATTGAAAAATACCAATGGAAGTATTGTAAAAAGATATCTTCAGCAAAATAACTTTAAACTGGGGATGATGCTATTTCCCAAATTGCTCTCAAATAATTCTCAAACAAATCCAGCAACTAAGACTCTTCAAAGAAAACTAAGAAGTGTATCCAGAGCTAATTCAGATCTTGAACAGTATCTATCTACATCTGAATGCTCATAAATATTGAAGTGATCTAAAGTCTTGTGGGTTCCTACTGGAAGCCAAAATAATTGTTTTCTGGTAGCCTTAGTTTGCCATATTGGAAGCAGTGGAAGTATTGATTACCTGAGAGCTTACCCACGTGAGGTTCATGGGCAGCAGATGAGCATGTGGATTTGCAGTGCCAGATCCTCCTCTGGACTACCCACAAATGTGGATTTTTTT
>VWZT01007442.1:1726642-1803811 GCA_013397055.1 Pachycephala philippinensis | reverse complement strand
CCGGCGCTTCCCCCGCCCCGGCCGGTCCCCCAGCCCGGCGGTAGTACGGTGGCCCTTCCACCTCCCCTTTGGAAGGGCTGGCCAAGGTGGATTGGGTTTTATCAACAGCGTCGGGTGAAAGTTGGGATGACAAATGAGCCTCTGGCGTTGCCTCAGCCGCTGGTGCCCGTTCCATCGGCGCTGAGTTGGGCTCACCTTGAGCTGCGGCCGCCGCTCAGGGTCTGGCGCGGTTGCAAATTCAGCCGCGAGCCGTGTGGTGCTGGAGGTGACCAAACGAGCCGAGGCCAGCAGGAGTGGGATTTAAGGTGTGTACCTTACGGTATGGAAGAGTTCTGCCTCGGAGAGCGCGAGTGCGCCGGGAGGGTTGGAAAGGCCGTGGGTTAGGGGCACCCGAGAGTCCTGCCCTGAGAGAGGCTGGGGCGAGCCCCACGGGAGGCTGCTGGTCTGAGGGAAAAACTTGTTTGTTCTAAACAAATTGGGGTCCTCTTAATTCCTTTGTGATATCCTTGTTCACTTTCCATTGTGTCCTAGCACAATTTAAAAAAAAAAAATAAAAAAAAAAAGGAGTTGATAGTGATAGTCTGACTCAGGTGGTCTCACTTAGTGCTGATCTTGAGTGGCTGCATTTGTGTGTGGGCACAGTGCACACATGGACACATTAGGGTAATACTGCTTCATGAAAGTTGTTCTCATAAGCAGTGAAATGGGGCTTGACATTTATGAAGAATTAGGCATTTCTGAGGGCACTGGTAACAGACTCTGTGTTATTGGTGAAGATTTGCTCCATTTAATTTAATGCATTACTGGTTTCAATTATGTCTCTTCAGCTCTTTTAACGGACCAGAGAGTTTTCAACTTTAGGCGTGCTTGTTAGAAACCAGAGCAGTTAGATAAAATATTTTGGGTTATTTAGTTCTGAGTATGTGGCAGAAATGGTGTAATTTAAAAAAAATCTTAAACTATTTAATATGCTCTTATGCAGAATACTACTTATTTTTTTCTGAGTCCTTCAGAGCAGAAGGGTAGTTTTGGCTCAATTATCTAGACATTTTTCTTGATTTTGTTGTATTTTATTCTAGTCTTGAAAAGAAATATGAGTTTACACTAATAGCCTTGATATTATAATAGTCATTCATTTGAATTTGATCCTCTGCAAGATAATGTGCAATTATTTGTTGTGTTGAGGTGTGAATTTTAGGTTCAGAATCTGACTGCTTACATATTAATGTGCTACTAAACCGGCACATCTTAGGCAGCCTTTGTTTCTTATCTTGACAGAGTGAGCAGGAATATGTATAACTGCTTGTGTATTCCAGGAAGCACAACTTTTTCAGTAGTACCTTTTCCCCACCTCCTGTGTCCTGTGTGCAAAAACACTTCTGGTGGTTATCACTATGCTCTGAGATAGGCTGGTTTCTTACTGTGGATGCTTTCTACTCTTCTCTCTGTGCAGTGTATTTCACAGAAAATGTGTTTCCCACTTAGATTTCATATGTGTTACTTGCTCACCGCAGACAGCAGACCCGTGATTCCAGCCTGTGGTAGAATGGGTAGAACGCTCAGGGAATTACAAGACTCTTGACTAGAAGGCCTTATTTTCCTGTGTTACTATAACGAGGCAGATGTACATTGTTTCCTAAACTAAGAGTTTACTTTTTGAAAAAATAATTCTACCTTATAAATGATCTGTCTGAGCATTAGAATAAACTTAGTTTCCTCCTATTATCCTTATCTCTAAGTCTCAAGAATTTAGATAAAAATAGAGCAGTTTTTGAAGCATGATGAGCCCTAAAGAACTTTTTGAAGTTGTTAGTTGATTACACAGGCTTTTCTAAAAGCCCTTTGAGGTACTTAGTGAACTTAACAAACACTAGACATACCATCACTCAAAGCTGAAAAATGCTTCTGTGGAAGAGTAACAGTCTTTAGGTTGCTTCTGTAAAATACAACTAAAGTAATAACTACAGGTGGGTTTAAGTGACATGAGAGAAAAATAATAGAACTATCCTTTCCCTCTACTTGGTGCCAAAATCAGGCATAGATATTCACTGCCTTCACACTACTTCCCCCTCACTTGTTGGAAGTAAATAACTGAGTCTGATGTTAAAGTAGCAATTCTGAGTCTATTTTTTGTGCGTTTATGTGCTATACTGTAGTTTTTAGTCATTAGAAATGTACATCTTAAAGAGAGTAGTCTTGGCATTGGTACTTTTCAGCAGTTTTTGACATCAAATGCCACGTCAATAAAAATGAAGGCTGCAAAAATTTGTTAAGAGTCTTTCAAATGTTTCTGAAAATAATTTCCCAGTGTTTGTAACAGTCTAGCTGTTTGGGAAAAAAAAAAAAAAGCTAGAACAGACTGCCTATTAGACTCACAGAAAGTTCTGTAATCAAATGCCAGGAAGGGTTCTGATTTCTCACTTTTTTTTTTTTAATCAAATCAAGTGACCATACGAGTGAGAGCTTATTTAAAGAACAAGGCACCATAATTTCCATAAAACTTTGAAGAATTCAGAGCTTATTTAAGCATCATCCCATACATTAAACAGTTTATCTTTTATGGTATCATACTAGGAAGATAAAAAAATAGCACAATATTAGGAAGACGTATATTTTGTATTAAGACATTTTTAAGGTAATTAATGAGAGTCAACCTCACACTGAGCACAAGGAAGTTTGGGGATTAGATAAGCAGGTTGATTCTGGTTAATTCTCTGCATAGGCAGCAATCATTGGCAAGACCTTGCAATCTGTGTGCTGAAATGCTTGGCAGCTTGTTCCCATTGCAGTCTCCTGAGAGAGGGGCGATCTCATCTCCACGTTCTCTCAGTCGGGTAAAAGGAAATGTTTTTTCATATAAGGTAGATGAGCATAAGTGTGTTTGATCCTGTTACGAATATCAAGAACAGAGTATTAGCCTCATTTTAATCGTGGAACATTAGGTCTCAAAATCAAGCAGTTCTGTAGATCACTGAAAGTATAAGTAGTGACAAGGTTATTTGTAGGTCCATAGTTGCTTGAATATGAGAAAATATTTGTACCCCCTTTGCCCTTTAGAATGCCAACCATACACCAGTTTGTAGTGTGTTGGTCCTGTCCATGCCCAGATGGAAGGAAGTGTTTCTGCTGAGTGTGCCTGATGTTCGTGGTTCCTGTCAGGGTAAGACAGTAGCAAACCACAGGCTGATAGAGCTGTGGTTGTGTGACTGCAAAAGCAAATCTCGCTGTGTGAAGTCATTTCTTGAAATTATTTAGAAGTTTGCAGAAAGATGTTTATCCTGCTACCCCCCATCTTGATCCCAGCAATTTGAGAAAATTACCAGGCTTAGTTAGAGACTAAAATTCTCTCAAGTGGAGGAAAGTATTAATAAAATAGTAAATTAAATCATAAGATTACCCAGGTTTCTAAAATCACTCTATGGCACTAGAAATCTTAGAAGAATACACAGCAAGTACATGCTATCTCCTTTTTTTATATATAGTTACTTGACAGTCGTTGTGTTCTTGTGTAGAAGTGTGTTGCTAGAAGATCTTGTGCTGCCTTTCCTTTTTATTAAGTTTCTTCTCAATTGTGCCTCTTTTCATCCATGTCCCATGTTCAGAACAGGTCAACTCCTCTGGCTTAAAAGCATCTTTAATGTAGAATGTTTTCAAGGTTCATGACATACGTGCTTTTTTTTGTTCTTTATAAAAGGAAACAGATACATTGGGAGATTGTCGGTGTGAACTCAGACCCAACTTCCCATGGAAAATGGGAAATACATTATATACTTGTCTGCGTTATTAACTGAGAAAGCTGAGTGTAAGAGCCTTTTCTGTATTCTTCTATGACATTGTACAAAACAGATTTAAAAACCTCAGGTGATGCTTAGAGGAATTAACTTTCAAAAACTTCTACTAGTCGGTGACCCTGGCTGTTCCTCACATGCAGCAGGTTGTCCTGGCGTGTTCTTATGCAGAATCGTTGCGGAAGTGAAGGGGAGATAACAATAAAGATGATTTGTTAGCAATTGTGTTCTTCTCTTCTTCTCCATTTCAGATAAAGGGGTTTTTTACCTTCTCCCTTTCCTCTGTTTTGTCCTCTTTTGCTATTTTCCATTATTGCCTGTGGATAGTCAGGAGGAATAGAGTGATTGTTGTAGCTTGGGGCAAGGAGCCTCTTGCCCACAGTGTGACTGTGAGAGCAAAGCTAAGCTTGCTGAGAGAAACTAACCTTACTGCTGCTGTTGTGTTCACTGAACTGGGGCAACATGTAACACGTATAATTTATTTGTCTTGGAGATGATAATTTCATGTCTAGCACTCCAAGGGCAGCTTTCTTGTCCACCTGCTGTAGGTATAAATGAAACTCTTTATGGTTATCAAGTAGTTTTTCACAAAATAGCCATTGTACTTCTGAGTGTGCTCTATGAGAGCTCCGGATACTCTATGAGAATATGAGAAGCCATAGTATGGGTTGCTTGGTCCAAGTACTCCTGGTTAACGCACACAGCCTAAGAGCTCAACCTACAACGTTCTTGAAGGAAACACTGTTTGGGTAAGAGTATGTGACCAGATCTCTTCTCTGCAGATGATTGTTCTAATAGTAGATTTCAAATCTGTGGACTCATAGCCATGATGATTAGTTTATTGTGGACGATTTGTTATTCTGTGAAGCTTGCTGCTGGTTCAGACAGTGTTCTGTATCTCTAAATACTCACTTTCAGGCCTCTTTTGGTGGAGGTTATATTGCTGTTTTGGGAATGGAGTAGGTAAATTTCTGCACAGCAAAAGTTTTCTGGATACTTACCAGACCTCTAATGCAGATTACTAGATAGTTGGGCCCATGGAGCAAATTAAACTGATTTCTCTATGTGGCTGTTGAAGATCTTACATCATTCCTGAAAGATGATGCGTCCACACACCAGAACAGTTACTTTGATGTTCCTTACTTCAATTTGATGAAATTTAGAAGACCAGGAAATGGATCACTTCAAAAATCCTGCAAGTCACTTGTTAATCTTCTGCCTCTTCACAGTCTGGCCAATAATTCATGGTAGATTTTTGCTGGTGCGATAGTCACAAAATAAAAGCAGCTTGATTGGGGATACATTTGAGAAAGTAGTACTATCATGTTTGCTTGATCACTGTTAACTCCTCGCTTATGAATTGTAAGATGCAGTAACAGTTTTAGTTACAACTAGTGGAACCTTCAGTTATACATACTTGGAAAAGAATGACACTAACTTTGATTCTTTGAGACTTTATCTGCTACTGTCTACTGCTGTGTCCTTTAGTAACTACCGTCCCTGGGGTTTTTGTGACTTTTTTTTTTGGATTTGCTAACACCTCAAGCGCATCTTTCCTTTCCTTTGTGAGTTTGTCAGGGCTTTGAAATGTGAGCAATCTGCAGAAGGAAGTCACTTGTCTGGAGCTTTGTGTCTCAGGAAGTCTGCTAGGGATGCGTTGCTGGTACACAGTGTTAGCAAAAAAAATCAATGTCACCTGCGTGGGCTTGCCTCTCACCTTCATAAAATGCATGAGGATTGCAACATGTCTTGTCTAGGTGGTGGATCACTATTAATTTTATTAGCACTCTTGGTTTGTACAGCCTGACAATATTGTGTGACAGACAAAAACCCCCAAAGCATCTAACCCAGAAAACCCATGAGGCTGTTAATAGATGCCAGTTAAAACCTGTGGCATTGTGTACAAGAAGAGGTCATACACATCACAGAACATAGGAACTAAGAAGCCTGGGGTAGCTCCTCTGTGCCTTATGGAGTCTGTGGTCAGGCAGAGCTTTGGAACAGGGCAGTCATGGGCAAAAATGTTGTTTCCATATCCTGATGGAATGATAGCAAATCAGACAGCTGGACAGAGGAACAATTAGAAAGATGACAGTGTTCCCTTTTAATTCTTTGAACTATGCATGGTAAAATAACTAATTATAGCTTCCCGAGGATCTGGGCCTAAGTACAACCTTGAGATTTTTCGTCTCCAGTGCACTGGAAAATAGCAGACTCAAGAAAGCCAACATTATTTGTTTCATGAGGCACATCAGCTTTTATTGCTTCTGAGTATGTTCTGTTGCCTGAGCCTTAAGAGCAATTTAATTTAAAAACTTCCTGTGTTACAGGAAGGAGTAGTTGAAGAAAGCAAAGATAATTATGATAAGAAGTAGGAGATGTCCAGTCTGTCGGGAAGGAATGGCATCATTTTTATTAATCCCATATTATTATAAATTACCTGTATTCTGAAGCCTTTATTTTTCTGTAGGCAGCCAGGCTGCAGAATAAAAACATTATTTTGAGTAAGTCTCTTGCTGTTGTCGGCATACAATTTTTATTTAGTTTGTTGTGGTTTTGGTTTTGTTTTTATATGTAGTAGAAAGATGGGTGCATGTCTCAGTCTCTTTAGGAATGAAATATTTTTCCTGAATGCGGGTTGTCCTTTCCAGCCATTTTTTTATGCTGGAAATGTATGAGCATTTGCTGTAAAAGACAGCAAATACTGCCCAGAAACTTCTAAGAACTAGCTGTGAGGAACAGGTAAAGTCTGCTGAGAAACTTGGGCAGAGCTAAGTACCTTGGTGGCAGTGAGAATTTCCAGGGTCAATAATCTAGTTATTTGCAGCTGCTGAACTTATTACACCTTCATTTTAGTTGTATGTTGCGACTTACTAAAGGAACGAGTTGTGAACTATCATGTTTAATTAGCTATTCTTTCCCAATTCATTTTTCTGCTCACTCCTGTGCCTTCTGGGATCCAAGGGCAGAACAGATAAGGGGACTCTGTAAGGTGTGAACTGCCTGAAAATATGTAACTTACAGGAGTATAACTATTTCAGTGGTGTATTTAAAGACAGCTACTCTTCTAGAAGCAACTGGTGTGGTCATTACCTCTTCTCTTTGGGAGCAACCACATTGCTTTAAAGGAGTGTTATGCAAATGTGACAAACCTAGGGAATTTATAATTGAGGAATATTTGTACATTCAGAGCATCCTAACTTACATGCAGGCAAAATTTTAAGATCAAAATGCCATAAATCTAAGTCTTCCATCTTTGGCAAAGTCACAGAATCACAGTCTCTATCCCATAAACAGAGGCTACAATCTGTTTATAAGGACACTATGTCGATAATCCTTCAGAAGTTCTTGCTTGTGGGGTTGGAAACTTCAGTCCTGTCCCCGGTACGTTTTATCATTGTGATTTTTGATGGTCTATGGATGTGTCCATATCAGTGTTTTAGTTCTGGTCATGTTTGTTCTCCCACCCACTGTTCATGCACACCATGGAGCGTTCTCAGAGCACCCAAACTTGACTCCTGGGGGGTAAAATGAAGCCAAAAGATGAGCTGTAAGGACCTAGTACATGGAATCTGACTGCTGGGAGGAATGAAGTCTCTGGGCCAGACTACAGCTTGTCTGAAGTAGTCACCCACCCAATGTGTGCATGGTGTGGGTGCTCTCAAGACCAGATTCTTTTGCAAACAGATTTGCTCATGTTCCATTTACTCTTTGGTAAGTCAGGTAAAACCTGTAAGGCCAATCGGAAAGCTCCTGTATTGTGCAGAGGATGTGAACTCCCCACAAATTAATAGGAATGCTTTGTGCTGGGCAGAATTTTACTGCATCCTGGTTACATCTACATTGGTAATTTGATGCAGGTCTGCAGACTAAAATAGCCAGTTCTGAGGAGCAGATGCCAGTGCTCTCTGTGTGTTACTTTTAAGGGTCTTGAGTAGGTGGAGTACTTTTGAGCTAAATTGCTGTAAATGAGAAATACTTCTTTGAATTATTTCTCCATCACTTATAATGAGACATTGTTTTCTGATAGATTGTGATTAAAAAACCAAAGGAATAATTTTAGAATACTCTAAAAAGTTTAGACTTGCTGGTTTTTATTATTTTCATATTCAGATAAAAATGAGAAAAAGTAAGCACTTTGGAGAACATGTATTTTTTGCTTGAAGGAGGCAAACTGAATTTAACTCTTGGGTTTCTGATTTTTAAACAGCTTGATTTAAACATGAATAATTGAAACAGCAGCACAATTTTAAAATTTGTGTCTAATTTACAAAGTAGGAGTTACTCTACTTTGTAAACTTGCTTTCAGTTTTGAGTATGAACTTTCTTCCTTTCTAGAAGCCATAATCATGAGTAACTTCTGTTCTGCAGAACCACCAAATAATATCCTCACTGGTAACTGTAAAGGTTTGTTATTCCTGTCACGAAGAGTCAATCTCAGCAGAATTATTTTCATGTGAGGGGTACAAGGTACTTATGAAATTGTTTTTTGCTACTGTTTTAGCAGAAAAAAGCATGGCTTAATATGAAGATTTTAAATAAGCCTTCAGTGCCAGGCGAGATAAAAACAGGTGGTTTTAAATTGAACACACTTAATCCAGAGGCACTGAGAGATAATAAACATGTAGCTTTACACTCTCACTTTTGCATTCACTCTCTTCAGAGAAGAAACTTTTTTTCATCTAGGTGAAAAATTGTGCATGCAGCTATTTTTCAGATTTGTGGCAGATTTTTTTGTCTGCTAAAGAAATTAAGATTACTCTTTAGTTAAAAAAACCAAACCAAAAAAGCATTCAGCATTCAATGTAAAGAGCCAAGGGACAGCATAATTTATCAATAATAAACACAAGTCATTATCTCACTATTATGCATTCTAGTGAGTATGGTTCTGTCAGAACAGTTAAACTCAATGGTATTTATTTGTTAAAGCAGTGAAAGCATTTGTTGGCTAATGCTACTAAAATAAGAGGTTTTCAGATTGTGTCTCTGTAAACAATCATCCAGAACTCTGATGGTGCTGTGAACATGTGTGACACTGCTGTGTCATTCTGAAAATAACATTGGTGGAAAGTGGTTTTGTCATATCTTGAAAGCAGCTGTAGTTCAAACAAATTTTATCTTTCCAGAGGCTAAATACAAAACCTTCTGAAAACCTGTGAAATATATGGAAAAAAAAAAAATTTACACTCCCCAGTGCAAAGGCTCCTGTCCTGTGTTTGTGTTGATGTGAAAGGAACTTGGTCTATTTTATGTCTCAGGTCATCCAGAGTATCAAACTGTAGACTTGACTCTTCACATGTTCCTGCTAAAACAAAAAATTTCCAGGGGGTGTAAGACCACTTACATATTCTTGTGGCAAGTTTCAGTTTTTATGTTGGTGAGCTGAAAGTAAAAAATGCATTTAGAAAACTCCTGATGAAAGTGTGGGATCTTTAGATGAAGAATAGTTGAGCTTCCTCTGGCTTGCCTATACAGACATGATTTGTATCTGAAAGGTTATTGTGTCTAGTGCAAATGGGAATAAACCAAATGGATGCTGTTGTAGTCCTTTCTGCCTTGAAAATTGCTTTCCAAAAGAGCAATGTTAATTCAAGAAGTGCTAGATTTGGGTTTTCATTTTGCAGTGGTTTTAAACTAAAGAGAGTTTTCATGTGAAATAAATTTGCATTATACATGAAGAGTAAAAGGGAATTCAAAAAGAATATTCCTGACTTTGTCACAAATATTTGGTTATAAAGGATACTTGAAAAATGTTGACTTAGGGAGTGGAGATTTATTTAAATACATCAGAGTGTTATAAATAATTTTCATGTCCAAAATAACATTTAAACCGGAACAAAGCAAGCCATGAAACACCACTAGAGTGGGGGGGTGGGGAAGAAAGGAAAATACACGAAGGGTAACAGCTCATGCCCTTGAGACACATTATCATTGTGTCTGTAATTTTAGGAGTCTCTTACAGTGGGATCACATGATTTCCCTGGTGCATCTCTGACACTTCCAGCATGGAACCTGCTGCATGGAGCCACAGAGAGCAGTGGGGACAGGACAGATGGGGTGGCAGGTGCACTTTGCCTCCCTGAGAACGCTGTACACTTTGGGTAAAATGTTAGCAACTTGTCCATGGTGCCTTTGATGCACAAACCAGCAATGGTTGTCCTTTCAGAAGGACAGAAGTCATGTTGATACGGGAGGTAGGAGTCAGATTTAATGTATAGACTTAAGTCCTGCACATGACCAATTCTTCATGCTTGTTCTGGTACAAGAGGAGACATGAGCTTTTTTAAGGAGTTCTTGCCAGATACAATTCTTGTCCTGTTTATTCTTGTGTGACATATATTATTCTGTGCCTAAGGAATTTCTAATAATTTAGAATTACTTCCTTTCCTCCCTTAAAAAATTTCCTTCATTCCTTATGAAATTTGGAGTAAAGCTTCACTGTCAGACCATACTTTGAGATCCTGTGAAATACCATTACAATAAATAGTAACTAGCAACAATACGAAAACATTGCTATCTGCTTTTGAAGTTCATGTTTACTCAGTAAATATTTTCTTTCCTACCCAAGTAGTTTAAATCTTCAATGCAGCTTTTCCTTTGAGCTTTTCACATACTCACAGTGTGGTTTGACAGACTCATTTCTCTTGGTATGTAATATTTGCCTTTGAGTGGAGAAGAACCTCTACTGTAAAAGCAATAATGACAGTACAAACAATAAAGTGTTGTACAGATAATAAGTATAACCATTATCAGAATGGCATTTGGTGTCCACCAGAGACCATGTGCTCACCTTCCTTAACTAACCTTCCTGTGAATCAAGTGTCTGAAAGACCAAATATCAAACCAACTATTAGGAAAAGGGGTCCCCAGTGACAATATCTGTCAGTCCTGGGTGAGGATTGTCTGAAGAGTTCAATCATACCCATCACTGGTTTGTGAACCTAAAGTAATAGGCAGGAAGGCAGAAGGGAGCGAAACCATTTTCTACTTCTGACCTTGTACCTTCCCCTGCAGCAATGCCCTTTTTGCTTGTGGGACTAGAATTCATCACTAGGAAAATTGTAATGTCCTTCCACTTGGCAGTTCCTTCTTGTGTCTTGACAGTTTCAAAACTTGCCTTCCAGTACGAATTGTTTGGGGTTAGCTTGAGGTTTTGCTTTGATCAGCTGTTTTGCTTCCTAACTATACAAGTAATTATCTTGTTAATGAACCAATTTTGAAAAATTAGAGAAGATAAGAAATAACGGGCAATAAAGGAGTCAGTTTGAGAGTTACAGTTACTTTTCAATCTTGAATGTTTCTGCAACAAACAATTTTTTATTTTTGGAGGTTGGTTATTTTGGGATTCTGAAGATTTCTTCCCTTCGTCAGTGTCTGCTTTGATTTATATAGCATCAATGAAACAAGATAGGTCTGTGAAGAATTTTACCCATGAAAAAGTAAGTCTTTATGTACTAACATTTAGAGCTCCTGGAAAATAAAAATTAATTAGATTTTTTTGTTTATAGTTAGGTGTATTTAGGAACTATATGAGAGTCTCCAAACAATGTATTACCTTGGATCTACTGTAATTGACTTAATCAAGAAAAAGAATCTGATGCCAAATTGAATGCTCTAGTAATGGGCTGTAGCCCAAATTCTTGAAAACTAGATCATTTAGAAATTAGAGCAATGTTTTTAACAATATTTCTCCGATTCAGAAAGGTCTAAAAATACTTCTGGTACCTTGTGTCTATCTGTTAACCATATAACACCAGAAATGTTAGACCAAGACATTTTAACCTCCTTTGCCTCCAGCCTAAGTGCTTCAGGGATCAGTGTTTTAGCTAATTTAGCTTTTATTGCTGTAATTCTTCTGTAGAGTTTAAGAAGGTAAATGAGACCAATGTTAGGAGCAGCTTTTTGCAGAAAGCTTTTGGGTAAAACATTACAGAATCCAGCCCTGAAACTGTGAGTGTTTCAGCCCGTTGGCCAGTAAGCTCCTTCTTTAAGCCAGGAGTGTGAGTAGGAACATGTCAGCAGTGCCCAGCTGCTGCAGAAGTGTCTCCCAGCCTCTCCTGTCAGCACGGGCATGTCCAACCATGCACCCATTCCCCTGGGACCTTGCAGGAGCCACCAGAGATGAGCTCTGTGCATGGGCTGTATCCAGTCCTGCCTCACAGGCACTTCTGCAGCACGAAACAAAGCAGATGGATGTGCAGTTCTGACTAACAGCACGGACCGTAGAACGTGCCAAAGGTGAATAGGATGTGAAAAGCTTACACTTAAAAGTAATATGAGGCTTTGTGAAGTGTTCTGTTTTCTGAAAGCAGAAAATTCAACAGTCAGTGTAATTATATTTGTTAGATGCCCACAAGAAGCCTGTGGATTAACAATAACGCACAGTGATTACATTAATCAGTAGACTCTTGTGGAAATGAGAGGTTTAATGGTATAAATGCATATAATGATACTTTGGATGAAGTAAAAAATACTTTCTGAGGAGATCATCCTGAAGAAGATGAAAAATTATAATTTTACAAACGGATCTGCATGAAAGGATTCCTTTCTTTTCCAATTAAATTGCCAGTGAATAGCCTGAGAAAGAAAAGGTAGGCTTGTATATTAAAGAAGGTGGTTTCTCTAGCTTGAAAAAAGATACGTCATATAGCTGTTTTAGTTAGTAAAGTTATAGTTGGATGGAGTGTGGTTTACTGGATTTCTCAGAAGCAGGCACTAACTTCAGTGTAAAGCAATAAAATGTATTAAAAATTAGTGTATTTGGTGTCTGTTAAAGAATACCTTGGTCATTTAACTGGGAGAAATGTTTGCTTCCCCAGTTGCCGTTTGAAATGCCTAAGGAGTGGGAAGATGAGAATAAGCAAATAGTGTGTTCTCAGACAGGATTCACACCTCCTCAATCCCCAAAGAACTTTCTTAAGAAATGTGCTATCTGTTCCCTCTGTGTTTCCACATCTGACAAGTGATGATCTGTTACTTTAGTAAGCTCTAAATATGCCCTACCATTGGATAACAAGGTTGTACAAACATGCTGAGGGAACTGTAATAAACATAATAGTGATGAATAGTTCTTGCCCTTCTTTGACTGAGAAATTAAAACTTTTCTAGTTTAACCTGCCCATGTTTTTTAAAAAATAACTACAGCACATTGCAGGGACGGTGAATTCCGTCATTTCACTGACCCAGTGATCTGCAGCAAGGCTTGAAGGAATGTGCCAGCAGATGATGCAAGGAATATTTTTGTAGACATCTAGGATTATAATAGTAGCATTAGTAGAGGTATAGATTCACAGTTCATAATCCTGTGGAATAGCAAACGTATAGAAGTAGTCCTCTTAAATATAAATGGGAATTCTGCACAGATATTTACTTTTTGTTGTTGTTATGGTTTGGTTTTTCGTTAATTTGTTTGGGGGTTTTTTGTTCAGTGAGGATTTTTTTTGTCTGGGGTTTTTTTTTGTTGTTGCTGGGATTTTATGGTTTGTTGGTTGAGTTGGGGGTTTTTATAGATACATTGTGGGGATTTCAGAATATGGTGTTGAAACAAACTAGAACAGGGTAAGCTGACAGCTGATCTTTCAAGAATGTACTGCCTGTAGGGGTTGGTTTGTGTGTTTGTTCTCCTACAAAATGGAGGTCAGTTATTCAGGAGGAAAAGTGAGAGACAGGAAATTCTTTTGCTTGATGAGGTAATAATATCACAGTTTTGACAGTAACTTTTCTGTCTGTGGAAGTGATGGTCTCCAGTTCCTGTACTGAGCAGCCGGGAGCTGTGCCCTGGTGCTTTTGTCAGGTTGCCTTGGCTCCCAGCTCACAATAACCTTTGTGTTTGAATGCAGCTACCAAGAGTCCCTTCCATCAATAAATTAAACACCTACTGGCTTTCTGTCGTGTTCTGTAGACCTGTGATCTGTTCCATTGCTCTTTTTTATTGAGCTCCTTCCTAGGAAGTGTTGATCAGAGGAAAGTTTGCAGAATCCGATGTGATTCTTGACTGAGAGTAAAAAATGGTTAAATATGATTCTATGTATAGTTTTTTAACCTGTTATGCATTCGCCATGGGGAAACAACCTAAACTAAACCCACCAAAAAAACCTAAACCAGAAAGCATTACATTTGTAATTGATCTTAATAATGTTCCTCCTAGTTCAATTATATGAGGAAGGGAAGAAACATCACAGTCGTAAAGTTAGTGCTCACAGAGTATGATGGAAAGGACAGGATTCTTTGGTGGTTGAAACTGTCTTCTACCAATAGAATCATCATCTGCACCAACACAGATAAAAGGCTGACTTCCAAACAACACAGCTTTGCTAAGGGCATAAAAGTAATGTCCTGAAAAAAAATGGAATCAAGCTTGAAAGTACTGTAGAGATGATGTTTGTGATTAGGAAGATATTTGGAGTCTTCTCCAAGTTTGTTAAGTAGTATAATGGTGCTACCTGGGCTGGCTAGGCTGCTGAAGAGTAAGTGCAGGTTTGGATTTGAAAGCTGCAAATCACAAGTGTGATCAGTGATTAAAGAATTGGAAAAGACTGCTACTATAATCTCAAAGAAACTGCCAGAAACTCAAAAGAAATTTTTTGAGCAGTGATCACATACTAAATAACATTAGCTTCATAGGCTCTAATCGAACTGCCAGAAAAATTACTGTCCTTTCTGGCAGTGTTTTCCATTTGCCCCTGTAGACCCACAGAAGCACAATCTCCTTCTGATTCTTATCAACAAATTTATCTGAGAAAAATCAAAATTCACTCATCAAAACATAGGTACATAACAAAAACATATCTACATTATAGCAAAACAATAAAAACTTACCTATGTTCTAGCAAAAACAGGTCAATGTAAATTAGCAGGGCAAGTAAAGATGACATGGACTCTAAAATATCACCAGAGGCTAATTGTTTTTCCCTGTGTATCATTTCATCATGGACACAAGCTATATTGCACTTCGTAGACTCAGATGGTAAGATTTGACTTAGGAGTTTTACTGGTGAAAGAATGCATTTTGAGTGTGGGGTTTTTTCTCCCCCTTTTTTTTCCTTTTCCTACAGCGCAGTGGCCTGCATGAATTTAATACCTGATGGTGTGTTACTAACTGGGCAGCAGCAGTAGCTTAGCAACATCAGCTAGTGCTGATGCCAAAGAACAGAGTTGGCTTTCATCATTTTAAAATGCCAGCTGGTCCTTTAATAGTCTTTCTATATTTAGAGATTAATTGATAATTGTGTTTTAACTTGTAGACCTAGGGTGGATTTCACCATTACATTGTTTGATAAAGAATTTGGGAGTCTCAGAAGTTTTTAACTGTAGGCATTGATATAAGATTTAAGAAGGGCATGGTAATAACTATAAAACCCTGAGTGAGATACTTGGTGATGGAGAGTACACAGAAACCTTCCTTGCTTCCAATTCCCTGTCAGTGCTCAAGCAAAGCTGCCTAAATGTTCTAAAAGAGTGGTAAACTGCATTCTCTGAGAATTATGATGTTTTCTTAATAAATAGTAATGTCCAATAAATATATGCACATTTTTAATATAAGTAAATTTAGAAATAAATTAGTATTACAAACATATTCTGTTTCTGTGTTTATATGTATACACACAGTAAAATAAAATATCAAGAATGTATTTTTTTACAGCAATCATACAATTATAGAAATGAGCACCTGGCATGGGTCTCAACAGCTCATCTACTCTATTTTCACTGTGAGATCCGTCTATGAACAGCAGCGTCTCCAGTTGGGTGTTTGTTTAGATGTTCCTAAAGTTAGGTGATAAAGGAAACTGTAACCTGTTAGTCAACATCTTCCAGCACTTAACTACTCCTGGGCTAGTATGAATCTCATACATTAACTGTCTATATCCTAACATGTAATGTAAATTTTTTCTGCAAGTTAAGCTTCTAATTTTTTTTGATGCATATATGGTGGACACAAGGGCAAATGATTTTATTGCTATTCATTTGTTGAGGTTTTCTAACCTACCAAAAAAATGCCACTGTTCTTTAACCTGGGTAAACCATGCAGAACTTTCTAACTTCACTGATAAGTAGTTTTGTAAGTCTCTTGGCATCTTTATTTCTGACCTAGATTCTCAGCAATAATTGGGTATATTTAATGAAATGTGGGCAAGCTGGGGTGCAGAGCATTCTTGCTGAGAATCTTCAGCAGTGCTTGTTGCAGCAGGATGTGTACTGTGCAATCTTATCTGTGTAACACTCCTGCTGATTTGTTCCCAGGTGCTGTCTGTGTCCCTGTGTTCCTCTGTCACTTATTTATATTGTGATTCCTGGTTAAACTAATCCTCAAGTCTTATTCTGCAGTTTCCCCATTTCCTGCCAGTTAGGGCTCCTTACATACTGAAGTATAAATACATTCTTTCTCTTGAGTGTGTTATTTTTCAGCAGTGTTGGAGCATCCTCATTTGCAAACATTATTTAATTTCCTGTTTGAAATACTTCCTATTAATTTTTCAGAGTTCTTAGGTCGGTTGTGGTACCAGCATGTCTCCCAGCTTCAGGTCATGTGTGGATGGTTATCTCAGTGTGCCTCCACACAAGTGTGTGGGTTCAGATGTGCATTTTCAGAATGAATTATGCAATTGTTTCCACACTGTGCTTTGATTCATCTTCTGGAGCTCTGAGCTTGCAGACTGGATAACACTAAACTAGAAGTGTTTAGTGTTTAGAAGGTGTGCTCCCACAGCATCTCCAATGTTGTCTGGCTCTGGATGGGCATTTAAATCCGTGGGCTCAGACTAGAGCTAGATCTTGTTTTTAGAAGACTCAGTAAAACAAATACACCCCAACTAACAACGAAAAAAGCAACAAAACTCCCCATACCCCACCACAAAAAAATCCCAAAACAAAATGAAACAAGCAAACAAAAAACCCAAACAAACAAACTCCCACCACCAACCAAGCAACCAAAACAAACCTTGCCAAAGAAACCGTGCTCCAGGAACGTGGATGGTGTGGATGTCAGCTTCCCAACAGCATCTGTTCCCTCGGCAGCTCAGTTCCCGTTGGCCTGCACCGCCTGTGGGTGTAGACACTGTTGTTACAAACATGTTGTTTTGGTGTGCTGCACACACTCCCTGTGCTAATCCCACATAACAAGCTTTGTGAGTGGTAGAAGCTCTCAGGTGATAGCTGGAGATTTCGGCGAGTTTGGTGCCACTCTGGGGTGCTGTGTGTTTCAATAGGCCATGCCTAGTTGAAAGACTCAAATTCATCTCAAGTTTTTTTATTGATTCTGATTTGCATTCATACCCTGGAGCTGTTAAAAGTATTGAATAACTGGTCATAACTATCACTTTTTGTAAAAACCCAAAGGGTATTTTCTATGGAGAAGATTGGAGAATTTTTCATGAGAGAAGCTTTCCTAATAGCTAATGGACCAATCTTGTGACTTTGTGTTGCTAGAACAAGCTTTGCATGTCCCTCTTTGGCTTCAGCCAGTTTTGTCTTTCTGGTTTAGTCCCCGTAGGGTCCTCTTGCCACCCTGTAACAGTCTGACAGTCTCTGGTTCATTAGAGCTGCTTTTGGTAGTCGGTGTAACAGCTGTCATTGAAATGATTTTTTAATAAGCATGTAGGATGTTTCATGTTTGTAAATCTGCCAGTTATTAACACTTGCACGTGTTTTCTGGTTCTATTCTCTCTTATTGTTCCTCAGAGGAATTACTGTACAAATACTTGGAGAAAATTACTTTCTCTTGTGTTTATGTAACTCTGCTAAAAGGATTTATAAATTGGAAGCTGGCACTACGCAACTCAAGTCATGTTTGACTCCATCTATAGCAGAAAATTACTTTGAATATTTAATAGTTTTCTAGTTAAACGTCTTCTGCTTTGATTTTAAAGGTATTTGGTGTGCAACAGAGAACAAATTATAGCCTTTTACTGACAGCTAAGTGGTATTGTAAAATCGTAAATGTATATGTTTGTCATTTTCAGCAGAAAGAAAAATGAAGATTCAAATTTTCAGAGTAGTTTAGAAATATTAATTACTGTGATTTCCTTTCAATGTTGAATCTTATTTACTTCATCTGCTCGGAAAATTCTAGGCTAGGCCTATATTCCAACTAATATCAAGGTTTGATATGTTAGTGATTTCTTTTCATGTAAAAGGTGGAGATGGATTTTATGGCTTAAAAATGACAAGCCATAACAGCATGCAGAAAGACAGTTTACTTGCCTCCCTGAAGAATCACTAAATGTACAATAAAAAACATGTTTTTAGTTTCCAAATATTGACAGTGAGTTCTAGGAAAACACTGTGATGTCCTGCACAGACTGACTCACTAAAGGCTCGGTATGGAAGCTTAGCTGGAGCTCAGGATTTCGTTACTGTTAAAAGCACTTCCTGCTGACTGCAAAGTAGGGAAAGGTGAGCAATTAGGGGAAGAAATATAATGGAGACGTTGTATATTTGGGGGAAATAAAATCGTGCAAGTGACAGATTTGAGAAAGTTTTGCTTGCTGATCACTTCTCTTGCAGATCTTGAGGTAGAAAAAGACTGGGCTTCTTTGGCTTACCCAAGATGTAAATCAGTTTGAGTTAACTTTTCAGACCAGATTTAATGAAGTCAGTTCTGTTACTACTTCTTAGAGAATTGGCTGATTAGAGAGTATTTAAGAATGTGGCAAATGGCTTTTTCTTTGAGTATTTCTAAATCAGCATAATTACATTTTTGTGTCACTGGGTTACAATTGCTAGATAGGAAGTTTACTGCCAATTTCAAAATTGTACATATGATTTTATGAATGTTTTTTGAGTACTCATAACCTTTCTGTCAGGAAGGGAGGCAAGAATACAGCAAATTCAGCAAATACAGGAGTAACTGTGATATGCGAACATGAGTACCAGATACTGACTTTTAAATCCCTTATATTTCAGGAAGACATTCCAAAGAAATTAATGACTTTTTGTATGAGTTTGCTATCAGTGGGATAGCAAGAAATCATGGATTCTGGAGCATAATGTATATAATGGAATCACAGAATGGCCTGGCTTGGGAGGGATGTTAAAGCCCATCACATTCCACCTTCCCTGCCATGGTCAGGGACACCTTGGACCATCCCAGGTTGCTCCAAGCCCCATCCAGCCTGGCCTTGGACACTTCCAGGGATCCAGGGGCAGCCACAGCTTCTCTGGGCAACCTGTGCCAGGGCCTCACAGGGAATTATTTCTACCTAATACCTCATCTAAGCTTGTACTCTGTCAGTTTGGGATTTAATTTTGATAACCATTTTCTAAACCTATGGTCTCTGTAGTTAGTGGAAGGTCCAAAAGCATCCTAAAAATTAAAAAATGACTTGTTACCTTTGAATATGCAGTGATTCAGCATTTTGATATGTAAAATAAATGTTCAGAATGCCCTTTATTGTATTTAGTAATAACCTGAGTAACAAACTGTGTTCACTTTTATCATATTTTGAGATATTGCAAGGGATTATTTCCGTGTTTTAAGAGCAGCAATGCAATGATTTTTTTTCCCTACTGAGACAATAAAATAAGATGTTAATTGGGCAGGCAGCAGTGCAACGTTTCACTGAGCATGGTCTGCAGAACTGCTGGAGCAGGAACAGAAAGTTTTGCAGTCTGCATCACTTGGCATCAATTACTCCTCTCTGAATTGTGCGTTCTGTCATGCAGCATCTCTGTTGCTTCTCCCTGGTTTCACTGATCATTCAGACATATTTCAGAAGTTTTCAGAATATATCTGCATAAGACATAGCTTAGCTTTCATGTCGAATATTCAGCTTTTGCACTTATAATAATAGTTACAGTATTGCTTTTATTTCTGATGGTGTTTCTTAGATTGGATTTTCATGACATTTTTCTGACTTTACTGCTGAAGTTTTCTGACTTCACTTCTCTGGCCCTTTCTTTTTCACATCCCATTTCCCCAGTGCCTGCCTGCTGCAGAGCTCCCTGTTCAGCAGTTACCTGCTTTTACTCTTTTTTTGTGTGTGTGAATTTAAAAATCAAACAAAAAACTGCCAAAACAAAACCAAACCCCACTGAGAATTGACAATGCTCTGTACCTCCTGTCTTGATAATCCACTTGATTCTGCTACTGATTTCCATGTCTCAAGATGAGAAGTAGGATAGGAATTCTAGAGGGAAGATACAGGACAGTTTTATCTTTTTTTGTTCTTGTTATGAACAGCAATAACAATTTTGCTGCCTCTCCTGCAGGTTTTTTATGCTCTAACGCGATTGTTCTGCAAAATGATCAATAATATTCCTCAGTACTGTTTTTTGTGAAGCTGTATTGGAATCCAAGAACAAGTTGGGTTTCAGGTCTTTCTGTAAAATAAAGACTGAAAAAATGAAGGATGCTTCTCTGTGTCTTTCACTTGTTATGGATAAAGAAGTCCTGTGTCCTTCAAAGCAGTAATTAGCATTGTGAAAAGGTAATGAAGACAATTAGAACATGAGTGAGGGTCCCTCTCTCACCACCAGATTTCTGTGGCAGTTTCCATAGGAAGGATATCAGGAGAGAGATTAAGAACCTTCTGAGGTAACTACAGCAGGGATGAATTACGAATCTCTAAAGGCATCTTTTCTGAAATTATTTTGAAAAACTACAGTAGAACTTGTTTATTACAACATATTACAAGCAGAATCTGACATGCTGTATAAGAAAAAAAAGTGTTCTAAGTTCATTAAACCTTGCAGCATTACAGTGAATTAGCAAAGAGCTGTCTTAATTTGCAGAGAGTCTGAAGCATGGAAAAGTGAGATGACCTACTTAAGTGACAAAGGTTTGTGCTTTCCAGAACTAGGAAACTTTCTATTTGCAAAAAGACCAAAGCTTTCCAGCTTTTTTCTTTGTATATTCTTTCTGATTCTGTTACTTTTTTTTTTTCTCTTCATGTCGTTAGACCTTCCTTAGGTGATGTCTTTAGTCATTGAGTGGCTGACTGTAACCCTATGAGAACAGTACGTGGCACTATGGGGTGTGGTACTGGTCCTGTCATGAGCAGGTTAAAGCGAGGTTTAACGCTGTGTGGTGCTATGAAGCATCTGTACTGTCTGGGAACACTTTTACAATGAGTAGGAAGAAAATTCTGAAGGAAGTGGGATGAGAAGTTGTACATGAAAGTTGCTTTATATGCTGAAACACAAAAATGACTAAGAATATGATGATTTCTTTCTACCCCAGGAAACAAAATCGGTGTCATTTTAAGAGAGTAATTGAAGGTTTTTGCGAGAATTATTTATCGAGAGAATTGTTAAAATGAAAAAGATTCCCAATCCACATTTATACGTACTGAATTCTGGATATCATTGTCTTTTGTTTTTGACAACCCTCATCATTCCTTCCTATTGAGTTTCTTCCTTCCTCTTTCTTTAAGGAGTATTTAGTGAAGCAGAAGCTGTGATTAATTGATGATGTCCATGCTACCTTAGAGGTTAAAATGAATTTATATTATAATTCTTGTTTCTGTGTGTCCGAGGTCTCTTCTACTGATGCCTTTGACTCCAGAATCGGCAAAAATGTGTTTTGTTTGGTCTTTGATATTCTGATGCCCTTGTCTGGGCTAATCTTGTATCTGGTCCTGCAGCTGAGAAGTGCTGGTGTTGCTGGACTGGCTTAGGATAACGAGGCTAAGAGCCCATGTGGGTGCTGTCCAGCTCTGACTTGGCTTCCCGGCTGGGGCTCCAGGCTCTGCAGTTTGGGTTGCTGCAAAATGTGCTGGGTCCTTTAAAGTGATTTTGCACGGAGACACTTAAAATTTCCTAATGTTCCACTGGCACTCTGTTGGGGTGTTTCATCGAGACTGACATATGCCAGGTCTGGTGCTCTGGTGCAATTCACTCCTCATTTGGTTATTTGTTCTCGCAGAATGAGTCACTTGATATTCAGGACTGTCTTGTATTCAGGCCAATTTAGCACTTGTCAGCTTTGCAAAATGCACTTAGCAAAAACGAAATGCAAATGCCAAACTAGGCATGTGGACCCATGGACTGGTTTGAGGCTCATTGGAGTTTTCTGTAGTCTCATTTTGATACTTTATAAGAGCTGGATGAGGTTTTTAAAAACTGATTTACAGATTGCTTTACAGTTGCTATGCTTCATTCCTGCACCAAGATAATTTCCCTGGGAAATTATACAGTGTGCTGTATAAATAAAGGTGAGTTCTAAAGATCTCAGAGAAATACACTGGACAAGTTACTCATTTTCTGGTTCTCAGATTATGTTGATGAATGCTGTTTTTTAGGATCTCTGCTCTCCTTTCTGTTGATTAGATCTACATTTTTGGTTTTGATTGGAATGTAACTGTAGTTGTATATAACTTGGCATAAAGTCAGCAAAGGTTTTGGTAAGATGAAGAGCTTAATTTTACTGACCTGAGCTCAGAAGTTCCTCTCACTTCTAAATATTTCTCGCTTTAGATTTGGTCATAACTTTTTCTTTTGGTGTAGAATTTTTTTCCTGGAAGTATTAGTTAAGTTTTGGTTTTAACTTCATTATGAAAAGACTACTGTAGTTGTGAATGAGTTTACTTTCACAGTGAGAACACTGTTGTCACCTGTGTTCCCTAGGGAAAAAGACTTCTGTTGAGACTACTAAGTTACCCTAAAATACGTCAAATAAAAGATTGCTTTTTCCTTTGTTAAAGTTTCCATAAGAGAAGTAAAAGCTCTTTTTTTAGTATTATAATTGGATATCTCATATCTTCTTTGAACTGCTTGCCCCAACAAGCAGCTAAGGGAGGAGGGGAGAGAGAAGACAGGATGTACTGGCTGCACAGACTTTTTATTTCTGGTACCTGTGTGCTCTGAGTGATGCGGCTGCATCTCCGTGGTGTCTGAGCTGCAGCCACCCTCAGCTGTGAGGGTACACAGTGCACATGCAGGTACACGAGTCTGAGCCTCGCCTTCTGCTGGGGTTTGTGTGAGGAGAGCAGGAGAGTTCCAGCTCTAGGTTCCTGCTCTAGATGGCACGTGTGAGCTACCTCAGATAGCTGAGGCTGTTTTGAGCTGGGGTCTGTCAGACACCTATAGATGGAAAACCTGTGGAAGCTGTAGGAAGACTGAATCCCATTTAGCAAGCATTGCATCTTTTATTTGACTTTTGTCTAATGAAAATCAGTAGTATTCTAGATGCTTTTTAACATCTACAACGTTTCCCAAGTTGATGAATGAAACAGGAATAGCAGACAATTTGCATAATGTAGTTTCTATTAATGTGACTTTCACATTTTTCAATGCCTTTCTTTTTTTTGTGTAGAGCTATTCCTTTTATTGCTATACTATTTCTCTTCTCTTCTTGTCCTTTTTGTCAGCTTCCTTGATACTTGCATTGACTTTTTTTTCCTATCAAAAAGGAAAAAAAAAAACCAAAACAACAAACGAAGAAAACAACCCCAAAACAAAGAAACCAACCCCTTCTTCCCAACCTCCAAACGTTGTTCTGCTGATTTTGTAGCATATTGCCACAGTTCTGTGGTCTTTATGTTTCGCCTTGATGTGTTTACTCTGGTACAAGATAGGGTGTAATTACTATTACAAATTGTCCTGTAGAGAATATCTCCAGTTAAGTTACCAGTATCTGATACGCCCCCTCATCAGACACTCCTTGAAACACGACACAGGTCGTCATGTTCCTACAAATCAATAGCAATAACTTGAGAGAGTCTTCCTTGACAGCACTGAAGTACTGAGGATGATTTTCTTCACATCAGCTGCCAGCTCAGTGTTTGAGGTGAACTCAATTTGACTTTCTCCTATCTGTTAATCAGCAAGCTTCAGTGTGGTCTTTGCTCTGTTTGATATTGCTAGAAAGCCAAGTTTCTCTGTTAAGTGCTTTTGATACTTGTGTCAGAACTATTGTTGTCATTGTTTTCCTGTCAACATTCTCCATGTGTACAAAAAGAAAGCTGCTGGCCAGAGCAGAAGAGGTCTGCCTCTGTCTGCATTCTTCAGCGTAGAAGTAAAACTTTTGCTTCTCAGATGGTGACTCTGAAACGTTAATGTGAAAAGATAGTGAGAAGATGGTTCTAAAAACAGATATTGTGTGCAAAGTTACTATCCCATTCTATTATAAGCTTAACTTCAGTAAAATCAAGCATATTTTTTAAAAAGACAAGTAACTCCTTATATTCTGGAATACCATCCCATTCTGACTTGGGTCGTGAGAGCTAATTTTCAAAATTACCTAATTGAGATGGACTCTAAATGCCAGAATTACAAGTTAAAACTTTTTAGGCTGTGTTAGTGTATATAAAATGTAATAGCCCTAAATCATTTGGAAGTAAGTCTTTTTCTGTCTTGTTTTTAGTTTATGCTGTCTTAATGAATGAAGTATCTCCAGCTGAAGTGGGGATATAGCTGCTTTTATTAAAGTCAACATGTTAGGCTTTTGTTGAGTCTGTGGTCAGCCAGGCTGCAGTAACACAAACATTGAGAGTGTGGGAATCTTACTGGGATGGTAATTTCAAAGCTTCTTTGTGAGCTTTTTGCAGGCAATCAGAGACAAGTAGAACAAACCAAAGAGGCCCTGTCTTTGAAATATAATTGAGTTTGATGTACTGCTTACTCAGTTTTCTTTGCCTTTGACTCTGCGGAATTTTTTAAAATGAAGACATCTGACTGTGTGATGAAATGAGGAAATGGTCATATTTGAGCTTAGCCATTTAATATGAGATAAAGTTGTAGTAATTTCTTATGAGGTACTTAAGAAGGTGTTTTTTAAAGAAAATAAAACAGTGCTTGGTCTAATGCCCACATGTGAATGGCTGTACTGTGTGCAATTCATTTAACTAATTTTTGGTCATGATGGTGGATCCACCACTAAAGGTCAGACATAATTCTGGTTAATCTGTAATCCTTGTTAAATAAACATGCTTCACATGGCAATGGGAATCATTTCTTCTGGATCATCATCACTTCTTCTGGATTTTTACTTCCTCCACAGGTGACAATACATTGTGTCTTGCACTGCTTCCCCTCCAGCCCCTTCACCATCTTCGTGGCCCTCCTTTGGACACTCTCTAACAGCTTAATGGTTTTTTTTATATTGTGTTGCCCAGAACTGCCCCCAGCACTCCAGGTGAGGCCGCCCCAGTGCAGAGCAGGGCGGGACAATCCCCCACTTGCCTGGCTGGCGATGCTGTGCCTGGTGCCCTCCAGGACAGGGTTGGCTCTCCTGGCTGCCAGGGCACTGCTGGCTCATCTTCAGCTTGCCATGAAATTCATCTTTAGAACCCTTGGATTGGCGGTATGTTTGGAAGGCATCCATCCATCCTTACATTAAAGCTGTGTTTATCCAAATTAATTTTCCTTTCCCCTCTGAAGCGCTGTTTTGGATGTGGTGGCCAGCGCTCTGTTGTGGTTGTAGCTGCCTGGGAAGGCTTGTCTCAGAGAAGATGGTAAATGCAGTAGTGTAGATGGCTTTCACCAAGAGCATGGGGACAGAAGTCCATAGGCTGAGGACAGTGTTTATCCGATCTGACCATTTAATATTTACTCTGTCCCTTGCTCTCTTTCATTGCCGCCTGTGCATCCTTAACCTTTTCATTTATCTGGTAGCATGGCCTGGAAGCAAATCACTAATCATGCTCATTAGAGTATGAGGTCTGCTGCTTTTTGCTTAATCTCTCTCCATGTGCCCTGTGGCTCTGCAGTTTAAAACAGAGCTCCAAAAGATCTGTGGAATTGGAGGAGTGGAGCTTACTCTGTACCAGTGATATGAAGAGACATTGCATTTTATGTGCATTTGGAAGCTCTTCTGAATTGGAGGCAAAGAAAATGCTCTCATTATTGATATTTAGATCACTTTATAATACACCTCAGCTTTCATCCCCTGAGAAATTGTGTCAGTAATTGAAAGAGCCGTTGTCTCATTTCAGTTATCTAAACAATCTCAGTCTTCATTCGTATAATTATTGGAAGAGCCCAGCAGCAAAAGTCTGATTAGTAATTTCCTAATGCTACTGGGAAACAATATTTCTAGTATAATTTTCTGTACTAAGTCAATGATACAAGTCAAGATTGGTGTGAAAACAGATTAGGAAATGTCTAAAGAAATTTATCACAATATTTTTTTTTGTCACAGCAATGTTATGGGTATAATTATTTTTTTAAGTACAATGAAACATAAAATGAAAATTCTGGAAGTGAAGTTCTGATAGCTGGGTGATACCTCTGCCTTAGTAATGGAAAAATATGGAATCCCTCATTACTGGAGTTAAGATAAAGTTTTCACGTTTTCAGCCCTTGAAGGAATGTAATTATTATGAAAGAAATAAAGCATGATTTATTTTATAGACTCATAATAGCTTTCTAATGATTTCAAGTGCCTTATTTCTTTCACTACAAACAATTAAAAATGTATCAGTAGTTTTGGAAAGGAAATTCAATATACTTTTAGGTATGGAGGCTTCATCCCTGTTAGAAATCATCTTTGTAATCTATTGTATGGAAGGCACATAAAGACCAAGAAAATAAATATTCAGATGAGGAAAGAATTAACACTTGCGTTTACAACACCTGCAGACAGATCTATCATATTGGACAAACTGCTTCTAATTTCACTGATTTCTTTGGTTCAGTGCATTTTAATTAAGCTTTTGACTGCTGCCTCAGTAAACCCTTCCTGCTTCAAAGAATCGATAAGCTAGCCACACTTGATCTGAGCTACTGTAGAGATGCTGAATATCATGTGTCGGCAGCACATTTCTTCAGTCAATTATTTTTGAAAGACTTTCTTGGTCTGGCTTTCATTTTGAACATTGTGAAACGCAGCAGCTGGTTCTGCAGCAGTGTTGCCGGTGGTGTTACTCAAAGCTCTGGGTTCTTTTTGTTCATTCATGGGTCGTTCTGAAATGTTATGGGTGCTTGGGTTGTGAGGGAGCTTCATTTTAATTTGAGACAATTGTCCAAGAGCCACAAAAGCTTCTTATGTTATCCCTTACAATATCTCAATAGACTTTATTCTGAGTTCAAACTCTTCCCCTATGAAACAGCACATATTGAGCTCGCTCTTCAGTCATCTCTTTATTTCAGGTTTGTTCATAAATAATCTAATACATTTGAAAGCATGGAGGATTGGTTCCAGACTGCTTAGTCACCTTTCTGTTTAAATACTCTTCTGCTAATGACTATGTGCCTTATTAATGCTCAGGAATTACATTATGGGGTGTAGAAGATAATGTAATAGTGTGTTCTCTGAGTATGTTTAATAAAAAACAGATTAGAATTAAGACCGTATTGCGAGTCACTGACATATCAGCTCTCTGCTTAATATCTTGTCTGAATCCCTGTCCATAGCTTTTAATACAGTTCGCATATTTTAGTGAAGTTGAGCATAACAGTTCTGAACCACTCAGAAGAGTAACAAATACAGAACATACAAAGTTTTTTTATAATTGAAAAATACATTATTCTGATGGATATGTGCTTCATCAGTGCTTGTTTTTCTCTGTATGTCAAATTGTTTCCTTCTAATAACAAATTACGGATGTGTAATGAGCAGATTTCTGATGGGTATGGAGAATATTTGATAGGAATACAAAGACAAAACCAAAGAAAAGCTCACCCTAGAGCTTAAAATGAGATCAAAATTGTGTGCTGTTAATACATTCTGGTAGCTGTGTCAATGTATAGGTAATTTTACTGTCCTGTTCTTGTGGGGCACCAAGGGATTTTGTTTCTCTGCTCCTGTTTCCATGGCAATTAGAATTAGATTAGTTTTAGGTTCACAGTGGATAAATGAGAGCGACTAAGCTATGATGTAGTGTTTGTGAGTCAGGAACACACTGCGTCTCTATATAAAATAGCCCAAAACTGTGCTTAAATCATTGTGGTTTTCTGGCTGCTGTTGCCTTGCTTGTATTTATCTTTCAGCGTCCGGATCTTTTGCTTGTGGTTGCAGTCTGGTGGCACTTGTGCTCCTTGTGTTCATAGTGATATGGTCTTTAAATGAGAGAGCAGTCCCTGGATTCTAGTGAGAGCTGCATGTTGAGCAGTCAGTTTGCATATTTGCTAATAAATATTTATATTAACTATTCTTAAAACTCTTTAGCCCATGACTGGTTTTTACAGAGATTTTCATCCTTCCTGTTTTCCAAGAATTGGAATGGAGAGTAATATGTCTGGTGGACTATTCCAGTCCCTTTTCAGCTAATTCCCATGTGGCACAGTTCTTTTTCCTATAGTGTGTATTTAACTTCACCAGCATTTTGCAATAATGGGTTGCAGATGCTGCAGAGAGTGTTATTGTAAGAAGATTTTGTGCTCTGGTAGTAATGTGTCATGCTTTTATAGTCTCTGAGTATGTGATGGTTGTGACATTACTCACACAGTATTTAATGCTTGCATTTTGTTAAATAATTATCTACCTTTTACGAGGGCTATGGTAGATTACACAGGAACATCATCCTTGAAGATATTTCAGCCATTGACTTAGACTCTGTGAGGTGCACCTAGACCTAAGGACAGCTGGGGATATTACTTGTTGAAGTACAATTGAACTTCACCCTTTCAGGAACATTTGAGCTGACAAAATTAATCCTTGCGGTAGTCTGTGCTCCTGTAGCCCAGAGAGGGGAACCTTGGGAAGTGTCAGTGGCTTCAGGCCCTTGTGCAGGGCCACAGGTGCAGTTGTGCTTTGCTGACAGAAAGCACTGGTGATCCTGGTGCTGTGGGTGCTGGGATTTCCCTTGGGCAGCCCAGTTACTGCCCTGGCCTCTGCGCTCAGCTGCCTCGAGCATCTGCCTGTTGGTGCTGTGCCTGTTGTGCCTGGCCCTCCTCGATAGGTGTTTGTCTGATGGGTTGTTACCAACTGGCTCCTTGGTTTCTGGGTTAGCTAGCTACCTTCACAACACACGTTTTTGGAAACACGTAAACAGATACCTGTAGACACAGAAATTTCGTTCTTAGAAGATGCCTGGGAAGGTGTTTCTGCAATTACTGTGAAGTACTTGTATGTTTGTTTTAATGTAACTGAATCCATTGATTAGAGAATTTCTCTTGTATTTACAAGCTGAAAAAGTGACTAACCTATCAATTGGTAGAAAAGGACCAAATGACTTAATATATGTTGTACCAGGCTGAGCAAGGAAGCAGGAATAAGAATAGAGAATAAAACTTGGAGTTTTCTGTAACTCTTGCTCTATATTAGACTGGAAAAGGATTGCTAGATCCCAAGTGGTACTAAGGAAAAAAAAAAGATAATTTGTTTTATTAAGCAAGTTAATACATAGACATCAGTAATTTTACATTTCTATAGTTTTTTTGTACCTTGATAGTGTTTCACTATACTTAATGTGGTTTTAATTAATATTTATATAAATATAGAGTTTATGTAGTTCAGAGAAGAACTTTAAGGGAACCGCACTAGAGAACGTATCACATACAAGAGCCGTTTTAGAATTGGAGACTTGGAAAGCAGATGATTTAGGATACATTGAGACACTGCATCGTCTGATCTGCCCCATATTCAAAGTCAGAGCCCTCTAAATTTCTAGGGATTCACCAGACTGTGGAGGGAAAATTCTGGAAAAGACACCATCAAGGGCTAATCTTTTGTTTGCAGTCCCTGTACTGGAAAGTAATTTTACCTTCTGGTTTTGTCCTGCCTCAGTATGTGCCTGTTAAATTAAATGCATCTTTGTCATGCATGAGCATCACTTGCATTAATGATAATGGAGTTTTCATATGCGTGTTGAGTTACTGCCTTTCTAATGCTGCAGAAGTCAGCACTGATGTACTCTGTTTTTTCCTCTGCACATCAGCCTTGTTATAGTCAGCAGGTACATATATCTACATATATCTGTGGGAATTCTCCTTAAGGAATCTGGCAAACCTATGTTTTTGAATGTTTTTAGTAACTTTCATTAATTTTGATCATTGTATGATGGGGAGGTTCACTACAATTCAGCAGATAGAAGCTGGGTCCAAGGTAGTAGGTAAACATACTCTGCAGGTTCTGAAATCAAAACACATTGCCAAGGTTAAGGGATTGTTAAAATCATCAAACTTCAATTTACTTTTCATTTAAGAAAGAAAAAACCTGTGCACAGAATACATGTGATGTAGTGATTTTTGAAAAGCATGAGAAGCCACATAGATTACAATGTCGAGCTATTGAATATTCTGAGTGATTATTGTAAGATCTTTTGGGCCTGTAAATTAATTACATACTACTTTTCAAATAATTGCTACTTCTTTATATAAACAAAGTGGAGTTTCTACTCACTGTATTCAATGTTAACATTGTATTTATAAGAAGTATAAGCTGAAGAGAAAACAAAACCTTAAGACTGGGGGCTTTCTGGGTATTGTTTGGATGGATTTTGGGGTTTTTGTGGGGTTGTTTGTTTGAGTTTGTGGAAGTTTGGTTGGTTTGGTTTTGTTCTTAAATTCCTGGTCATCTTCAATATCAAGTTAAATCTTTCGTTTTTTATTTTGATATTAATTTGGTGTATTCTAAGTAAATGTCAGTATGTGATGTCCTCTGTATGCTTTTTTCCCAGTTATATAGCTGTGCACGCTACGGATTAATGTGAGGTGCTTGGCACTGGAAGTAGCTGCATCTCAGCAAAATAAGTTTTTTGGGTAACCAGTGACTAACACAGGGGACTGATGGGGGTTGGAAAATTACATGACAGCATTGTTAAGGTGACCTCTTATAATGACAATATTAAAGGCACAGGTGGAACACTGAGTTCTTGTGTCTATTATCAGTGTAAATTTATCAAGTGGCCTGGCTGTGCTTGACCTTTTGCATGGTGAGCCCGTACAGTGAGTGCCACAAAGCTCTCCTTTTCCAAACCAAAACACATGTACCTCTTTCATCTTACAAGGCCTCTGTAAAGGTCAAACACAGCTGTAGTTCAGCTGAACAAAAAGGATCAGCTCCCTTCTTGCATCCTGTGCAATGCCATGATAAGACAAGAGGGGTAGAGGTTTAATTCATGGAAGGGAGGTCACACAGTAAATGAAAGTAAAGATTTGCTGCTCGTAAGTGGTACACTACAGTAGTGTCTTGACTCTGACCACATGACTTGGTGACTGAGAAATACTGACTTACATAGGAATATTTTATGTATCAATACATACTCTGGTTTGGAATGCAATGTCTTACTTTTCCTAAAGGGTTTTCTTTAATAACCTCATATTCCAGCCAGCCCATTTATTTAATTGAGAGCCTGTTGCTGTCTAGCCTGCAGATAGACTAGCTAACCTTGTCGTTTTACCTTCTGAGTGCAGTTTCACATTACAGGACTATCAGCTCAGAGCCAAGTTATCATACAGTAATAATAAGCTAACATAGCTGTGTGAGCACATTTAATTAACTGCAAAGATGGAATTCTCAGCTTTTCCTTCACTTGGCCAACATCCAGAAGTATGTAGCTGCAATGCTGTAGGAAATGCTGTGGAATACAAACTATGCACATTTGCATGTAGGCATTATCTGGACAGACTTTGATATCCATATCCTGGTCTTGGTTCATTTTTACTGTGCGTTTATCTCTCAGGTGTTGCGTTTCTACTTCACTTAGAAACTAATACTGAGGTTTTACTAAAAATCCCCATTTGAGGGGTCTTTTTTAATGGCATAGCTGCTAAAGAAAACACCAAAAGGTGCCGCGTGTTGTCTTTCTGAATAACGTTTTCAACAGCTGCTGCAGCTGTGGATATTGTCAGATTGTGAAATATGCCTGAAACATGCTCCCAGTGTGAGTATCCACAGACCAGACTTTGTGAAAGCCTGAACGGGGCACTCCATAATCCAGCTGCTCCAGGGAACCAACAGCTCTCCTCCCGCATTCACACCCAGCATCTCTAGCCTGGATTGTTTCCAGCCTGATTCCCAGTGCAGTGTACATTGCTTCTGCAGTAGCTAGATAGAGATGCATTTTTATTTATTATGATCTATTACTTTTACACCTAAAAGATTGTTAGGAAAGCAGGATGGAGTGGGAATGGTGACTAGCCAAGTATTTAAGTTATTGTTACACAAACTCTATGCACAAGCGGAGGGGGAAAATGACACTTTGGACTCATGAAAAAAATGCATTGTGCATTCTTTTCTCTGCATTTTATTTGTGTCCTACTTTACTATTTTTGTAATTAAATATTCTCATGAAAGTGTTCCTCCCCACTTTTTTTCTCCCATGCCAGGGTCAATATCCCTCACCTCATTGCTGCAGTTTCCCTCTCTGTTTTTAACTATATGTAAAGCTTATGGTGTCTCAGCTCTAACTTGCATTATTTTAAAATACGTAAGATCAGTTTAGGTGTACAAAGGTCTGAATCCTGCTTGGTTTTGGTTCGTAGTATCAGAAGTAATGTATCTGTATGCTAATACAAGTTTTAATGAAGGTATGGGTCCTCTCTCAAACATAAGATCAAGTGGGGAGGTTGGTTGGGTGGGTGAAACAGAACAAAAAACCCTTTTGAAAATTTATCTGGATACCCTGGATAATTTTGTGATTGTCCTGTCATTAATCCCCTTTTTTTAGCTGATTTTCTATTGTGCTAAGAGACCACAAGAAAATTTGCCCTGAACATTTATTCTCCTTTAGTGTTGATAACGTTCAGGAATGAAGAAATGTTTTATGACTTATTGTGATCTGATCGGAACTGAGTGAATCTGGCAGTTGGATTGAAATTTGTTTAAAAACAGCCTAGCACTAGTTCTTTTTATTTTTTATTGAGAATAAAAGGAAAGCATTATATTTTTAGCATTTGGTTTCCAACATTCTGGAAATACACATCATGACTGTGTATTAACTTCATCTTATTACCTGCTGTGTTTTTAATGACACTGGTATAACTCATGCCTCTTTAGTAACTCTGCTCTGTTACAGGTGCTGTTGTCAGGATTGATCGGTGTTGTTTCATGGAAGAGGCCCCTGTCCCTTGTGGTGAGTAACTCCCAGAGCTTTTGTCTTTATAGAGAAGCCTCATAATCTGTGGGGATCATTTGCAGTGCTGTTATGTATCCTGATATTTATAAACACTTAGTACAAAGAGTGAAGGGCCTTTGAAGTTGTATTGCATGAACTACCTGGGTGAAAACAGTATTTTTCTTCTGTCTCACAAGCAGACTATTGGTCTGCTTGTACCTTTGCATTTAACTTTATTTCTCTAAAAATGCACTGCAGAGCAATCTTTTAAACCAGTTATCTGGATGGAAAAAATCCCATTCCAAATTAGTAGCTGTTTGTCTGCAGAATCATTTTCAATTACATTATTATTTCTGTTGTGAGACTCATGCAGTTACTTAATAATGCACAGTAATCCATTCTTTGTGTGTGCATGCTAATAGAGTTTCAGTTAACCTGCTAATGTAAAGCAATATTAGATGGAAATCAATCCTATTAAAAACACATGATGACTGTGTCAGTAAGGATGTGTTAGCAGGTAAACATTGCCTTTGAAAAAGTGTGCACGTGTAACACAGTAGCATGAAACATTTGTAACATAGGACTAAAGATAGTCCCCTGAATAAAAAATATAATGGACTGTATGAAATTAAAAGTGTTGTACTAATAAGAATTAGCTTAATTAGAACTTCAGGTGTATCTTTGAGTATTATGAACTAAAACCGTAGGCATAGAGCTTACATCATTGGATAAACAATATTCACGCATCAGAAATGTTATCCAGGCCTATTGAGGCTTGGCTTCTTTGATTCCTGAACACTCACTTGCATGTTGTAAATTGAGCTGGGCTTTCTAATATTGATTCATTCAGTGAAATGTAAATAGGCAGTCATGGTCAGTGTGATTCAAGGAAATAAAGATAAAAGGGAGGAAACAGTAATGGCAGCATTACTGCTTGCAGAACAGCTCACCTTCCTACAATCTGCCCTAGGAAATTATTTATTTCCAAGAGTAAGCTTAGTGCTCTTGAGCTAGATCCTGATCTTCTTCTGTATTGGTTCTTGTTGGTGATACAATAATTACCTGGAAGAATGGGGACAGGGATGATGTTATTCACTTCTGTGTGTGATTAAGCTGTGCAATAGTTTTACAGTGGCTACATAATGTCCTGTTTTCCTCGCTGTAAATACCTTTGAGCAGCTGGACTCCACGTGTGCAGGGTGACTGTTCTGATTAGCAATCTGTAATGTGTAACTTTACAGCCTCAGAGCACAAGTACCACCAACATGCTAATGAGTTATGTTTCTCCTGATCTGTTTATACAACACATATGCCAAATACATATGGTCAATAATTACCTTTTAACTTATTTTATAGTATTAGAAGCAGCTAGATAATCGATTACAATACATGTATTTTTTGTTGCAATGTGTTACCAAATCTGGTATTGCCAAGAGTGATAGCAGAAAGATAGATAGATAGTTTTATCATTTGAAGCTATGAATAAAGTTATATAAAATTAAACCGCACACCATCTGTGAGGTCCTGAAAACTGGTGAAACTGTGATAATATTTTAAGGTGCCAGTTTTCTGCATATCTTGGATTTGTGACTAAAACTGGTTTATAATAACCGGTGTTTTGACTATTGCTGAGCAGCACTTGTGCAGTACCAAGGCTTTCTAGTTTTCCCACATGGCATCATTTGCTTTGGCTTTTTCCTTCCTCTTTCCTTTGCTTATTAAACTATCTTTATCTCCACCCACAGGTTTTTTTCACTTGGGCTTTTCTAATTCACTTCCAATCCTGCCGCAAGGGGCAGGGAGTGGGTGGCTGTGTGGTGCTTTCCTGCTGGCCAGGGTCAGCCCCCCATACTGCTGGATGTGCCTTGCTCAGTGCTGGAATCGTACAGGGTTTTACCACAGATGCAGTGTCTTTTCTTTGCAAACATTATTTTCTGCAGGCAAAAAGAGGAAGTTGAAGAAGCATTAAACACAAATATTTCTTTGCAAACTAATTCCTGGCTGTATCATACTGGAAATGTGTTATGTAGTTTTGTATAGAAAAGGGCATGTTATTGCATAGTTTAACGCTTTGGAACCAAAGTCAAAGCTGAGAGTAGTTGTGTATTCATAAGCTATTCGTATGAATGCTGTTTTGGATTATACATTCACTCAAAGATTTACAAATGTGTATGTACTAAGGACATTTTACTACAATATTAATGTGCAGAAATTTAGAAGTTCTCCTGCTGAAGTGTCTTTGGAAATCTTAATTATCTGGAAAATTCACCGGACTTTGTTAGTTTCTCTAAATTTTCTCGGTCACCTCCTAGCCATCAGTTGCTTATCTTGCTAAAATGCTTTTTATATGCAAGGAATCAGTGTCTGTTACCAAACCTGTATTTACATTTACCAGAGGAAACACTCGGGCAAAGGAGATATTTAAATTGCTTACACATTGATTTTGAACAGTACTTTCTGTATATTTCAGATGTTTCCTCGCTAAGCTTTCTCTATTTTCAGTTATGAAATCTCAGAGTATTGGTGGTGCTTTGGGGAAATCTCTCAAGAGTCCCTTTTTTGGAAAGCAAGCGTTGGCTGTGTCACTACCACTGCTTAATGTTAAAATGCAGTGTTAAAGTAGGAATTTGTTCCCTCGTGGTTTATGGAAGTGTCTGAAAATTGGGAGAGAGCTTGTGGAGCTCCTGAGGCTGAATTACCTTGTAAAAAAACTTTAAACTGCGCAGTCAGATTATTTTTCTGTTACAATCTAATCTATGGTAATTGCAAATCTATTTGTGCTAAGGAGATTAATTCTGCCTCTGAATTGAGTTGAAAGCTTCTCTGTTGCCATCTGGCATTTGGGTGACCCCAGAAAAATATTTTTGCATTTCTAACTGAAAGTTTTTACAATAAACTGATAGATTTACTGTTTTTTTTAGTGAATAGAAATGTGAGGTTTCTTGATGTCTGTGAATGTCAGTGAGCACAGGATAATACTACTTATTAATAAATGATCTTGCTTGCTCAGAATAGCTATTTAAAAGCGTTTACTATGAGATGTGCACTCCAGATCCAGTTCTGTGCACCAGTGAACACGCAAATCAGCGCACGTGTAACTCAGTTTCAATGTGTTGTCCCTTCAAATGAACCATTATTTCAAGCCTTTTTTTTTTTTTATGATAAGAACATAAGATTTTCTTCATTTAAGAAAAATAAGAGAAGCCACCCTAAATAGCTGCAGTTCAACCTGCACATCAGGCAAAAGGATGAACTGCTGTGCAAAGTTTCAGGCTGCACCTGAGGTAAGAATCAGTTAAATATAAAACTGACTTTTTTAGAAAATACTCATCTTGGGTCAGCTTGTTAGTTTGTTGCAAAATGAGAGATTTTCTTTCTAGAATTCCAGTGAAAAACTTGAACTATTTGAAATTCAGACTTAAATACTTCTCTTTTTTCTGTAAAAATCATTACAAAAAAGTCTATGTTGAAAAAGGAAACTACTAATAATTTTAAATGAATACATCCACATATACTCTTTGCCCCATAAGATGCATGAATATATAAAACTGGCCCAAATGCTTTTCCTCATTGATTGTCTCCTATCGCTAGATATCATTGCAGAGTGCAGCAGGAATAACCAAACGGCAGGAAACAGATGAAACATAAAATGTACAGAAATAGTGTTTGTGTAAGTTTCCTGTGTTCTTCTCAGTGAGGTGGCGTGTTGACGTGTTCCTGGCCATGCTGCTTAACCTGAGATCCTAGAGCAGCTTAAAGGATGACACAAGTATTTTTAAACTCTTGTAAGAGAATTTACATCTTCCTTCCAGATGAAATCTGAGAGAAATCTTTGAATTAGGAAAAAAAAAGTGGTTGTCCTCCTGCCAGTACCCCCCCCAGCAGAGATTTGGTGTTTGGTTCCTGGAATAAAAAGGTGATCTGTGTAGTGGAGAGACAATGTCAGCATAAACAGGTCAGGACTGCAGGAGAAAAGCAAGTGAAAGGATGCACAGCGTGGGAGAACAGCCGAGTCTGAAGGCACCCATCACCTCGTGTGTCACTGCTGACTTTGATACCCGTGTGATGTTCAGAGGAGCTGCAGAACATCCCTCTGCCTTAACAGATCCCTTGATCACTCTGCAGTAGCATTTCAGCATGAGAATTCTTTGAGTTCCTTGATCAAAATGTTCATTAGGAACCCTGCTATTAGACAAACACTTGCCTTTGAGGCTGAAGCATTAGTTTAAAGGTGAACAAAACGCTGGGTGAAAACAAGTGCATCTTACATACCAGGGTTTTTCGAAGTTTCTGATGGGGGGGCTGAATGCTGGATATTGCTGCTTTCAAAAAGAAACTTGGCAAGCTGCAGTAACTTCTGTTTGGAAAGCAAATCCAGTGCTGGTTCGAAAAGTAGCTCTTGTAATGTAAAGCTGTTCATTTTGCTCAGAGCTGATGTGAACCCAGGCTTTGGAATTGAGAGCAGTGTTTTTCTTTGACCTCTTTTCTGGGAGCATGGAAGGAAACTAACCCAAATTCAGAGGAGCTGAATGCCAAATCAGGGGGAAGAGAATTGTGGAGGAATAGGACAGGAAGGAGAAATTGAAATGTAAGTCTGGCAACATGAGGAAGATAAACATCAAAAGCTCTTGAGAAGAACAGGACCTGTTGATCAGAAAGAAGTGAACCAAAACCATGTCAATAAGAAATCATACAATGGAATCGCTGATGTTTCAGATATTCAATGCTGCAAGCACCATAAATAACTGAATTGCAATAGATTTGTATCTCAGTTTGGAATGATTTCAGTGAAGAAACTGTAGGCTGTAAGTAATATTTGAAAAGTGTGGTCTTCAAAACTTGCAATTAGAGTTTGTGTGAACTCCGATTACATTTATGTTCCACATTTTTTTTGCAGGTAGATTAACATACACATTTAGCTTTTAAAACGTGCACTGCCTATTGCTGGTTGTTTTTTTTAAACTTAGAATGCTGATTCCCTTCTTCCTTCTTTAGCATCATGAAACAACTGACAGAAAAACCTATCCCCGGTGTCCTTTTGTCAGAATACACCTGACAGAAGAGGAAGAGGGGAAAAAATGGAGAATGACCCAGTAAGGTCATGAACTGGGTGGGAAAGAAACAACACTTGAGATGGAAACAGAAGTGAATCAGGGAAGTCTTTGCAGTGGTGGAGAAAAGATGTGAAGCATCTCTTTAGAATGAACATTCTGTGTCCTCTTTTACAACTTAACACTTCTTAAGCTTTCTCTTGCCTAGGTCTCTGCATCTCTCTGATACCTTTTTGACCAAGGCTGCCTGTTCCTGGGCCCAGCTGCCACCAGCTGTCACTCATGGGAGAATCCGGACTCATGTGCTGAGCATCCATGTGCTCATTAGTTATCCCCAGTGGCAGAGTTTAAAAAGACCACAAGCAGCTTTTCCTGAAGGGCAGACAAACCCTGCTGGGGCATAACACTTGCCTCTTCCTAAACAAGCACTTCATAATTACCCTTAACCAGCCCCTGCTCCTCCCCATCTGTGCCCATGGCATCGTGTTGCCGTGGCAGCAGCTCCTGCTGGCACAATCCTGCCCTAGGAAACTCAGTTCCAGTGCCGGTGCTGCTGCTACTGCCTGTAATGAAGAGTGTGCTATGGGTGCTGCAGTCACCTCTCTTCAGTCCATCAGTGATTTCCTTGTTCTCACACGCTTTCTAAATGTATCTGCTGATGGTTCTTTCATCTCATCTGCTCCTTCTTTTAGAAATGCAGGCTGCATCCCATCTGCTCCTGGAGTTCTTGGCAGCCTTTGCACAGTATAATTTCTTCAATTCCTTCTTGGAGTGAGTCTGGTTTCCTTCAGCATTTCTTCTTCCTCCTTAGTTAATTAATCTCATGTCATGTATCACTGGGACTGGCTAGTTGGGCAACATGGGAACTATTTGTTAAACTTGGTATTTTGTTTTCAAATGGTGAGGAAACACTAGCTTCAAAAATCTTTTCTAGACCGGATGAGCTGCATTTGAAATGTTTTTATTTAAAAGTAGAATAAATATTTGTATGAACTAATACAAAGCGCTTTGGGGCATGATGGAGTTGGGAATGGATACCTCAGTCTTTGCACAGTCAAAACTCATGTGATTTTAGTTTTATTTGTGTGACAGATGGAAGGAAATGCACTATTACCCAAAGAGAATCTAATTATCCTGTGCTTGTTGAAGAAAAATAGATTTCAGTGGGATTTGCTTGCCAGGTAAATCACAGTTTAGATCCTGAGCTAGACATGTGTGATCGAGTGTTTGGGTTTCCTTACTACAAATACTATAAAACCTCCAACAGCATTATGGATTAAGTTCTGCTTCAGATACATGAGAAAAGGTCTTTGAGATCTTGAAGTTCATTTACTGATGGATCTCCAGCAAATTATTCATGTGAATCTTCCTTAGAGATGTGTGTGCAGTTTTTCTTGCAATGGCCAAAGCTACAGTGAGTTTACATTGCAATCAGCTTGGAAAGAGCTGCTGTCCACATTGAAGCCTTGCCTCAGAAAGGGATACTGAAAATGCTGGTGTGCTCTTGATGGAGATCAGCAGTCGTGGCTCCTGACCCCCCTCACCTGGCAGAATTTTCCTCCTCAGTGATGAAAGTCAGAGCTCTGGTGTGCGAGGGCTCAGAGGGACCATGCAGTTGTTAATTAATGAGAATAATTGCACGTGAGTAGTTAATTGCTATTAATACGTTGGGAAAGACAGATGCAAAAGATCTCTGTGTGTGACCTTTACATCCTGCTTCTGTCTCATTATGCCTCTGCCAGGAAGGGCTGCTTGTGAAGCTTTTGATGCCTGTCCTTGTCAGCAGGACAACACGAGCCTTTATTTCCTCAGGGAATTCTGCTACAGATGTTGTGGAAGGTTAATTTATATGGAGTAGCATTTCAGTGACACGTGCATGGGGGTGAATCCTTCCTGCAATGTGACACTTGCAAAAAGTAATGTATCGTTGAGGTGGATGAACCAATTATGCAGTTGCTATGGAAGTATAAACTCAGCCTTATGTAGGTTTTTTAAAAAAGTTATTAGACTACTCACACTGTTGAAAAAAATATATTCATTTCTATTTACTGTTGTATCTGTTTTGTTTAAATATAGACTGTTGTATACAAAGATAATTTAGAAAAATGTTGTCTCTCCTAACTTCATAAATGTCTAAAGACCCTAAATGTCACCTTTCTTTTCCTGCTCAGCTGTTTTGGTGGAACATTTTTAAGAAACAGTGTCTTATTAGTTGATTTTTAAAAACTTCCAGTTTTTACTTCCTTGTAGAGTATGTTGGAAGGAAAATTAAACTGATATGGCTGAGGTAGTTGCAAATTTTAGATCTGGCTTATGTGGTCAAAATTCTATTCAGAAATCATTATATTTGAAGTGTTTATTATCACACTGGATATCCACGCCTCTTTTTCCACCTGACTATACAGCTGGAGTAGTTGTTTTTGAAGCATTTCAAATTGACAACATTTTGAGTAGCATTAAAATTGGTTAGTGCTGTTTGATGTCTTTCTCTTCCAAAGTAACACTAAGTTAAATTTCATGTGCATGGATTTTTTATTTAGGGGATCAGTGGTACATAAATGGAAATGTCAGTGATAAAAATTAGACAACACAGCTACTATATTAAAAAAAAATTGTCAAAATGACTTCTGCCTGCACGTACAGTAAAAATTATATGGTTGGTTTTTTTGCAGTATCAGCTGCAGATCACTGAAGGATTCTTTTGAGTGCTTATTTTCACATAGCAAACTTTGAATGAAGCTCTTTAGCATATTAGCTGGTACTCCTCATTTTCCTTTTAATAGATTATTAGACAAAACTTAAACTTGTTCTTTGCTATGAAAATAATTACCTGCAAGCTTTCTTTGTTACAATTACTGTTAGAAGTGTGTCATAGTACTTGAATACTTCCAGACATAGCTTGAATTTGATCTCAAAAAAAAAGTATAGCTCCTCTTCTTGTTTCTCTTTTATATGGCAGTAGTCTGCAGGCCACTTGAGGATCCTTTTGGGTCCCTTCCAACTCAGAATATTCTGTGATTCAGAAAGGTGTAGATGCTAAAAGAGTTAATCAGAATCAAAATAGCAAGAAATTAGTAGATGCTGAAACATCTACTTTTGACAAATTTCTTCTTAATGTCTCTGAGCTGAGAGCACAAGGTCTTTATTCCTAAATCAGACCAGCTCTCACACTTTCCTACAACATACTACAGTAAACAGTGTAACTGCTGGAGCTGGACCAGAACGTTACAGAGACAGCAAACACCCACTGCTGTGTGTAGAATATGACAATTCTGCACTCACTGATGTCTTACAGGCTTTTAATCTGATCACACTTGAGGAAATAATCTGTATGGCCATTGCTTCTACTGGCAGGCAGTATTAAATATCTCTTATTATGAGGTATTAGGAGATCTGTTTCGATATAAATGCATCTTTGCATGTATCTGTCACTCTCTGCTCCTGTGTATAGAGCCAAGGTTGCATTTTGGATTCCAGGGTTCTTGAAAAATCTTGGCAGCAGCTACCAAATCCCTCCCTTTATTGATATTGCTGTTGTTTGCTGCACAGTGGAACGGGAGGAATCCAAACTACTTCTTCTGGCCTTTAAATAGGTGTTATTTCGTGTGATGCAAATTCTCCTGAAAACACACAGTGCCCCTCTCTGTGGTACACTGGGCTGTTCCCAACATTCCCCTCGCTGCTTCAGAGCTGGGGCTTGCTGACTCTTGCTGAAAGCTGGTTGCTGCTCTGGCTATAAATAAAATACAGTCAGAGGGAGGCATCACTTTTTCTTGTAAACCAAAACCAGTAGCATTGTTTATAACTTAAATAAAATCATACTTGAAGATCTTATATTTGAAGTTAGAATTTTCCACAGAATATTTTAATAAAAATATAGAAATGAAGATACAGCCAAGCAACTAATAAAAAATTAATTGAATTCCAAGATCTATCTGAATGAAAACAAGTTAATAGGACCGTAAGATGGTCAGTAAAATCACATACACCAAGTTCAAGGTCAGAAGTTTTCATCTGAACTATTTAGCTTTGAAAGTAGAAATAGTTGCATGGATTTTAGTATTTATACTGAGGTTTCAGCTTTCCTTTAAAAAGTTAAATAGCCTCATTAGACCTAGTCAAAAGGAATTTAATCTGGAGAAAATGTAATTTAATTTAATAATGACTGGAAATGAACAGACTTATATAATTCAGGATAAAACAGAACATAATTTATAGTTCCTAACATAAAAACATTAAAATCTTTAGCCTGATGCTGTGCCACACTGCAGGGAGTATTTCTGCCTATCTAATACAGAACATTGCTTTAGACCTAGAGAAAATATTTTTGTTCAAATCTTTATTTTAATTTCAGCAAACTACACGGAATACTGAATTAAACAGATCTGAAATGCCAACACTTTTCATCCTGTCTCCTCTGGCAAACATTGAGAACTAACATTAGAAGTGGTATAATTCAATCACGAAAAAGAAATCTATTATGAGGCAAATAATGGGAAGATACATTTTGTTTCTTATACACTTGCAAACCATGAGTCAAGAGTGTGGGCTTGAGTGCCATTTCTGTTTAGTAAGTTTTTAAATTGGGCTCATTTAAAAATTATGTGTTTTATCTATTTAAACCTATAATATGTAATGAGCATTCAGCATCTGGCTGTTCCAACAGGTAGTTTCTGTCTGTACCCCAGACAATCTTGATTAACTTAGTCCTGGCACATTGCTGACTGATCTCGCTGCTTTGTAGCACTTGGTGGTCATAAATTTTCAGTTTTGCTTCTGGTGTTATCCTTCTGCACCTCTGTCTGGGAAACTATAAATTCTGTAGCACAAATGACAGTAAATATTACTGTCTGCAGTCCATGTAAGACAAAGTTCTATGAGCAAAATACCTTGGGGAAAGTTTTTAATCTACTTATACAATGGTTTAGAGAGACAAACACATTTACCTCTGGCTGTTCTTGCTGCTTCACAAATGATACATATGTGTGTTAAAAGGTGTGTATTTTAAATCCCATTGAATATACGCACACATATTTCATGTGATTGGAAGGAGGCCTGGGGTACCTCATGTCAAACTACAGTGTGTCAAAAAAACTGCTTTCTACAAATGATTTCAGTGTCAAAGTTCGTTAAGGATGATTTTCTGACCTTTCAGGAACTGCAGGACAGGAATGAACAAGAAAAACCACGTAGACACAGTATTTCAGGTGCAGAGGACTGGCAGATTTACAGAAGCCAGCTTACCATGGCAGTGCCTGGTTTTATTCCAAGTACCCTGCACAGGAGAGTTGAATAATATGTTTCATCAGCACAGAGGGTTGAGTTTTGTGTAAGTGTTCATATCTTGACTATCAAACCACTGAAAACCACCAGGGGAAGTAGTGGTTGAAATGCCAGCAATGAAGAAGCAATCCTGTTTCATATACATCTCCAAAATGGAAGTGTGAGGAATGAAACAAAAGTTTGCTTTTAGAAATATGGTTTCATGTGATACAATATTTACATCACTTTTGGAGGACTTTAATTACTTTGCATGTAGAAACTTCTTCCTACTTGTAGTAGTAAGTCATTCTTCAAACTGTAATACCTGCTGTGTGCTCTTGATGTGTGTACATGCAGTAGTGAGTGGGTGGTTGGGGCACTTAAAGAATCACCCTGAAAAGTATTGGCAAAAAGCAGGGTTTAATATAAATTTGTGACAAGTGAAGTCATAGAATCATAGAATGGGTTGGGTTGGGAGAGAGGTCATCGTGTTCCACCCCCTGCCGTGGGCAGGGACACCTTCCATTAGACCACAGTTCTCAGAGCCCCATCCAACCTGGCCTTGGACACTTCCAAGGACAGGGCATCTACACCTTCTCTGGGCAACCTGTTCCAGGGCCTCACCACCCTCACAGGGATGAATTCCTTCCAAATTTCTTATCTAACCCGGCCTTCTGGCAGTTTGAAGCCATTCCCCCTTGTCCTCACACTCCAGGCCCGTGTCCCAAGTCCCTCTCCAGCTCTCCTGTAGCCCCTTTAGGCACTGGAAGGGGCTCTGAGTTCTCCCTGAAGCCTTTTCTTCTCCAGGCTGAACAGCCCAGCTCTCCCAGCCTGTCTCCATAGCAGAGAGCTCCAGCCCTCTGGGCATCTTGGTGGCCTCCTCTGGACTTGCTCCAACAGGTTCCCATCCTGTGCTGGGAGCCCCAGCGCTGCACAGAGCACTCCAGGTCTCTCACTAGAGTGGGTTAGAGGGGGAGAATCCCCTCCCTTGACCTCCTGGCCACCCCGCTCGTGATGCAGCCCAGGACACAGTTGGATTTCTGGGCTGCAGACACACACTGTCAGGTCATGTTGTCCTACTCATCCACAAACACCCCCAAATCCTCCTCCTCAGAGCTGCTCTCGCTGCATTTTTTGGTAGAAAGCTGTATATTGACAGAAAATCTAAATTGTTAATGTCTTCTGTGGCAAGTTACAAACTGCAGTGCATGCTAAAGTTGGTTCATTTGTTTTTCCCCTTCTTACCTCATACCAATTCAAGAAGGAATTGTGAAAGACACAGTAAAAGTAGGGGCAATAAGGTGTTTTGAGCCAGCTATCTCAAGGATTAAAGATTTCAGTTTTTCAGGTAATACAGTTTTAACAGTGCCTTTGGGAAATAAGATGAAAGGAAGTCTAAAGCTTACGGTAAAAACAAAAGAGAATAAATTACTTGAGGCCAGTTGTGAAGAAAAGAGAAATGTTAAGAGGCAAAAATGAAAGTGATGAAAAAGAATGGAGAGCAGAGAATTTATCAGCTTCTGTAAAACCCTTTGGTTTTTTTTTTGGTGGTATCCATAGAATTAAGATGATCTACTTTGGGACATTCTGAAGGCAGGTGTATGGTTGTATCTACATTTAAGAAATGTGCAGGAAAAATGTTCACAAATAATCTGAGAGTACTAATAATTTTCTAAAAGGTCAAGTTGTACTCAAGAGAGAACTACAAACAACTTCCTTTATAGTGGAAAGGTAATATAACCTGTTAGGGTTAGGGCTTAAATGTTTGGTTTTTTTCTTTCAGTATGGAAGGTCACTTATTCTGGGCTCTCCCTTGCAAGGTGGGGTGGTACTGATTTTTTTCATTCTATCCAGATGTGTATGGTGTGGTCTGTTGGGACTGCAGAGATGCAAACTCACTCTTGATATGCTTTGCATATTTATACTTAAAATAGTTCCCAGAAATGGAGTAAAAAGGGGAGCCTCGTGTGGATCTGCCCTTTCTTATTTCCTGGAATTCCTCTTCAGGTCTTCTGCCATAACTTCAGTACAGTCTAGTCCCAGTAGAGAATTCAACTAGTTTATAATTCCAGGTGCAACAGGGTATCTCAAATAGTGAGTTGTTTAATCAGTTTAAATCATTGCATCCAAACTGTTTAGTTTTGTAGAGTTCATTTAGGACCATGGTAACATTTAAGTAGGAAGTCCTGTTAACTTTTCTTCCATAGAGACCTTTGTATAGAATATTAATTTTGACTTCTCCAATTAGTTCTGCTACCACCATGTCATAATAAATCCATTGGCTTTGCTTTTTGTTCATGTATTAGTTCTTGGTGACTTTTGGAGCTTAGTGGTATTAATGCTTCTTCCTGATGTCTAGGAATATTTCATCTTGTTTATATGTTGTAACTAGAAAGGTGAAGAACGTGATATTGTAGTTTTAAATCAGCATTAAGATGTCATAGCCCTTCAATATTTGACAATTCTCTGTTTACTTCAGTGTAAGTTCTTGCCCTTGATCGTTGGGTTAACTGCATCTTTCCTTATAGTTTCATACTGCTCCTGCAAGTATGTCTCACTGAGCTCTCAGAGCAAGTATTTGGTAACTCTCTTTCTGAGGAAAAATTTAATGTGGAAATTAGGCAGACTTGACTTCATAAATAATGTGTGTCTAACTTCATCTACAGTGTTTCATAGTGTAGTGTTGGATCTCCATCATAATCCACAATGGCCACTCTCTCAAAGGGCTGCAGGTGTGTTTATTATTACTGCTGTACCTGTGCCAGTACTGAACATATTTTTTAATGTCTGTAAATGTGGTAATTGGTACTTTTATGCCTCCTTTTCTCTGTTGTGGCTTCCAGCATGGTGGTAAACTTCACCTCTGAAGTTGTGACAACAGAGTACCAGGTGTGTCCTACTCCATCAGCTGAAGGCTTTTTTTGGTATTTAGCTGAGAAGCATTGCGGAGGGGATTGGAAATACTTCAGTTCCTTTTATTGGGATCTTTGTGCTCTGCAAGGGGCAAGGTAGTTTCAAAAGACTTGCAAAGGACATGAATTTTCCCCGTTAGCTCCGTGTCCAGATTAGGTATGTTCCTTACCTGGGACATTAAGAAGTGAGGCATAAAATAGCAAAATTGGGAAGACAAGTGAGACAGAGAACTTCAGTGTTTGATATCATGTGGTGGCTGCCACTTTGAAATGCAACTCCTAAACAGAATGTGGGACTTAGACCCACCGAGAGGAACAGGAATTCTAAGAGCCTGCTTCATGATTTTGACAGTGCTGGGTCCTTCGCTCTTGTCTTTGCCAGTGACAAGAGGAAGAGGTTACCTTGGAAACACCAATAGAGGTTTCTTCATTAATGAATGCTGATATGGAAAAAGCACTGCAAAGACAGATAAACCTGATGTGGGTTACAGCCCTTGTTGTGATGCTTGGAAGAATCTGAAGCTGGCAACTAAAATTTGTAACACAGCTTCTGTCCTTTGGTTAATACTGTGGACGTTAACGGGGTTTTTTGTCCAAAAGCACTAGAAAAAAATATACAGCCATTTTGGGTTTAAGGTTGTCAAAAATATTCATAGCACGTGCACTGACAAAAGATAACATCTTGTGAGAACAGTGAAGGGCTGTAAACTGTGAGCATGCATATGGAAAAGAGATGCAATAGAATTTCTTACTAATTTCGTATAATACACTCATACTCCTGTTGAGTTATGGCAGTGTCAACACTGAATATTTAAGGTGGCCACACATTAGGCACGCGTTTGTTCTTGGCCTCTTACTGCTTCTGCCATTCCCTACATATTGACGTTTGTCTGCCCTAACCAGCCCAGGTTTTTTTACATTTAAAGCAATAAAATTATAATTAAGCTGATGGAAACAAGCTAATGATTGTTTTGGCACATTTTGAGATGAGAAAAAAGGAGTAATTAACACAATGAGTAGTTGGGATGGAGGATGCTGCTTAAATTGAAATTTTTGTTTAAAAAGCAAGTAGTTATATATATCCAGAATTTTATTCAGTCCTTTTTCCCCACTTGTAGGAACTCATGGTATGTGATATTCACAAGTACTTTTCCTGTTTAAGATACCCATATCCCCATCAAAAGGATTTAAATTGTTCCAAGACTACATCTGTTTATAATAAAACATTTTTCAAATCTTACTTTTTAGTAATGCTTGGTAATAAAGCCCATTAAATTTTCAGAGTGTGTGATAAAGCGGGAGATAAATGGATTATTTTGAAATGGCTGGAGGAAAACATATAATAGTCATGTCTAGTTTTGATTTAGCTTTCTGTTACAGTGTGAGACCGAGGACGCTGTCAGATTAAGTACCCTACTCTCTTTAAAATACATAAAATGTTGCCATCCATGTAATTGTGTGACAGGCTGGAAGTTCTTGAACACCTAAATTATGTTTTTCCTTGTTTGCCTCTTGAAGTGAGTAATAATAGGGTGCTTGGGTTTTTTTCCAGATAACCTTTTTCATGCTGCTCTCTGCAGTGTGTGTGATGCTGAACTTGGCCGGGTCCATTCTCTCCTGTCAGAACGCTCAGCTGGTGAAGTCCCTGGAAGGATGTCAGTTGGTGAGTGATGGAAAACAAGTTTCTTACAAAGGGCAAGAATTCTGTTTTTCATTTGTTGGGTTTTGCACACATATTCCTTTAATTTCCAAACCAGTGTGTATTTAGTAGAGCGATCTGTAGTTGTTACAACCTGAAAAAAACATTTTGGGAAAAGTTTGAGTGAAAATGTTAATGGATTTAGTGTTCTGCCACCTCAAAAAGTAACTTTTAATATCATAGGGACTTGCTTCTCAGTGTCATGGTGAAAATGATGCTTCAGTAGAATAGGTGGGATACAGGACACATCAGAGCAATGTGGTGGTTGCCACCTGATGTCAGCAGGATCAGGATTTTGTCCAGTGCTTGTACAGGCAGTGCATTTCACAGACAGGAATGTTTTGGTATGTGTATGCTGAGATTTTGTTTGCCAACCTGAGTTATTTTTCTTTTTAATTTCCAAAGTAAATGAATGTTACTTGTGTTCAATAAAATACAGAACAATACAAATTATCATGATGTGACATGCTCTAAATTATTAGAAGGTACAGTTTACCTGAAGCCTTTATATTTTTATCTCAGGAAAAAAGTACATACACATTGAATTCTAGCATATTCTCCGACTTCAACTTGCAAAGATGTCTACAGAAGTGAACTCATGACTGAAATACTTGATTTGAAATAACAAGTGTTCAAACTGTAGTGTCGATTTTCAGAGCATGATGAAATACTAAGTAGCTTTGCCACAGTGTGTTGTACTCTGTAAGGGCAAGTTCATTACATTGTGCCTGTTTATCGTATTGTAACTGTTTCAAAAAAAAACAAACAAAAAAAGCAACAGTTTCTTCTATCCAGACCTTGCTTTTTAGGTTTTCCTTGCTCAAAATCCCTTTTCACTCAGGCTGAGGGCCTGCATGTGAATACATTGCATTGCCATGTTGCAATGCTCATGTATATGGAATTCTGGAGTTCTGCTCTCACAGACCACCCTCTGGGAGGGGTGCACTGTAGTGAACAGCACTGCTTTATGATTAAGCACAGGATTTGACTTAGAAGGTGGTGATGTATTATGCTGGGCATATTTAATTACTTTATTACCATTTTTCACTCAAAAAAGAAAAATCCCAGTTTCCCAGCTTGTTCCAAGTGTATATTTAATTTTAATTCCTTAGATGGCCCTCTGTAGTGTTGTAGATCTGTGCAATCCTGCACTATGTGACTGGTGTGCATTATCAAATCTAAATCCTTTTCTTGCCTCCTAGGATACAAATGTACTCTATGGGGATGCAGCTCTAGGAGTCAAAATCCAGCCTTTGCAGACATGTGGTTTGAAATGTATTTAACATCCCATAGAACTGAACCAGTAAATTTCCAAGCATGGTATAGAAAAGAAGTCAAATTCAAAATAAATTCTGTCAAAGTTCTGGTAGTTCTGTCAAACTCAATCATGCTGAGTGCATGGCTTTAAAAGTGATAACAGTATCTACTGTATTATGGAGCTTAAATTCAGCAGTGTTTCACGTGTAGAGTGGTTATTTGAAGAAAAAGAACGAGACACAGTGGTCTTATTTTGCTTTAAACACTGGGGATTTATTGTAGATTCCATAATATGTATTTTTGTGTGAATATGAGAAACGTGTTCGCCATATGCTAGCATTTTGAATGTGTAATTTGTGAAGTTGGCATTTGTGCTCTTTATCCTGCAGCTTAGCAACATACAACACTGAGGGGAAGAAAGGGCAGTAGCTTTAACGCCTTCTTACGAAAAATTAATTGGAATTTCTTTTTTCCATGATTAGCTGCAGATCCTGTAGCCAAAACCTTAAGATACTGCTTTAAGTCAGTGAGAGTAGGACGTGTACAGAGCAGTTACACACTCGAGCTGTTCATTAATGTGTACAGGAGAAACATTTCTGTATAGGAATTGCTTTTTCAAATAATGGGTCTCTAAAAATTGTGCTTAGCATATATGGGTAGAGCAATTAATATATTTTAATTTACATTCTGTTACTGCACAAGATAGAATATGTTTTATTTCTTCATCTATATTTGTTTTTATTGAGTTTACCTGTCTTGTAAGTCACTTATTCATTTAAAAATAAATGCTGTGGTTTTAATCAAATTTACAGATGATTATTATTCAGAAAAGTAGTGATAGTGTCAATCTCTCTATTGAAAGATTACTTACAATTTTTTTTTGGTTGTACAGCTGAAATTGGCTAGTGGTTATAGTAACATGTAAAGGAAGACTTTTTTTTCCCCTCAATTATCTTCAGCTGGAATAGACAGAACAAGGAAAAGTGGAGCCAGTGCAGGTTCACAAAGAGCTGAATGGCAGAGCCCAGGTCCAGAACTGAGGTTTGTTTGTGTTCCATTTTACCCTGGAGCAGCACTCAGGTCTGTGCATATCCAAAAAATTTTTTTAAATTCCAGGAAAGTAATGTACTCTGTTTTGTTCTTATTCATCTGTCAGTTTTTAATCTTGATATTTCCCTACAATGCAATTTTATCCTTACTGGATCCTCCCATCTTTCCCTTTGCATAAGGTACTGGAATTGACTGAAGTTCCTTCCCATAAGCACACCAGTGGGGCTTTTGTACTTCACTGCCTTGTTATCAGCTTTGGAACTCTCATACTTAATTCTGAAACTTTTCCTTGCCTTTTTTATGTTCCCTATAAAAAATCCTTACGTTTAATTTAGAAGAAGAAGTAAAATCTATTACTTGTTTTACTAGAAGACTTGCATTCTGCCACCTCCTTATTATAAATGTAAAGTAACAGTGTTAAGTAATTCCTAATTTGCCCTTTCTGGGGAGAATGTGTGTGCACTCAGCAGCCAAACAAGCTTCTTTTCAGCAGCATTGATGGAATTCGATGAACTGATACAGATGAAAAAAGTAACATAAGGCCTGTGAGTGTGTGTGTGTGCATGTATTTGTTATAAATCTTGAAGGTCCTTTCCTTTTCTGATCCTCTGCTACATAAAACTCGGGTTTTGATGTGTGTTGGGACTTCTGAAGTAACAGTACTGCTTTTTGACAAAACAAAATGAACTTACAAGACAATTTATGCATATAGGCAGCCCCAGCTGAAGTTTGAAATCTTAAATATGGTTTGGATGAGGGTGTACTGTGCAACTGTCATAAATATGAAGGTACACAAACTGCTGTGAGTGCTGCCTAGCATGAGTAACAATCACGCAGTGGAACACGAATATGTACCGGGTGGTGGGGGTATGTGCAGGGCATGAAGGGAATCATGCTTTCTTCTTGAGCTCTGCCAGCCAAGAAGAGATTGAAACACAGACAATTTTGGAGGCACTACTGATGTAATTGTGTCTGAGGTTGGCAAACACCAGCCCAGCAGCTGGAAGGAGTGATCCCAACTCCTCCCTGAACCAATGCAGATTTATTGTCAGTGCTACTCTCTCTGTTTATGAAGCCACACTGTGAATGGCATTTGAGGTGTGATCTGGGCTAAAAATAAACTGCTTCTCTTTGCTTCCCAAAAGAAAAAAAAAAAGTTAATTTTAGCACTGTTTAGGTCACAGAATAGCTGTATGAACTCTGGATCCTGTCTGCACAAGTGTGAGACAGCAGCAGGGCAGGGAAGGGCGTTCTGGAGCCGGGGGCTCGAGTGCTTTCAGCTGCTGTGTTGCTGAGAGCGTGAATGCAGTGGCACCTTCAGCCGTTTGTCCTGCTCCCCATTACAGAAACACAGCTTAGCAAAGAGGTGACTTCCCAAACATGCAAGAAAAGGTGCACAATAAGGCCAACTGATAAAAATTCTCCAAAAATAATACACTTCCAATCTGGTAGTGAATTGTGAGTGGTTTTGAATATGCTGTGATTCTTAAGATGTCCCTGTGTTTTGCAAGAACTTTCATGTAAACAATTAGCTTTCAACTCATTTTAAGAATTAAATTAAAAGAAGAGCTCCTGGGCAGTACAAAATTATGGAACAACTTCCAGAATGAATTGAGAATCTCTCATAAATGGGAAATCTTGACCGAGCCTTTTCAGCCTTATTTTTGTGACACCTGTTCATTACATGTGATAGAAGCAGCCCTGGGATCTGTATTTCATATTAGAAATGCCAGGTACATACCCTGAGCCAGTGCCTGTCCTTTATTAAACAGGGGCAGCAAGAACCAGAATAGATGATCTTGCAGTAGAAAGTTTTGTCTGAGGTCCATTTTCCTCATGACAAAAACTTTTAGCAGCTGAAGCCTGTATTGATTTGCCTGGTGTAGCCTTTGGCTCCTGGCTTGGCACCGCTCTAAACCCAAAGTGTGAGTTTCAAACTTCCTCAGCAGCATTGCTCAATCACTGAACCATTTCCAGAGAGTTTTGGGGGCAAGACTTCCTCAGTGACATCCAGTGCTTTGATTTTACATCAGCTTGAAGAGCTGAGGTCAGCTGATCATAAACCATTTAGTTGGGTCTTGCTCAGATCTTTTACCTTTTATTAAAAGATTACAGGAATTGGAAAAGAAAGTCTGAAATTGTTCAAGCTGCTTTGTGAGTTAAATTTTATGCTAATGAGAAATAAAACCCACAACTATCATAGAGGTGAGCAAACTGTTTTTCCTTTGTTTCTTTGCAGTATCTGTGGCACAGGGTCTGACCAGTCTCTGTGAGTTGCCATAGACAATTATTTCCAGTGTTGCCTTTGAGAATATGGGAAATGGTGTAATTTACATACCCAATTTTTTCTAAAGCCTTTTACAAATTGTGCTGGCTAGAGGGCAATCTGGAGTCTCAGGAGCTGAAGTCTCCTGAGATAGCTCCTGCCCTGAGTATGCTTTCATCACAGTAAGCAAGCATTCAGTCATCTGTACCTCATCTGGAGAAGTTTATTATGTTCTTTTAATTGACTCTTATTTTTGCTCTTCCATCTGCTGTCCTGGTCACCAGCATGTAAGGAGAGGGTGCTACATAAGCCTGATAGGGGTAGCACTAAAAAATACATATATTTAAACATATATCACTTTTAAGATCATATGAACAATTTAAACATTCTTTGAGGTCTAAGCAGTAAGTAAATACTCTGTTGAAATGATTCTATGTGTAAGACTGTGCAAGGTAATTCTACAAGGAAAGCTGGTACCTGTTTTTGTTCAGGAAATTGGCAACATCCTAGGGAGATTTTGAATTAAAAGTAGCAAATGCATATTTGCATTAGGAAATTTTTTGTGGATTTGTGTCTGGAAATTTCAGGGGTTTTTTAATGTAAAAGGGTGAGTAACAAGGTGATTCAGATCTCACCACCCAGCCGCTGTGCTTCCGTCTTTACTTTGGGAAATAAAGGACTGATTTGTGATCTTGACTCCTTTACTTGTTTTCTGACCGTTTTCTGTTATTTTTGGTTTTCCCATATTGGCTATGATTTTATGTTTATTCAGTTGAGTTACTCTGGTTTCACCTGCCCCTGGAAAGCAAATTTTTTTCAAAAAGAGGCGTAAAAGGTAAAACTGTTTGATATTGAATTCTCTTTCTGTATTTTACCTGTTTTTATAGCTTATATTAACCAATGGAAAACATTTTGCTCCAAGGGTTCTGCACAGAGATTTTAATTTTGCATTTAGTAGTCATTACTGTAACTGTAAATACCATTTTTGGGAAGTGTGTTTCTGTTGATTTATACTTTTTCTGACCTTTTCTTTTCTCCACAGATTAAATTCGACAGCGATGGTGTCTGTGTTTGCTGTGAAATGCAGCATCAAACATCAGGCTGCAGTAACTTGGGAGAAACACTGAAACTGAACCCTCTGCAGGAGTGCAATGCAGTGAGGCTGACCCTAAAGGTGCGTTAGGAGAGAATTAACTGGACCAAAAAGCGTGTGATGAAAGGAGCAGCAGCTGATGTTCTCTCTGTTCATCCACTCTAATATGCAAAAAATATTTTCACAATGCCAGCATTTCTGTGGGTAACTGTTTTGTTAGAGGCTGTTCCAGAAACAGAAGTTAAAACTGGCTGTGGCTGATGCTGGAAGGTGCAAGAACAGGTATCTTTCACTTTGCTGTTCCCAGGTGGTGGTGTTTATTGGTGTTATGGTAAACTGCAGAGAAACACAAAGGATTGCAGAATGATGAGGTGTTTTGTGATGTGCTGCTACCATGAAGGCAGCTGGACATTAGCTTGGGAGAGAAGAGTGTTCTTTCTGGGTAATGCTGGAAATGTGCTTACGAACTGCCCTGCAACGTTGTAAGAAGTTTAAATCGTGTAGGGTTTTGTGTTACAATTACCCAGATGAAAATTTGAGAGCAAATACTAAGAATATTGTATGAGTGAGTTGGATCTCAGTGTGATTGCTTGCTTCATTATCACCAAATGGGAAGGCATCGATGCTACGTTGTTTTGAAAAATAATAAGGGATCAATGAAAGAACTGCTCAGAAAAAGGAACCCTAGCCTGAGAGGCAGGTATTGATTCATTCTAAGTTCAATTTCATGATTAACAGAACTAACTCTGCATCTGTGACTCTCAATTTCAAAGTATGTATTTTAATACAATTAATAGAAAATAATGGAGTAAAGTAGAGAAATTAGTTGTGAGAAGCATCTTAGGGAGGTAGACTATAGGGTGGATCCTGAGAAAGCTGTAAAAGTTTTACTGATATTTGAAGATACAGTTTAAAATTCAGAATGGGTAGAAATCCTGTACAAGGTACATAGTAAATACCTAAATGTTCTTCAGCTTTGTTAAGAAAAAGCAAAAAACTACCACCAAGTAGTAAGAATCAGGTAGAAGTTAAAACGTTTTTTCATGGACCCAAAATTAAGTAAGAACTCTGCTTCAGGTTTTAATGAGGATGATAAAGGTAATAGAGCAAAAACCTACTGGGTAGCAAGAGGTTAGTAAGTGGAAAAGAAGCATAACTTGACATTAATAGTCAAAACGTGGCAATCTGTAGTGAAATGTAGTACAGGAGGGTAACTTCTGAGAAGGACATTCCTCAAAGTGTGACAGATGCAGAAACATGAACCTGTCATTCAGGAAAAGCTGACTTGCTAATTCCATAAAAATAAAGACTGAGGGAGCATATGTTTGCTTCCTGTAAATATGTCAGTAAGGTAAGCTTTAATGAGAGGGAAAACAACTGTTTATCTTTGGAGGACATTGGCAGCATATGAAGTGAGTAGAAGTGACATATGCTGAAAATCAAGGCAAGGTTTCTAACCAGTACAGCAACCAGAATACCAGCACAAAACAGGATTTCTTTTAAGATACAACTCTATCATTTATAAGGGGAATTGACATATGAGCTTAAGCTATAGGAGAGTGGATTTAAACACAGGAGTTCCCATGAGTATAGTCTGAGTGCAATTTTAATTATGTTTGGAACTTTTCATCTAAGACAGGGTAGTTAGGAAAATAACTTTTTCAGAAAGTTTGTTACATCTTTTTCAGTTTTAATTCTACATTTGCTTTCTATTTGGCTTAGCTCTGATTCCTGGCTGTAAATTTAAGAACAGCATTCTGCTAAGCCCATAAGAAAAAAAAATACAGCTCGTTAGATAACAGCTGATAGTGATAAGGCTCACCCTCTTTAATTGCTATTAACAACTACAGTGTGATTTTAAAGAAAGAGATGTTTTAGTACCAAAAGCTCAATTGTGTTCATTGTGTGAGGAGCCAGAGGGAGAGAAAATGTAGAGAATCAGAGATGATTAAGATTATACAGTTCTGTGTATAACATTCTGTGGGTTTCGTGCTCCTTCTCTTTATTGGGAGTGGGGTAAAAAGCTCATGTTTCCACTAAGTCATCTGGGGGTTTTTGGTGGTAGCAGCTGTGGAGCTCCCTGTGAGCAGAACAATGGAGCACGTGTCACCTGTCTGATCCTGTTCCCAGGCAGCCAAACAGGACAGGAAAACCAACAGCGGCTGCTGGTCTTGTGTGCATTAACTGTGCCTTGCATGATATTGAGGGGGCGGTTATAATTGCTTTGAAAAATCTCTAAAGTTGTTGTTGTTTCTGCTATGAGCCATCTCTTTGTGCTTTTTTGTAAATCAATCCTCCTTTCTTAATTTCAAGCCCTGGATAAACTACTCAAACATTTTAATGGGGACACAAGAACTACCCCTGCAGTATGTATGCTCACACATGTGTACACATATAGATTGCAAATACTGACTAATCTATGAGATAAGTGATGATTTCTGAGATTCGTTGAATAGTGGGATTTCAGCACAAAATTGTATGTTACAGTAAAATAGACAAAAATACTCTGCCATTTCACTGTTGTAATGGGGACTGAGCCCATTCAGGGATGGTGAATTGGTGGGGTTAGAATTATATTAATAAGATATCATACTTGTTGCCTTGTCTGCACACCTCAGTAACGACAGCACAGTGGCATGATGTGATGAACTGTCATTAAGATCTGCAGGCACCCAAATCTGATCCATCCGTTTTACAACAGAGAGACTCCCTGGTTTCTGTTTTTCACTAGAAGATGTGTTTTTACAGCTTCCTGCGTTAGTAGCTCCTAAACTGCCCCTGAAAATAAGGTTCCTTGCTTTCCTCTCGATACTCAGGGTCAATAATCTGTGCTCCTAAAGGATGTCAGTGTCTCAGTATCTTGGTTTTTTTTTTACGGTATCCAAACTTCTAGAACAGCTTTATCCTGTGTTAGGAAGTTACTTGACTTAATTAAAGCCAAATGAAGGCACAAGCAAATCCTACCTATTTACAAAATTAGTTAAAAGAGTTTAAAAGGGTATGTTAAGAATCAGGTGTCCAAAAATGAGATGATGGCCCCAGATGGGATGGACTTAGGATGCAGTTTCAATAACATCAACCTAATATGTTTTTCCACAGGAAGTGTGTTCGTTTGTGGATGAAATTTTGAGGAACTGAGCTTTTCTTGTAAAGTTAATTAAAATACAGTGGCTGAATTTTCCTGACATCTTTCATCTATGAAAATTATTTCTTCTTTCTAAACTCAGAGTATTCTGAGTTTAAGATGCACATGGAACATTTTGAGAGGATGACATTAGGTATTTAGAAGTTTAAATTATTTTGTAATGTATTATTGCTGTCTGATACTGGCACGTCAGAGGAGAATGTTACGCTGTTTTGGTTTAGTAATGATCCAATTGAGTATTTTGAATTACTTTTAACAGCTTGCACAGTCCAGAATACCTGCAGACATGTATGTGAATTTATAGATTTGCTATTTGCATAATTGCTTCCTACTTTACTTAAGGTGCATCTGTAGAATGCTTTTGTGACTATCAGGCAAGGAGGGAAGCTGATTCCCTCCTCTGTCTTCAGAATATATATTTGGTTTGGAGCTGCTAAAATTCAAGTACAATATAAATAGTAAATGGTTTTTCAGGTTTCTGATTCCATTCATTAGTTAGGCATTTCTATTAGAGATTTATGTAGCTCGGCGCTCTTCCAGTCTTCTGTGTAAATATTTTCTTTCCTCTCCTCTGAATCCAAATTTATTGTTACTGATTTTCCTAATGACCAAGTCTACTCGTATGTTTAAATTTCTTTTCATTCAGAAGAAGGTGCTTCCACTTGCAAAACAGAGAAGGATGGCTCCTAACACATTCTTTAGAGTTCTGAGAATAGCCTTTCCTCAGATTTACTGTAAGACCAAATGCAATATTACTAATTTTGTTGAATAACTTACCTGAAAGACTTGATAAGCTACTTAAAACTGGATGAAGCTCAGCATAGAATAAGTAATTCCATACCAGATTTTTAAGTTCTGGACTTGTTTCACATTCCTTTACAGGCAGCTGAAAATATTCCCTACATTCAGAGTGTATTTACCACACCAGAGACCATCAAAAATGGGGTGGGTCAGGGTGGACTTTGTAGTCTGAATAGCTGAGCTGCTTCTCCTTCCTGAGAAGTTTTTCTGTTCCTGGCTTGGGCAATGAGTGAATATGGTTGTAAACTTCTCTCATGGCTGAAAAGGTGCCTGTTTGAATGACTGAAATCTGTTTATTCCATCCTTGTGCAGTTATTTTATAAAATCTCATTCTTTCAGGAGTCTCTAACTGTTGTATCCCCAGTACTAAATTTAATGCAGACACCTGAGTTAGAAGGTATGCAAACTTGCATGGAGAAGACCTTTTTCAGTTTATTTTTAAGTAGCAGCTGTGCACTGCTTCTTCAAAATATAGTAAATATTTTAGATGCATGTAAGACAGTGAATTATTATATTGTACTGTCAAACCTTAAATCTATTTTATGAAGTGTTGGCCATCTCTCCATTTACAATTCGATGCGTGTTTGAGACCCATTTGGTTCAGAATTAATTCTTGAGTCTTCCTTGTATTAGAGCAGATATTTTTCCCGGTGTTTTTCAGATGTATCCAGTGAGAACAACTGAAGTTATATTTTGAGTTAAAAGGATTGTTGTCCTTGAATTCTTGAATAAAAGAGGTACATTGACACTAATTTCATGGGTGAAAAAGCTTTACTGCTCATTATCTCTTTTCAGGATACAGTAGTATAAGAAATGAAGCACTATAATTGAAGTCAATCAAGGAGAAAAGAAATCATCTCCACAGCACTGCAGCCGCGGAGCTGGGTTCAGCCATTGGTCGCTGGGGATGTTTAGATCCCTGTGTTCAGGGCTGCTGCTCACAGAGTGTTCTTTTTGCACATCAGCGAGCTGATTTTGCTTCTTTCATCGTATATTGACTAATGTCTCAAAAGTGCCAAGAACTTAAGAACCTCAACGACTACAAGCCTTTTATTTCCTCAGGAAAATAATCTATTGAGCTAGCAAAATGTGAGTGTGTTGTAAAGAGAGCTGCCAGTTCAATACTGTTGAGCAGGCTGGAACTCATAAAATGAAATGGATGTACTTGTTTCCTTCTAGAGCAAAATAGGCTTAAATACAGTTTCTCCATTCTGTGTAAGCAGCACAGCTGATTAATTTTCTGTGTATTTTGTGAGTAATAGTGCTTCATCTGTGTGGCATGGTCTGTACTGAATGTCAGATTCTCTGGTTTGGTGTTCGTGCATGTAACTTAATTTACAGCACAGTTCATTGCTATGATAGGAAGAGGTGAGAGAGTGACTAAATATTTACCAAAGTCTGCATGTGAGTTGAGTTTTGAAGATGTCCAGACATTCCTCTTTTAGTCCGGCTTACTTGATTGTTTTGAAAGGTAACTGATATTAGAAACAAATTCAGTTACAAATTTGGTTTCTAAGCTGAAGGAGCTCTCTGGGTATGGCCACCATTAGAGTGAAATGATACTATTCCAGTATTCCTTTGTATTTGCTGTGATAGGAGGTACAAAAGGTTTTGAAGGACAAAATTTCAGGAGGGTGAACACACATGCAGTGATTCTAAAGGACCCAGCTCTGCCAGTGCTCCCATCACTGGGTGATGGGATTCGTGCCATTGTCATTTTTCATTTTAGATTCTATCTCATCTCTTTGCTTCTGTAAGGTAATTGCATGTGCTAACAGCTGTTCTAAATTGCTTTGTTAAATTATTGTTTCTACAGTTGAGTTATCGAAGTGACAATCACCAATTTTTTACTTATTCCAGTTTGATACCATCTGACTGCTTTATCACCCGGCAGTGTGATGGAAAACAAAGAAAATCAGATTTTAGGACAAATTGCTTTTTGAGTATACTGCAGGATGGGGTGTTTTTTTCATGTGATGTTCTCAAGTAATTATATCCTAATTTTTTTAATACAAAATATTTTTTAAAAGTTGCAATTAAACATTCAGATTTTAAATAATACTCAGGTTTTGTAACACAACTCCTGTTTAATGTGTTCTCTAGGCTTTTGGGCTACACATTTAGAGAACATGCATTTTTATATATTTATGTATTATTTTAATTGTGCTAGTAAAGGAAGAACTCTGAGGCGCAGTAGCACAAAAACAGTGTCAAAAGGATAATAGTGAAAACAGCTTGAATTAGGAAAAGAAGAAGAAAACATAGATGTCCTGTCCTTAAGTTGGACATATGGAAAATGATAGTGGGAAGAAGATTTGAGAATGTGCAGGTGTCCTTTGGGACCACAGCATAAGTCAAAGGTGGCTGTTATTATGGAGGGAAAGCATGACAAACAGTTATGCAGATGCTGGCACAATTAATTTGGTAATTGTTCAGCTGTAATATAAATGGAATACTGCAACCATGAAATCTTGCTTTTGTCACCATCAGTATGAAATTTTAGTTCAGCTTTTGAGATTTACTGAGGGACCTACTTGGGAAAATAAGTGACCACCGAGAAAGAGCTCACAATGCTGTCTGACTCCTGTGGGTGGATATCTGGATTGATCTAGGCATGGTTCCAGGCAACTCTGACAGCTGATTCCACTCTGAAGGGGATTTGTGTCCTCTGCAGTTAGTGAGCTAAGGTGTATCAAGAAAATTGTCTATGTAACTTGTAGAAGAAGAATTCTACCTAGTACGTTATACTTATCAGAGCATTAATTATCATATAAACATGCTGAAGAATCAAATTTTTGTCTTCAAAAACAAAGATAGCATCTAAGAGAAAATTGGTTCAGCCATTTGTGAGGAGCAGAGAATGGTATTTCACGTCATTAGAGATTCACATGTTGTTTTCTGATTTGCATTCTGGTAGATGTCAACTAAAGCTCCCTGAATTTGTATTTAATACAGATTTCCTGCTGCTCTAAACACCTCTAAACATAGCTGTCTGTGGCTGGGGGCTGTGGGGAGTTACAGTTGGCCCTGTTGTGGTTACTGCTTTTTCACAGACGTTTCCTAAAGGACATCTTAGTTGTCACTGTGTTTGTTCCAGCAGCAGTCTGTAAGCACCAACCCTGTCCTTCTGGCAGCGTGTTTGGCCATGGAGGGCTTTAGTTCCTGCTCACTTTTTATCTCTAGCTGAATAAATGAGTGTCATGAATTACCTAATTATTTTTTCTACAGGGCACAGGGAGTGAATTTCCTGAAAATGGTAAATTGCCTGAGGCTGATGAACGTTTGGGGAGGGTGGGGGGAGTGGGGAGCAGAGAAGGGTGAGTTGTGGCTTGATTCCTGTTTGAGTTGAAACAGACTTTAGGATAAAAAAGCCAAAACAAATAGAGAAGCAGTCTTGCTTCAAGAAATATCTAGTGATGGTGAGGACTCCACCATCGTTGCTCAGTTATTACTGTCTCTGTTAAAATTTTAAACTTAAAATATTTTCTGCTCTTTGTTTAACTTCACTGCTTTTTTACATTTTCTGGCCGATAGATGTCTGCTCCTTATTGATCCTTAGGAAATCATAAAAACTCTGCATCACTGCATTTGGAATTTTCTAGTTGTACCTTCACCTTCAAAAAGACTGTAGCAGAACAGTAACTGTTGTGTGCTTAGCCTGGAAAGGAGTGTGTGGAAAGAGGCTGCTGTTCCTGTGGAACATCAAAACAGTAACGCTGAATAACAGAGTGCAGCTGTCCCAGAGTGCCAAAGAAAGTCTCAGGATGGGTAAGGATGAGTGTAGCTTGCAAGGCACAGGAAATAATCCTCACTCTAGAGTCAGTGTTTGCAAGGCCTTCAGTTGTGCCTAGTTTAGGATTCTGCATTTAAGGAAAAATGTTGGACCAAGGTGAGGTGAAACAAACTAAATTAAGGAAAATGATCAGAGGCCTAGAAAGTTGATTTCAGTTGAGGATTGGAGAAAATGGGGTTAATATGTCACACAGTAAAGGTGGAAAAGGCTTCAAGAGTGATAATAGAGTTCAAAAGTGTAAAAGTCTGCTGTGTAACAGCCTGTTCCCAAGAGCTATGGAAGAAAAGAAGCTGTGGGTTTCATCTCTGGGATGGACATAACCAGGACACTGATGGTAAAAATAAACTCAGGAATAGTGGGATGAAGCTGTGGGATCTTTAGGAACAGATCAAAGAAACATCTGTCGTGAGACTTAGAGGCACAGTTAAGTCTGTCCTGAGGCGTGTAAAGTTGTATGAGGGTCTTGGAGACACTTTGCATCCTAATTTAGAACTTTGATTTTATTATTTAGCATAAATGGTATTAAGTTATGCACTCAGATTAGCTAAGTCTTTTGTATTTAAATGGCTGCAGTAAGCAATGAATGAAGTTTCTTCCTGCTAGGAAATTGTCATATTTCTACCCTAGATCTTGTCTCTGCCTCAGTGTTCTTTACCTAGGTTTGCACATGGAAAGCAGAACACGCAGGATCTCAGTCTTTTTTTTTTTTTTTTGCCACTGCTAACTAATTGAATCTCCAGGGATCACTTTGCCTGTTTTCCTCCATCTGAATGCTCTAAGTGGGTCTGTATGATTTTGTATTTGAGTGAGTCCTCTGTATCACCTTCTGTGAGTTAGAGATTGGCCCTTGCAGTATTTTGCTGTTAATGCTGATGATTCATTGTTCCCCTTGGCTGGGGGCTGGCCAAGAAGACAGAAGACTACTGACCAGACCAGCAAGAGCAAATCTGGCTCGGTGTAAGTTATTAAATGACTAAAACTTGTTAGCCCATTTATTGTCTGCCTGGTTGCCATGGCTGGCATTTCCATCTCCAAATGAAGGTCACTTGAGGAGCATACAATTACAGGGGCAGGAGTAAATCTGCACCTTTCTATCGTTTGTTTCAGTACTGTTGGGAAAAACAAAGCGATTTATAGCATGGAAGTTATTTCATGCACTGGCAGTGAATGAAATACTCTTTTAAACTTAAATCCTGATTAATGTTCTTTACACAGTGAGTGTTTTTTACTCATGGTATTGTAGCAGTTTTGATTTAGTTTTTCATCTGTTCTCTCTGCTGCTTTTTCTCAGATGCTTTTACTGGCATTCAGAGAACTGAGGCACACAGCTGCCACAACAGCCATGCAGTTGCTGTACAAGGATTGTTGTAGTTTTGAAATGTTGCCAGCACTCTAAATTATTTTCTTTTCTTTTTACTGGCTGTGGAGAAAGTAAATACAAATCCAGTGATTGGAAGAGAGATGGATTCTTTATTCTCAATGACACCATTGCTATAAAAATGTTTCCATTTTAATTCAAATGTTTCTTTTCTTTTATTCTACTTGTTAAAACAATATTCTGTGTTCTATTTTAAACTTCTTTTTCTTTAAAAAAAACAAGCCAACAATATAACCGTATGCACTCAGTTCATCAGTAGAAGGTGAAATGCCTGGGTGTGTAATCACTGCATTTCTCTCATGTATAAAAATATTTCAGATGCATAGAGTTTCTGACACAGGATATGTCTCTATTTCATGCTAGAATTTCCATTGAATTTCTTTAACACACAACCCTAAGTTGTAGACTTCAACTACTGAAAGCAATAATATTTCTGCATGTCTTTGTTTTTAATCAGAAGTGTCTTTCATAGTATCTTTCTTGTGATAGCTGTAGCTTGGAATCCACTGTGAAAGACTAATTTGTCTTTTTGGGGAACTAGAAAATTTGAACATCAATATTGCTGAGGAAATATCTAATAGCAAATGTGTTGTGAGAAGTGGGAAAGGGAAGATGTTTGTTTCTGTAATTGCTGCCTTTGTGGATTGCTACATGAAAAAGATTACAAGCTAAATGGGTTCTACCCAGTTATTTGAGACCATATTAATTGATGGAAGTTGACAGTGTTTGTTATCAAATTCCTCAAGCATTTCCTGTCCTTTGTGTCCCTGAGATAAGAGATGATATTCTGATGATGTCTCTTCGCAGGACCTGTTGTTCAGTGTGTGCGCTCTCAATATCATCTCCACCATTGTCTGTGCTTTGGCAACAGCAATGTGTTGCATGCAGATGGTTTCTTCTGATCTTCTGCAAATGGTGAGTACGTTTCAGTGACAACACAGGGGTTTGTCCAGCATAACACAGTGTCCTTCTCTGTGGATGTTCATTTGCACCCACTCTTTGCTTATAAACTTAAGCCTATTTGTGTGTCTCTGTGCAGTGTTAGAATGTGTGTGTACATGGGTGTATTTTTTCTCTGCATACATCTATATAAATACAGCATATAGATGTATGCAGTGTGAGGAGCTGCTGTGTTTTAAGTGTTTATGTATTATATTGGAGTGTTATGATCAGGATTTTGCAATTGGGAGTTGTTATTTTTGTTAACGAGGTTATTAACGAGGTTCAGTTACATATGCACGTTACATTTGCTGTCATCGCTTGTATATTATCTCCAGCTTCCACACTCCCCAGAGCAATTACTTAGCTTTGAGATCCCAGTTTTCACTACTAGATTGGTATGAGAATTGTGGAGTACGAGAAGTGCCAATAACTGTGTTTTCATAAGGAAAACATGTTCAGCTTCAGAGTAGCATTTGTGTTCAAAACAAGAGGGAAAAGGGTGATTAATCTTCTGCATAGTCAGCTGCTTCACAGGATGCTGTCTTGTTTTGGTTGGACAAAGGCAGCTTTCCTATTCCAAATGAGTGTTGGGATTCACAAGGTTTCAGTGTAATGTTGAGACAAAAAAAAGAAAAATTTAAAAACCTTTGTATTTTTCAGGCCAGCTACACTGCTTGTAACCTCACTCTATTGCTGATTAACCTAGGAAATGTCCTGTTAAATAAGGGAGGGCAAACACACTAATACTGGTCATTTGTACATCTTGTATTGGAAGAGTTTGCATGGATGGAAGACTGGCCCAGCAAGTTAGCTGTAAACCATTTAAACTACACAGAAATGTTGTATATCCTGCCATATAGGCATGTGGTTGTTTTAAAAATAAATAAATAACTAGAAATACACTGGGTGCCATGGATATTGATTGAAGTGCACGAATTACAGAGATAAGGCTGTCCTTTCTAGACAAGTGTTCCAGTCACTGGGTTTCAAACCCAGTTAAAGAATATCTTCAGTCTGGGATCTGGTGTTTGCTTCACATAGTAATGGATATAATAAGTTAGGCTCCTATCTTTAGGTAATGACTACAAATAGTACATAAATGCATTTTTGCTATAGGGCTCTGTGTATGCATATTGTGCAGGCTTGTAAACAATGCTTATTTAATAACTTTAGTAAGGATGTGAAACAATTAACAGAAATAATCATTTCAGCTGATGACACTTATATTTTAAAAGTTAAAGGATTTTTACCGTATTCTGGATATTCTTTCTTTTCACACACTCTCCCCCTCTGTATTTGCTCCAAGAATGCCCATTGACTAAAGAACTTTTTCACCTTGCAGTGTTGATGGGGAGATGAAGAAAATATCACACCCTGAAAAAATCTGTCTGTCTAGTGGAAAAATGGTAGCAGTGATCCAGAAGTGTAAATATCCAGGAATCTTGATCTACACTTAATGGTATTTAGCAGTGTCAGAGAAATAAAAAGGAATAGATAACAATGAACCCAGAACAATATGAAAGTACTTCCAATAGGCATATGCAAGAAGCAGTAACCTCAACAGGAAATCAAATTCCTTAAAAGCAAATAAATAATTTTTCTCTCTGCCAACTCATTCTTGATGTCTTTAAGATTGTTTCTTTCCCACCTGGTAATGCTGCCTTTATGTTAATTTCTTTTTGCTTCCTATGCTTTGTGTTTCCAGCTTTCTGTCTTCCTGCTTGGTTGTCCGTTCTCCCACCCTTTCAGCTCCATTGACAAGAGTTTTCTTCCCTCTCCACAGAAGAAGGGAAATATATATATATACTTTTTTTTATTTTTCTGCTCAATCCCAATCTTTTCTTGTTTATCAGTTTTTCCCTTTCTTTTTTCAGGTTGCTGAGGCAGATTCCCACCGGGCCTAAGTGAGCGTAACTTCCCTGGGGCTACGCTGACTTAGACCAGCTGAACTCTGACCTGAGGATTTCTTTTTCTTTCACTACTTTCAGCTATTGTCCCATGATCTGCAGTTCCCCTTTGCTCTACTACACCCAGAAATCTGATTAACTTCCTTTTCTCTTGCTTGTTAATGCTGGATTTGTGCTTTTTCCTTTTACTTTTCACTGATGTGTGCATCTTCTCTTAGCTGGGTTGTACCATGCTGGAATTCGGACAGCAGCAGCAAAGAGATACCACTCCTCATAGCTGAAGAGGTTTTAATTATTCTGCTGATTGTTTTACTCTGTTCTACAGTATTCAAGAGCTCCGTAGGCTCTCCTGTAGCAAGAAGAGGCAATAGGGAACACCCTCCTTGGACATCATTAAGTTACTGTTAGAGCATCGGTTCTGTGATTCCTGTGCTGTGTTAGTGTTCTTGTCTCAGAAATTAATCTGTTAGAATGGTAATTTTTGCAAATACAAAGAATTCCAATTTATTGCTTAGCAACATAAAGCAGGTGTAACACAGTCTCAAGAAAATCTGCAGCAATGATTCTGTGATTTTGTGCTTTGTTGATGACTTTTGCATGCAGTGAGTGTTTTGATTTGTACAGGGAAACTGATGTATTTGCTGGAAACTGCTGTCTTCTGACATCCCAATCTTTAGGAAAAATGTCCTAAAAACATAAACACAAGCTGTCCAGCAGTAAGCACAGTTAAAATTTTCCAATGAATTTGAAGAGGGTTTTTTTGGTTTAAAAATAGTCCTACCTAACAAATATTTTATTTCAAGTGTTAAGGGAAAAAAAAAATACTGCAAAATCCTTGAAAATATTTTTATTGCTTTATATTTTATTTTATATTTTTTCTAGATTGTTCCTTATTTGAGTGGACTGTTTCAGAAAGTACCTGAAAATTTTAATTTCACTTTAACCTTTCTCATTGTGTTAAGTATATGCGTTTGCTCAGGCAAAGAAACCCTATCAATTGTACTAAAGCTGCAAGAGAAAGTGATACCATAGCTAAAGATTGAAAAGGCATTTGTTGTGTTTCACTAGAGAGTTTAAGGCTGCACTCCATTACAGGGCTTCCCAGAATTGTTCTTTCTATGTACACACCCCTCTAGGAGATAAACGTGAATCAAATCAGATCGTATCAGGGCTCTGTAATGTGAAGAAACCCCTCTTAATAACCAAACTGTCACTTCCATGATATTTCATTTGTTGCCTGAGGCAGTTTCAGTTTGCATCTTGTCTGATGAATGGCTACTGCAAAAATGCACCCTGTTTTCTTCAAAAGGTAGCTGCCTGGATTAAACTAAGAAATACAAGAAACGACACCCACTGTGGTCAAGCTAAAGCATGAAGTACACCTATTGCACTCCTCCTTCCACTCCAGCTGTTTGTACAGTCCTTATCCTAGAAGTGCTGGCACTGATATCATTGAGTGTGTTCTGATTTTATCACCATCACTGTTAGTGGCTGTTCATGTTATGTGATACCTAAAGCCATCTGTTATTTGGTAAAGAAAATAAGGTAATGATGACACATGCGAGCTGTAACATTTAATTACTGTTTTCATCAGTCCTAATGATAATTCAGCATGTCACTGTCTTAATAGGCTGTAGTTAATATTTCTACTCAAACACCTCACAGAAAGTATCTCTGTATGAGGATAACATCTTGCTGGCATTGTTTAACCTCCATATCCTGGTGAAACAGTAATTAAAAAAATCCTGCAGGGTGAAGCTTAACTGAAAATTGATCTTATGTTATTACATATCATTTATTATTTAATCTAATTGCATCAAAACCTAAATACTACTTTCTTGGGCATGAAGTTCACTTAAAGGTACTGTAACACCCAGGTGGCAGTCCCTTTAGAAATATGCATTGGGAATGACATACATCCGTATAAAGATCCTAAATGTAAATATGGTTGCATAAATACTCCCCTCACACCCACCATAAATGCAAATCTTTGATCACAAAATCTTCTGACATTTTTCACAAATGTACCATTTTTCATTAAACATTTTATTGGTAGAATAAGAATATTTGAGACTAAAATAGGGTCATCACTTCAAAAAGGAGCAATGCCCATGAGGCTACAGAGCTAATGGCTTGTGATGGCTGTGGGAACAGCAACTGGAAACAACTGAGCAGAAAAATCTGAATGTGTTTTCCTTATCAAAATGCCTTCTGTCTCATCATTTCCCTTTAAGATCAGGGACAAATTAGAAGAGTCAACCGTGATCCTTCTGTTCTTGCAGACAATTAGAGTCTACATTTCCCTTCAGCAGATACTGATTCCATGTTTCAGAAAAGGAAAACAGCAACCTGTCCAGGAGGACAGTTAATTGAAGACAGAATTATAGACTCGAGCGTATTGCACAGAGCTTTTACTCAAGATAACATGCCAATATTTAATTATATGCGGTTAGAAATTTTTATTTCCCATTATCAAAAATTAACAGATTTTTATAAATGACTGAAATGAGAATAATGAACCCTATAGTCTCCAAAGGACTGATTTTGAAGTTATACAGTACATTTAATAAATGTGATACGGACGGCAGAGGTAATTACATGCAGATATGGGAAAAACTCCAGATAAGTTTCCCTCAGAGCACCAGTCACACACTGATATATGGCACTTGTGGTTTAGATAAGCTGTAATTGCTGAGCAGTGGCTCCCAGCAGTGGCATTCCATGGGGTCAGTAGTGCTGAGCAGCTGCAGGATCTACAGAGCAGAGGATGTCTTTGCTGATGTTTAGAGGGGAGGTCCCACAGCTGGGAACACTGTGCAGAGTTTTAGTCTCACACACCTTGGGCAGAAGGATGGACCACACGGTATCACATGAGGAACTGTTTCCATAGAGAAATCCATTGACAGGTCTTACCTGGTGTTTCTTCAGTTCCTTAACTGGGTCTCCTCCATCAGCTTTTACCTCAGTGTACTCAAAATATTCAGAACATGAATAATACCTTCTGATCACTTCAGTGACCAGCTTTTAGGTGACCTCTCAGTGAAGAGCTGGAAATTTGGTCTGACAAAAAGAGAGTGAGTTTTACAATTTTACATATATCTGTGTAAAGGTGTTTATTTCACCTGGAAAAGTTAAACACTGAGAGAAGAGCTGTGCTGTTCTTCACTGGGCAGGGATAGCTGACGTGTCTGGCTGCAGGCTGTGAGCTGGCAGAGGAGGTCACTGGTGTCCAGCCCCATCGTTGGCTGTGTGGAGTTCTCAGCACTGTGGCAATGGACCCTTGAGTATAACTGCATTTTGAAAAACTTTTACCTCTTCTGGAAGTGGAGTACTTCTAACATTTGTGATTCTAATTCTCTGCTTCCTAACAACTTGCTGCTGGTGCCATGACAAACTTCTGTATTGAATGCAGGTCCAAGGAGTGGGTACAAAACCACAGTGTTTTATTCTTCCCTCATAACTGCAGGCAAAATAAAAAACTAAATGCTCGGTGTAATGGCTGTTTAAATCGGGCTGTTCAACTCTGTCCAAGTCAGACATGCCCAGTGAAAACGGACCACCTTCTGTGTGCAGTGTGTGCTCTGTTTGCACATCCCTTTAGCACAAGCTCCAATCTGTGTAAAGCCCATTCGGTATCAGACACATTTCACACACCAAAGTAAGGCCAGGGATGAGAAAACACCTGTGGGAGTGTAATAGTTTGAATGCCAAGCTTCAAGCATAAGGTCAGCTGTTTCCTAAAAGCAGAGCTTGAATTCTAGATTTGTATTTCATTGCCTGTCAGATTTCTGAAAGCTCCCAGCATCCAACAGCTCCAGGAGCTCAACAGAAATGGTTGAGTCTTTTGGATTTCCAGGGCCGTGGGCTTTCTCTGTATTTCTAGTAAATATGTTTGAAGTATCTATTGATGGCTACAAACTCTTGCTAAGCTTTTAATGCAGTTGGGTATTTTGCATTTACCATATTTAGCATAGTGATGCTATATGCTGTTTATCTTTGTCTGCAACCATTTTCTACCCGTTGCTTCTGCAGTGGCCGTTAGTTTAATCCCAAGGCTGGCTGGGAGACCCACTGTGTGAGTTGTTCCATAGTGTGAGCTGTAGTTTCTGACACGATATTGAGTGCAACTTGATCTTGTTTATTCTGGTGACTGAAGAGGCCACCTCCATTTTCTGCTTGGCAGTTCTTGTTGTTGCCTGTCCTACTTGCCATCAGCATCTTGAGACTGATTATTTGATAACAGCTGTCTTCTAATACCAGAAATGTGTGTTTCTGTGTGAAAGTGTTTGTCAGTGTTTCTTCAGTTTTCTCAGCTGCTTGCATTTTATTACTGTCTCTTTTTAACCTATGAAATTTTTATTAAGCCTTTGTTGAAACCCTGCCAGACTTCACTATTTGAGACTAACTCTTGAAGATTTTTAAAATAAATTTTCCCGTAGAACGAATAAGGTTTTGCAGGCTAGCAGAGATCAGTCGATAGCGTAGTATGGAATAAAATATGACTTAATTCCCACTCAGTAGCTTTCACCTGTTTTCTCAAGGATGTCTGTTCTCTGTGGTAATCCCTTATATTTGCTATTGTTTCATTTCCTGCTAGTTTCCCTCTTACAGCCTTTTTCACTTTAATTTCTGTGCCTTCCAGCAGGATGATATCACACAGGTAAATCGTTGTTTATAAACACCCCCGAACATGTGCATTTTCATGTCCATGCTCGTTGTCAAGTGTTGGTCACAGTTCGTTGCCATGGTTTGTATTCCCGGATCTTGAAAGGGATGCAGATAATTCTGCTGTTCAAATGAACTGCATCCAAACATGAGGTGTTCTCCTCCTGGAACCACAGTCCCTCTGCCCTGTTTAAAACCTCTCCTTTCTGTCATGTCCCACAAAGTGTGTGCTGGTGGTTCACCTGCTGTCAGAGTGCCGTGTGTTTAATTGCCCTGTTCTGACAGTGCTACGAGTATCACTCCCAAAATGTGGCTGAGTGGATCCAGCTCCGGGGGACTCCAGGACTGAGGGAATGGAGCTACAAGTTCTCTGGTGCCAACCAAAGCTTGGGGTCCATGGCAGTATATGGAAAGTCTGGGAGAAGGTCAAGGAAGCTTGACCTTGTAAATTAAAATTGTTCTGTTTCCAGACTGTAAAAATGACCCAAATTATCAACTCCTTTAGGAAAATGAGTGCAGTCCTGAGTTTGGTGGAGTCAGTGTACAAAATGTCACCCATAGTATTCAGATATTTGTCTTCATTATGATAAATGTTTGCAGGTTTTAGGTAATTATGTTGAAGTTTTTCTTGCTTCCTTTTTTCCTAAAAGATTCTTCCATGTATTTGAGATGGTAGCAGACCGATGATTGCTGATGATTGCATCTCTTAGGGCAGAAGTTTGGAGTTTAATGGTTAATATGAATGTAATGTTACACTTTGGGAAATGGCTGTTGAAAGATCAGATGAGTTTACACCAAATGACCACAAGAAAGTTGTTTTTCCTCTAAGCCAGAGAGAGAAATGTGTGGTAGTACTTGGTCTAACAGCATCCCACCTCACGTGGAGGATGAAAGATCATCAGACACTTAACGTTACGAAGAGTAAATCAAACTGATGCCATGTCTTTGTTTCTATAATGTACCATGAGTAGAACACAAGGGCTGAAAGTCCTTGGTTGGCTGTAGGACGTAATGAAATAACACATCCTGCAGGGGAGGTTCTTTATTAGTAGTTAGGTGTGGAAATATCTCTGGAGAGCCCATCAGTGAGCAGCTAATACTTCATTTTCACAAACAGTTGATATTGGTCCTCCTGACCCTCTGCTGTGCTGTATTCTTACAGCTCTGACCTTTGAAACATCATACATAGAGTGAGTTTAATAGAACTAAGGTGTAACTCAAGCTTTAAAACACCAAAGACAGTATCATTTCTGTGGCGATGTAAATTCAGCAGAACTACATCAAATTAAACTTGAAAAAGTGATAAATACAGAACTGTAATATTAAAAATGAAGGTAATTTACTTTCTATTTGTTGGATCTCCTAAGCATAAACATCTTCCCTTTTATTTTACTGCTTCCCAAATCTTTATCATGGATTTAAACAAACAGTTATGTAATGAGCCTACAGTGCAAATACATATGTTCTCTTGTTCCAGTACAAAAAAGAAATGTGCCTTCAGCAAAGTTTCTTAGCTGGCTTGTTTTAAAAGGCAGGAGCTAAAGATCAAGTCATCTAGTCATCCAAGAAAAGTGATATGACAGCAGAAGCTTGCCTGGAGAAGAAAAAATTCTGTGGTTTTGGATTGTGTTTTGGTCTCCTTTGATCCGTGGGGACCAAATAAAGCCGGGTGTGGGGTGTGGGATCTGCAGGATGGTCCATGTTTGGTCTTGAATTAGTTTAGGCCTTTCCCAGAACGCTCGTTAGTGTTTCTGGTATTGATGGTATTGGAATGGCTTCTTTAAATCCCTGCTCTGCTGGAAGCTGATGAGGTTCCTGTCACAGATGTTGACGTAGTTCTCAGTGCTATTACTTTTTACTTTGAAGTGTAGTTATTTTCTTTTGGGGCTTGAGATGAGTATACGGAATAAGTGTTTTTCTTACTTTCATACCGGTACTTATAACCTTTATAGCACATTTAAGTGTCTGTATCACCAAACCACAAACAGCTATTAAGAATATTTTATTTTACAAGAATAATAAAGAATAGTTATAAATGGCCCCTTCATTGGAAGTGAAAAACGGGTGGGACATTTCCAGTTTTATTCGAAACATAATGACTATGTGGTAGCCTGTTTCTAGTTAGTTTTAATTGGGGTTGTTTTGGGGGTTGGCAGTGGGGTTTTTTTCCTCTGTAAGTGCAAGGCAGTTCAGATTGGAAACAAAAACATGCAAATAGTTATTTTAGTAGTTATATCTATTGTTCATCAGTTATTAAAATGCAGTTGATTACGTGGGGCTATAATAAAATCATATACAATGTGGAATTATTTCTTGAAAAGCCATTAAAGTTTGAATGTCTGTGTCCTTCATCCTAAGAGTGACTGACTTGGAGGCTCATGGCCTCTCTGTCTTTAGGAAAACCTTGTGTTGTATTTTGGCAATCTGACTCACCCTCCTCACTGATCACAAGTATTCTTATGCTCCCAGACGTGCCTTTTTCATTTCAGTTTGGATATTAGTGAATTTGATATTGGTCAGGGTTGCTAATGTTGACCTTTTATTAAAATTGTTAATATTGGTGATGATGTTTCTACCATCTGAAGGAACTTTACCTGTTCATTTTCAGTTTCTGCCACAGAGGCCACATTCTGCCAATCCTGACTGCATGACTCCACATGGAACTGTCCTGCACCAAACCTTGGATTTTGATGAGTTCATCCCACCAATCCCCCCCCCACCCTACTACCCACCGGAATACACCTGCACACCCCTGGGGGAGGCACAGAGGTGATTCTCCTTCCCTGTTCTTGCAGTCAGCACTTGCTTCTGAGCTGTGGGCTAAGAAGCTCTTTCAAACAATACAAAGCCAAATAATGTCCTTCACTCTTCTTTTCCAGAGAGATTACATCTGGGTTTTTGTTAGGCTATTTATATGTATTAATTTGGAGTAGTGAAGGACATTAATGATGGCAAAATAGGCTGGTAAAGATGGCTGACATCCTAAATCAAAAACAGTTGTTAAAGCTACCCTGTGAATGAGGGCTTCATTTTGGATGTCTATTAATTTCTTGAATATAATTCTTTGTAATGTATTGGCTTTGGATTCAGAGAAGTCTTTACATCACTGTGGTGTAGGTAATAAATCAAATGCCATTTCTTAATTGTTTTCTTGTTTATGTTTTTATATAGAGGTCTCCATTTGGACTTCCCTCATTCCCCATTTGGTGCTTTATATGAAGTAAGCATTAATAGCCCAGGAATGCTGTATCCAAGTGAGCTGCCCCCTCCTTATGAGGCAGTGATTGGAGAGATGCCTGCCAGTCAGGTAAGGAAAGCCAAAGGAAATTCTTTATGGGGTCTTCAAATTTTCATGGTGCAAAACAATTTCAGATAAATCTTGAGGAACAACCATTAGAAAATACATATATTCTTTAAAAACATTTTCCAGACCATTTTCTTTATAAGGGTTTAACCAATCAATGTTACTTCCTATGAAACAGCAGTGAGTAGCTCTCTATTGCTTAACCTTCTGATTGTTACAGTTTTTAGCAATCAGCTTCTGCTGTTATGTGGCAAGAAACTGTTACTCCTGAGAGTGCAGAACACCTTTATCCTGGGCTTACAGAAAGGATCCAGCGTACTTGAGACAAATATTTACATTACACTTTTTACCTTACTCTGTACTGTACGGTACTGCCCGAGCTGAAACTGGAATTACGGTGTATCTGCATGTGCAGCCAGAGCTGATTCGAGCATGTGCTTGAGGGATTTGTTGGTAATTGAATCAGCGGTCACAAAGGGAAAATATTTACAATTGCTTTTAGAAGCTCTAATTTCTTCAGGCTTCAGTAAAAACTCCAGGAGTCAAACATTCTAGGTATTGTTTATCAGTTGTTAATAGCACACTGTGGAAATACTTGTGTTCAGGTTGCGAAGTTGCACCCACATTACAGAGGGGACTACTTTGCCTTTCCCCAAAGTACAACATTGAAATGTTTCCTAGTGACTTTTTTCATGTTGGGGGAAACCAGAATTGGAACCAAAAACTTAAATTACACAATTTTTCTCTATTATACACAAGAAGATTATTAAGATAATTAATAAGACAGGTGTCTGAGAAAAAAGAACATTGAAATGCAAAACCTCCAACAAAAATGCAATTAAATCTGTCCAAGATATGCCTAACTTTGCAGTTTCTGTGACTGACAAAGCATCTTCTGACAGCTCTTCTAATCCTTGCCTTGTACTGTACCCTTCACCTGACACAACAAACAGGCCAAATATTGCATTACTTTTGATTTATTTGGCTATAATAAAATGAATCAGTATAAACTGCTTGTGAGTGAAGTTCTTTGCTAAGCAGCAAAATTGGAGTTTTCAAGGCCATCTCCTTCTAGAATATTTTTTACCCAAGTTCCATCCTTTTTCCTTTGCAGTAACTCAGATGAACCTGCAAGCCTTGGAGAACTTGATACTTTTCAGTGATAAAAAACTTGGCCAAAAGTGATATGAATCATGCAAGGGCTGGGGGGAAAGAGAAGGCTCCTACCTGTGATAAGAATTCACATGTGGTACTAAGCAAGGATTAGTAAAGTGTCTATTTTTAGTGAAGCACAAAATCATTTTGAGCACTCTTGTAACTGGCACTACTCTTGGTGTGAGTATCAACGTGCAGCAGCACAAGAGCACCAGCATGTAACAAAAATGCAATTTAACCATTTAAAGCTGCAAAGTCATGCTCTTGCAGGAAGAGCTTGGCTTTGATAAGTAGGTAGATTCACGGTTAATTTTTGATATCTGGGGTCTGTTTCAGCACCTTGCCTGTTCACCTCTGGCCACCTGAGTTCCAGAGGTGTTTGTTCTAACCACAAGTGAAAATGAGTGGTGACTTTAATTTCTAATGGTGATAATTATATAGTTCCTTACAGGAGTGAGTTTATATGAACCTGGTAGTTGCTGGTTCAGAGAGCTTGGAGCAGGCTCCGTGTCTCAGCCCTGAAGCTCACTGGCAGGGATAACCACAGCCTACAGTGACACTGTAGCCACAGATTTTTCTTGATAACAAAAGCCTTCATGTATTTTTTGCAATTAGTGTCCTGGTGGAGCTGTAAATGGAGAATGGAGCCAAAGTCTTAAGACAGTTTTGGGTCTACAAAAAGAACAAAATGGAGACCTGAGTTCTTACGTGCTGCAAATGCTCCCATAGAGCACAGTACAGTATGAACTGAAATAATGAGATTTATAAATCCCTCAAAGGCAGGCATGGCAATGGAAATCATAGCAGGGATTTAGCTACAAAAGTGCTTCTGGGAACCATTATGTAATAATGTCATAATTGTAAAACCTTTTACTATGCATCAAGCAATAGGTTTTATTTGTTTTTAAATGGATTGAGGTCCTTAGACTTTTATTAAATTGTACCAAATTAGACTCGATATTTCATGCATTTTATGGGCAACAAACATCAGTGCTAATTTAAGTGATTGCATCCATGTAAAAATTGCCGTTGTCATCTGTACTGATTAGGAATTCCCATCTCACAACTATAAAAAAAAGTGGTTTTCACTCTGTTTTCCATGCGAAGTATTGACTGGTGTATAGAAAAGAGAAGAACAAACAGATCGGGGTTCTGGGTGAACGAAATCAATGACTGTTTTTTATAAGGTTTTCTAACCTGTAGGCTGTGCAGGCTTGTTAAAAGCACAGGTTTTCTTTCTTTTTTCCTATTGATGGCTCAGTGACTGTCTGAGGATGTGGAATTCAATAAGGTTTTGTTGCCCTTGGCTGTGCAGGAGCCTGCATGAAACCTGCATGTGCTGTCCCTGTGTGAACCAAAACTCCGACCTGGCTTCAGAATTGTCAGTGTTACCTTCCACTATTAAAACCCTGGTTCTCCTTCCCCGAGCAAGAAGGTTAATCAATTCCAAATGCACATAAAATACATTCAGCAATTATTCAGAGACAATGCAGAGTGTCAGGAAATGTTTCAGCACAAATGTTCAGCAGGTATTTTCCAGTCAGTGATTAAGTCAGTGATTATGAAAGCACCTAGATTAAGAATTTATGAAAGCCCCTAGAATCCCTAGGTTTTTAAAAATAAACACCGTTAAAACACTACTATTTCTTCCAAAATGTAGTCAGTCTGAATTTTCTACAACAACAAAGAGCACTCATGAACATTTCTTACTTTTCTAGTTCATTCCCAGAACTTCTACAGTTAGATCCCAGGAACAATCTGTGACTTAGAGTGACACCACATTTTACTTTTTACCACGGCTGTGGTACTCTGCTGTGCTCTTCTACGATAAAGATAGATCCATTAGGAAATTTCAAAGGGAATTGTTTAAAAACATGAGCAATTTCACTTTTGCTTCCCAGGCCTCTATCCATCTCTTGCTGAGTTAAAGTGTTTCTGGTACTGCTCTTCCTTTGGAGTTGTATTTGCTAACCCTTCAAATAATTTGTAGAAACTAAATTTGTATCAGAAGAAGTTTCCTGGTCACTTGATCATAGTAAGGTATGGATAGATAGATACAAAAAAATGAAACAGTGAGCACAGGAAGTTGTGCACGTATATGTGTGCTTTAATCTACAGTGGCATGTGAAATGGAAACTCTTTGCCTAATAGCTTCAGACTAATTGTGTCACATCCAATTTTTTAGAAGGCCAGACACAGATTAAGTGCTTGACAAAAAGGTTTGCACAGAGGTGACTGATGCTGATTTCTAGACTGTCACCAACCATAATAAGCTCTACCAGTTAATTGTGGCCCTACAGACAGAAGCTGATATGATGCTTTCTGCTCAAGATGGTATTCTTCTCATTCCTTTCAACATTTTTGATATTTTTTCTCATTTATTGTTACCAGCTATTTATTGGAATCATTTTTTTAATAATCACATTCCCAAAGAACTGCTAAAAACCTATTGATATTGGCAACGAGGTCCAATCCAAAGTCTATTCAAATCAGTAGAAGGAAAATTTCCTAAATTTCAGGTGTTTATGGATCCAGTCTTTCCAGCAGGAATGATTGTGTATTTTGTTCACATGATTCTCAAAAGTGAATCCATCCCCTCAGAAAAAAAGGATTAAAACACCAGCAATCTCAACAGGCTGGAGAGCACTCTGCATCAACACCTTGGGTGGCAATGATGCTACAGGGCTTCAAAACACATTAGGAGTTAACATTGTCACAAATAACCAAAGGAAAATACTGCTCTTGTACTTGTTTTTGTGGTTTCTGGTTTTCTCTCTCCTATTTTAGGGTGATATGATGTGGTGAACAAAAAAAAAAAAAAAAAAAA
>VWZT01007442.1:1629446-1726613 GCA_013397055.1 Pachycephala philippinensis | reverse complement strand
GGGAAACACAGGCTGTAGGAACAGAGATTGCCTGTAGTAAAACCATTGGTTTTAGGCATTGCAAACATGAAGTTTAGTAATGTGAGCCCACAGCCCCAAGTGCCTGTGAATTCAAGATGAATTTACCTTGTAAATTCCAGAAAAATTTAAAATTGCATTAAGCATGTTCCTTTGCCCTGCATTTGCTCCTGGCCCAAAGATGTTGTAAAATACTTTAAATAGCTTTCAATCTGAATAGCAGCTCATATGGAAGTGACTCAGCACTGTCAGGTGTGTCCTTCAGATCCTGAGCCCTACACTTTGTTCTGGTAAGTTGCAGGTTAATGAGCTCTTTCGTTCCAAATGTTCCTTTAGGTCACTGGTGCTGCTCAGCAGGTGTCGGAATCGAGCCTGGGGGAGAGGAACACCACCCCGGACTTCAGCACACAAGGTGATCGTGGCTTTGCATTGGTCTCCTTAAAGATGGAGAAGGAGTTTTGAGTGGACTTACCCTTCCCTTCTGCTCTTCCTAATGGAGAAAGGAGCATTTGCTTTCAGGGTATTCGTGGCAAGAAGAACCTTTTCACAGTCAGATCCTGTGGCTGGAAATGCAGAGGAGAGTTTTGCTAGACAAAGCAAGCTCTAGTTAAGCCCTTTGAGGTGGATCTGGCGACTGTCGTTTCTCTTTGAAGAGTCCTGCACATCCCTTGCAGCTCATTTCTCGTTGTCAGCAACCGTGGGTGGCTTCCTGATAGTCCCCACACTCCTTCTCCAAAGAGTAGTTTCCTCCATGGCTTCCAGGAGCCTGAATAGGAAGCTTGCTGTTTGAAGCACAGATATTGGGAATGCAAGGAGATGAGTAGCAGTACAGAGCCTGTTTACTCAAAGTTGAAAAGTCAGTATCAAGAACAGCACAAAAATGTCTTTGCTGAAGGACACTAGAAAGAAGTAAATTACTTCTGTGTTTTTTGCTTTGGCATTCTTCATCTGAGAGTTTTTGAGTACTTATTGATACATGTGCAGATTACTAAATTTAAATCTAAATGGGGAGGGAGAGGACTGGGGAGAGGGATAAGAAGTTTTTATTTTCCTCTGAAACTCTTGTTTTGCAGTTTCTGTTGAGAGCACCTCTTTGATGGTCTCTGAGGCTGTTGATGTCCCAGACCGTAGCTACTCCTCTGAAGATCTTTGTTCGCTGGAAGTTCAAGGATCTCTCCAGTCTGCAGATCTTTCTCCCTACTGCATAACCCCCAAGGGGGCTGCAGAGCAGAGCTGCAGTGCCCTGGATTGCCACACTCACTGCAGGTTTCACAGAACTCGCTCAGAGGGCTTTCCTGATGAGGGTGACAGTTCCCACAGCCCAGCCTCTACAGACAGGTCTCAAGGACAGGAAAAGAACTGTGCCCATGGCAGGTCCTTGGACTGTTCCTCAGGGAATTACAGCCCCTCAGAAAGAGAACTGCAGAGTTCTGCTCAAGAGAGCAGTGCCACGCCACCTTTGAAGCAAAAGAAGACCTGCTGTGTGGACTTTAGCCGGCCTCCTGCCCCTTTCCAGACCTCTCCCTGTTTTGGGCCTGCAAATACTTCACTGTGTGCAAGTGGCCACGAGGCTGCTGTCCAGCAGCAGCACATTGCAAAGCACCCAGCCTCAAACATCGTCCGGTCCAGCAGTGCCCCTGTGTCCTGTTCCTCTGAAGGTAGGTGTGGGGCCACAGGCAGCAGATGTGGAGCAAATGAGCAGTATCGATTTATGCAGCTATTGGTGCTGCTGGAAATTATATGCAGCATTCCAAAGAGGGTTGTCTTAGGTGTGAAGGCTTTAGCTCCATGCATATTTTCTAAATTTGAAAATTTTTAAGAATAGAAATGGCAAAATTGACAGAGTGAAAATAATTTTGGCGTTTCTATATTTCACCATTCTTTCTGCACTGCTCACAGAACCATGTGTTAAGTAGCTGTTTCCACCTCTCTTTTCCTGTTCTACTGAGAGGCTGAACTAAGCAATGCAATGGTAGCTGGGGTTTATTTAGGAAACTATTACTGGAGCTGTCATGCTTGTTATACAGCAGGTTGTGTTTCCTCAAGGTGACACTGACATTGACAGTATTGGGGCATGTCAGAGACAGTCACTGTGAGTAGTGGCAACTTGGGGTGTATGGTGGAAAGTTTTGAAGGACAAAGAAAAGAACATGAGGCACATGACAAGATGATAAATGAAAAGGAAAGCTTTTGGCAGCCATGGATAAGTGTCTTCTGCTATGAATCTCCTTTTAGAAAAGTAGGGAAGACAAGAGGACATGTTAGCTGAACAGTGTATCTTCATAAAAATCTGCTTTTTAGTGAAAAAGAAAGGGTTGACTTAGGAGAGAATAATAGTAGGAATGTAGAACTGTCTAAATCATTTGAAAAGGGAGGTTTTACAAAAGGATCTAAGCTGTTCAGAGAGATTCAGAAGGGTAACGCGGAGAAGTGGCTTGAAAGTAAAGATTAAAAGCTTTTTAAGATGTCATGGATTGTGCTGCTACAAGATCTGTTCACTGGGCTTTCAAAGGGCTCTAGAGGAAGAATCATGTGACTAGCTCAGAGCAAAAGGAGACAAAATGGTTTCATTTAGGATAATGTTTTGGTTCTATTACACTTCTTGCATCTTTATAAATTTCAGAGACTTCATACTTAACTCAATAATTGAACGTCTTTTACCTTTAGAAATGTAGCCTCTGCATCTGGGCCAGGAAAAGTGAATCTTTAATCTAGAAGTCTGCATTTATTTTATGACATTTACTCTGCTAGGACATATGTGCTATGAAGCTGCCATGCAGAGAGTAAGTAGGAATTTCTGAATCTTTTCTGCTGTGTGAAAGACAAGAAGAACAACCCCTTCTCTTCTGGATCAGGCTCTGCAACTTTCCAGAACTGTGCTCCATATGCTCGCTGAGCAGCGTTTGCCGTGGGCAGCCGGATCCACGTGTTCCAGCTGGCTCTGGACACCTGGTGGAACAGATGCTCTGCCCTCTTTTTTACCGTGTCCTAAGTACATTCATCATCTCTTCTGGAAAAGTGGCATTGTGGGACACGAGTTGGACCTTACTGAGACATAACGGGGCTTAGCAAAGGTGGAGTAAAGAGGCAGAGAAGGTTCTAGAGATACTGATACTCAGGGGAGGGGGGAGCAAGAGCAGTGACTCGGAGGGGCTGGCTGCTGACCTACTTTGCCCTTTTATGCTGCCTACAGAAGACCCTTCATAATGAAATCCTTAAGGGAAGGATTGAGTTGAGTCTCTAGTTGAGCCTAGATGAATTCCTTCATGCATGTGTTTGGCAAACTAGTTTGCAGAATTTTACTCTGTGGAGGTTTACATTGCATCCCCTTCCTCTGCTTTTTATTGAACCTGATTGGGAAATCGTACGTAGGTTAGAAGTAGCCCAGTTCTAGTAACACGTTCTGGCTGTTTATAGCAGCCCTGAAGCGTATTTTTCCTAAGCTGTGACACACAGCTGAAGTTCTTTACAGTCTTTGTAACTTGAAAAAGGTATTTGATCTGGATTTTTCATGACCGACTGTTGATAGTCACTGCAGAATTTTCAAATATATCTACGGAGTTGAATAATAGGCAAAGATAAAGGGAACCAACTGAGCTCTCTCAACCAACACACAAGAAAAAGTGCTTTGGGTTTTTTCCAGTAACATACACCTACTTTTAAAAATTGTCCTGGAGTAAAAGAACTGGTCCAGTGGACTTGGCTGTATGAAAGACAGAGCTGTAACTCCATATTGTTAATACTAATAACTCTGTATTTTGGAGAACTGAGGCTGGAGGAGCTTTAGCCATGTTCACAAAAGGAAAAATACAGTGGTTAGATTGTAGCTGGGTCTTGGGTTTGTCTTAAGACACTGTCTTTCAACTCTAAGAAAAAATTACTAATCTATCTTCTGACTCACCTCCCTGTACAAGCCAATGCAAAGAGATTTGGAAGCACAGCCTTGACATTTGCTGTGTAGATTTTTGTGAAATGGGTTTTGAATGTTACTGTGATTGCACTGCCCATAGTTTGGAACATAAATTATTTGACGTGGGGATGTTCTATATGTGCAATGGGACAGTGACACAACAGCAATGAGATCTAATAAATGAACAGTGTTTTAGGCCAATAAAACACAATTCATTTGCTTCAAGCACATCTTGACCTGATGGGCTCTATATGGTATAGTCAAATAATTCTCCCATTAAACCTTTAATGCTGAAAGTGAACTTGCTTGTTTTGAAATACCTATCATTCCTAGTGGAGAAATTATAAATGAAGATTTAGTTTAATAGATGCCTTTACAGTCACTGTGTACTCTCTGAACAACATAAAAATGGTGAGTTCACATACTGCTGTCAGACATAGTTCCCTCCTAAAAAGAATTACTTAATAGTTTGCACATTTTTTCTGTCTTTTCCCTGTAAAGTTTATCATGGCAAAGGCGGACAAAATCAACTCCTAGTGCAGATGTTTATTACAATCAACTTCATTTATAATCAGCTATGATAGAATATGTGGCTATATCAGTTAAGTGCCTGAGTGATTATTGTAGTGTTTGTGTTCCAGATAATTCAGGGTCATGTCCAGTGGTGTAGTTCTGACTTGCTGCAAGTACATTAAACAGTTTAGTAATGGATGGGAAGACAGAACCTCTGAAGTGTCTCCTCTTAATAACCATGCCATGATTCATGTGCTGCAGTACTTAAGCATAATAGGGCAAATTAAAGACAGAATAGAAGCTGTCTCTCTTAATTTCTTACAGATTTTCTGTGTTTGTAGCATCTTATGTTTGTTTCCTTCATTTAATTATTCACTCTGCCAGAGAGGATTATGCCAGCTTTGTATTATAAACTGTCCCTGGAGAAACGGAAGAAAACCTCTCCTAAGCTACCTAGAAGTTCAAAACCATTTTCAGTCTTGGAAATGGATGCAAATAACCAAATGTGAAGGTTTACTTCATCTTGTCACAAATGAAAAAGTCTGCAGTGGTAGTTACTGTACAGTGTGATCTCATCCTCATTGATCCTTGTGCTGGAATCCCAGAAACTGGCATTAGATGGCAACTGTGTCCAAAGCTGCTTGTAGACCCTTCATAACCACTTGTTGTTGATTGGCTCATCAGGTACCACTGTGCTCACCTAACCATTAATTTAAACAGGGGTGTATTACATTTGTACTGAAAATAATGAGAATATATTTAAAAAAGGAGGTGGAAATACTGAATAAAATGCTGGTTTTGTAGAAATGAGAGGGATTAATCTTTCTTCTTTTTCCCATTTTCCAATATGACCTCTGTCTGCCCAGGAAGGTCTGAGGTCTGCCTCTGTAGGGAGCTTCCCATAACTTCAGCACTTAGGCCTGAAGCATTTAGGATTATGGAGGAAACCATAAAACAGGAGCTCTGTGTTCCTATTTGTATCTCTGTAACAACTCACAGGACATTTCTGGGTGTAGTAGCTTCTCTTTATGAATGGACACCTTGAAAGCAATATTCCTTCTGAGTAGCTTCATTCTGTAAAGGAGATAATAAAAGGCTCCAGTGTATTTTTCCTTGCTTTGGGCAGAGGACAGCAGGGGTTGACTTTGCTCTTTCTGTCTGCCTTTGGTTAAAGGTGATAATTGTGCCTGGACTCCTGTGTGCAGCCAGTGCCAAGATGCAGGATTATCTCCAGCTACAGAAGAAGCAGGTGAGAATTGGTTTTCTAAAGCAGGAGATGTGTTTCCTTCTTTTCTTTTAAAAAGAATGAAAAGCTTCCGATAGAGAAATGAGCTTTAAAAAATCTGGGGCAGAAAAGTCAGTTAACAGCATACATGTATGGTGTACAATGGTGATGGAACCTGCCTTGCATGAAATAAAAATGCTGTGAATTAGGTCCTCTGGTTTAGATCAGCATTTTTGCTTTCTCTGTATTTCTTGCTAGTCTCTTTTGCATATAATTTCCAAGGACTAAAAATAGGCAGAACTTTAGTCTTAAATTTGGGGGGAGGGGCTGGGCCTAAAACTTTACAAGTTACATGTAACACAGAGTAGCTGGTGGGTTTCTTTATCATTAATGTCAACTGAAGTCCTTGAAGGTGGAGGTAACAAAAATGTCTGCTTTGTGAAGTACTTTAATTACCCTCCCACTCATTCTCAAGGCAGTCCTCCTTGGTCATGGGAAAGTCTTACTCCTGACCCTGGTTAAAATTCCCCATTCTGTAGTGTTTCCTTGACTGCATGTTTTTGCTGCTCATCAAACAAAACAGACATTTTATGACGAAGTAAAACTTTGTGACAATACTTGTTTTGCCTTTTTTTTTCTTTTCTTTTTTTCTTTTTTTAAACTATTACTTTAAAGATATTCTTCCCCCCCTTTTTTAGTTCCTGTTTCTGGTTCTCATATGGCTGCCTCTGCTTGCCAGCATTCTTTGAGCAGTTTCCTACCAACTGGAAAACAGAGGGATACAAGGAAAATTGATCTGCACCTAAAGCCAAAGGCTTTTCACACAGTCTCAAAAGAGCGGCCACACTCCTTAGTGGACCTTAAGGCCTATAAAGACACTAAAATTTTAGTGGCAAAATTTTTGGAACATTCAAACTGTAATCTCCCTCCAGAAGTACGTCACGTAGTGAACAGCATACGGTCAGTCATTAAATCTGATGAGAGACACATGGAAGAAGCCATCTTCAGTGCCAATATCATTGACCAGGTAGGCCACTGATGTTCTAAAGATGTGTCCAGTTTCCATAGATAAATACCTTATTTAAATGTTTTTACAGTTTAAGTTCTTCAGACAATTCCTACAGAAGTTGTTTTATAGTAACTTGGCTTTAGTAAGAAATCATTTATATTTTTTGGGCAGCAATGCATTTTACACCGCAGTTCAGACAGAAAGCCTGTCTGTGCTTTCCACCCGGTGCCCAGTCCTGAGCCCTGAGCAGTTGGAAGGACAGAAGCAGCAGGGGTTCTGGAGGGTTGCACCTCCTTTGAAGAGTTTCAGTGTTAAACAGCTTAAATGAAATATTATTCAGAAACTGAACCTTGTAAATGAGAACTTTCTTACCCTGTTTTCCCCATTTTTTCCTTCTCCACTCGTGCCTTTTTTCCCAGGTGATGACGAGCTCCCGGCAGAACGTGAGCAGCGGCAGGAAGCGGCCCCAGGAGGAGCTGCACCTGCAGAGCTGCGGCGCGCTGAGCTCCCCCGCTGCCCCCGGGCCCCGGCCGCGCCGCGCCTGGGAGCGGGAGAGGCCGCGCAGCCTCATCGGGGTGAGCCGGGAGACCATCCTTTGAGAGACTCACAGGTATGTCATGGCAGCAGAGACGCTTGTGGAAGAAACCAGGACTGGGACAAATACAAGTAGTGGATGACTTTAAAAGGAAAAAGTGTCTTCCTTTGGAATTCCACTTTTTTCCCCACGGCAGGATGAGAACACCTGTTTTTCTGAATGTAAATTTCAGCCTTGATTTTTGCAAAATTTTAACTGATTTATTAGTTAAGTCATAACAAGTGTTTTCCCAACCAGAAATGCATTTATTTCACTGTACTTACAGAAATGCTACTGATGCTGCCCAGCATTTCTTGAAAACCATTGCAAACCCACCAGGGACTGGCTGTACAACTTAAAAGTTGTATTTATTTAATGTACCTCAAAGTGTTTTAACTATCATCAGTGTTTTAATAAAAAATATTTCTGGACTTTGCCTTTTCAAGAACTGATTTGGATACAAACATAAAGGTGATTTATAACACATACAGTGCTGCTTCTAATCCATTCTTCCAGTGTCTTTCATTCCAGACTAACTGATCTGTCCAATTAAAACCGCTCCCCCTCCCAATGCTGCCCTTTCAAACTCCAGTACTGGCTGCAGTGTGCTTTATTCCTGCTTTGTTCTGAATGCTCACGAGTTCATTCCTGCAGTAGCACGAGCTACCAAGAACTGTTAAAGTTCTCTGTAGTGTGTGACCAAAAGCTGCATTAGGGAAGAAGACTGAAATTCTGCATGTCCAAAAAGCGTCTTTCACAAACTCTTTACCAGCACCAACTGATAGGAAGTTAGAGGACTTTTTATCTAGCAGAGCCTTGAATGTTTTCAAAAAGAATAGTTACTCCAATTCATAGTTTTGACAATTTTATTACTAAAACATGTTATTGTGGTTCTGCTGTGTTTGATTTAACATTTATCTTAAAAAAAAAATCAAAAAGTAAATATTGACACTGATTTCATTACCAGCATAAACACAGGTCTGCCAGCAACGTCTTCCAGTGCAAGCTTCATCCTGGCTCCCTCAGAGGAAATTGGAAAGGCCTTAAACAGAAGGTTCTCATAAAGAACCTACCACAGGTTGATGTTTCGGGGTTTTAATTTTTTTGCAGCAGTGCTTGTCAGTAGCCTTATTTTCCATTTGAGGTTTAATCATATACTGGTTTCATTTGTGTCACTCTGAGCTGGGCAGACAGCCTGTGAAAAGGTCACAAAGGAACGTAGCTGAAGATGGGTAGTTTAAGTTTTACAGAATCATCCATTTTAATGTATTTTAATTATAGCATGCTTCTGTATTGATGTGAAGTTACAGTGACATCCAGTGGCAACAAGGTACGCTAATTGAAAGCTTCTACTCTCAAGATCATAATGATACACAAATTCCTAATCCAAGAGAATATTTCCTTTTTAAAAAATAATCTGTGACCTTTGCAACTGCACTTAGATGAAGAATTAAATGATCTTCTACTTGGAATTTTTTACTATGTAAAGTTACACAACAAACAAAATAAGCAAGCTTCCTTTCTTATTTCAGATTTATTAGTGATAGGTTAATTCTTTCCTAAGGTCAGTTGCATGCAACACACTACTCCTTGAAGTACAGTCATCTAAAGCTCTTTAGTTACTGCATGGTAAGGCTTCTTAAGTCACAGTGTATTTTCTTCAAGGCCTTGGCCAAAAGAAAAAAATTAGACAAAGTTACACCAATTAACATTTATCTCATAAGGAATACAACTTTACTACTAGGTTTTTTATCTACACACATTCTAATACTGCTGATGGTGCTAGGTTATTTGTCAAAACAATTTACATTCAGAACACATTGCCTTAGGAATAAGAATGCTTTATAAAAGACAGAAACAGGTAAGCATGGCTTTCCCATTTTGAGCTAATATGAACAAAAAGGTAATATGCAAAAATTAAAGAAAAAAAAACCCCAGCCCAACACATACATCACACAACCTGTGCAATAAGTTATTCATGAAATAACTCTGTTAAATCATAAAAATCACAAGCATTAAAAATAAATATGTATCTAAATAAATATTTTGATTTTAATCTTGTGGCAATTATTCTTTATTTAGCATATGAAACACTTGTTACATGTTTATGTTCACACCTTGCCAAACAGGTTACACTTGTCATAACAATACCAAGTACTACAGTGGTTTTCTTTACAGTAGAATCTAAAAGTTTGAACTGCACACATTCCTTTCCACTGAAATACCATCGAGTCAGCACCAGTTTTAAAATTATGCAAAGTCATCAGTATTGGACCACTTTATGGGACTGGGATTTTTTTTTAACTTGAGGCAGCCAGAACTTTCTCTAATTTCTCTTTGCCATTTCCTGCGGTCTCATTCATCAAATATTCACATTCACTGTGTTATCAAACAAGACAGACATACATCACTCCACATAAAGGTTACAAATAAATATGTTTTAAGTTCTATGAGAAAAGAGTTTAGAAGATGTTCAAAATACTTAAATGTTTACAAAGATTTTTGTCAGTGATTATTGTCCTTGACCATCCTTCTCAACACTTTTTGTCAAAGAAATAGAAAGGAAGGAGAGAAAAGGCAGAGACACCTGTCTGTTCCTTGTTCTGGAGTCCTCAGGTCAGCTTCCAAGCCTTTCATTCGTACAAAATACAAAATTCTCTTCAGCTATGACAGCTTCAGCTTGGATGGAAGATGTTAGATGTACAGGGGGGTCTCTTGACCTGTTAGAAGCCTGAACATGGCAGCTGGCATAGTCTTCATGTGAATCTGTCAATTGATTACACAGAAATTAATAGAGCTGGTACTAGTTAAAATAATCCATAAGGCCCCATCTGGCTCTCCCTATGGTCAAAGTGCATTTTTTTGTCCTGGCTTCCATAGACGTGTTACTGGAGGTTCTAGTTCAAAGTTCTCTGGTTTTAAGATGTTGGTTTGCCATCTTTGGTTTTTTTTGTGTGGGTTGGGGTTTTTTGTTCATTTTTGTTTTGTTTTTTAATTCTTTATTAATGACAATTACATCATGTGACATCATACAGTTTTAAAAGCCACCTAGACACTTGCTATTTTACACTGTACTCCAATTACAGTAAAATTTACAGATGTTAAATAGGAAGTAGCACATACCTCTCTGCAAATTCATTCTGCTGTTCTGGTACTAACTGAACTTAGATTTGTATTCTATCTTCCTTCCCTGTGGGAATGTCTTTTCATCTGTATTTTCACCTGACTACAGTATGATCCTCTGAACACAAAACTTGGACTTTATCACCTGATATTTAAATGCCAATCAAGAGTTTGGTGGAACAGTTTCTCTCATGGCTACTGTACTTAAATTCCTTCCTCAAGGAGGACTGGGCCTCCAGCCCCCAGTGCCAGAGGGATTTCACAGAATAACAGGGTCCAAGGCTCAGGTAATCAGGGTTCCACCAGAACTGCACTTACACCTCTAAGTACCTATTGCACAACACAAGAGGAAGGAAGGGAAACTTTATTAACTGGTAACACAGACCTGCACCAGCTGCCTTGGTATCTTCTCTTCATACTGGAAAGAAAAGTTTCATGCTGTATTCCTGTGTTACGTGAGAAGTTACACAGCAAAGAGGGACCATAAAGGCCTGGGGGGGCTATTGGAATCTACAGCTTTGCTCCTGACAAAGTGCACATACTCTTATAAAATTTGTCAAGTACCATTTTCCAGAAGGAAACCAGCTGTCTTTGATTGTTGTCAAAGGAACTAGTGGGAGATCTGGCCAGGGTTCTGTATTAGACTACCATTAAATTCAGGAGGGGTTTTGAAAAACTGGAGAATCTTGCTTATTCATTGCTGATTTCTCTAGAAGTGCTGGAGAGAGGTGACTTAACTTATTCCCAAGGTAAGTTGGAAGTTAAATTATTAAAAATGTGTATCAATTTGCATCTCTCAGACCTTTGAATAGTAATTCATTTCTATGGCAGATGCTGTGGTGATAAGCCAAGAGACATTTTCACATCCTGAAATTTTCACATCCTGAAATTTCAACATGCCTGAGTGATTTCTTCCTTTTATCACTTGGTTTAATTCAGACAGTAGGTTGAGGGTACAGAATTATGCCAGGAACTCTTGTAAATGAATGGGAAAATGCAGTGAATGTGCATCATTAATTGTTAAAAAAATTTCTGTTAATTGTTTCTTATTGATGCCAAACTCAGTTTACTGAAGTGGTGGTTTTAATGCTGCATTGACACTCTTTTCAACTGAAACATACGTTTTTTCAACTTTTTTACTTCCTTGATAAAGGCTTTGTCTCCTTACCTCTCCCACTGAATTAGACAGTGCTTGTACTATCTTCTCATGAGCAGTAGCCACGACGCTCTGCCCGTTGATCTCGATGATCCGGTGCCCCACCCTCACCCCTCCCCTCTCTGCTATTCCACCTCGCATCAAGCTGCAAATCTGCCAAGAGAAAACCAAGTTTAGTGACGTTCAGAAATATCATAATGTAGCACTTACTGGGATTTTGTGTGTAATAGTGAGTGGTGACACTGTCAGGATTCAAGAAGATGCTTGTTGGAAGTATTAATCACTGAGTTTTTAAATGTTGGTTTAGTGGTTTGTTAGATGGAGTTTTTTCTGAGATTTCTGCCTATTATAAGTTTCATTTTCAGTCTCCAACTGGGAACATAAAAATATCTATCACAGTGATACAGGTGGTAGCCATGCAAAAGTGGAGATAGGGGAAGAGAGAAGTTTTATCTACTGTTGGAGCACAGCTTCTTTCCTGTGCCCCTGCAGAAGGGGAGTGAGCTCTGCTCTCCAGGGTCACAGCTTTCCTCCACCTTGTTCAGTGCTGCTGGCCACAGGGAGCTCGGGATGAAGAGGGCAAGTTAGGCCACTCTTCTTTAACTGGCAGCTGAGGTTCCAGTAAAGAACTAGGCACAAGTTTTTAATATTATTACCACTGCAATAGGGTAATAATTCTACAAGAAGATTCAGCAGACACAGTCCCAGTAGACACCGCTACCTAAAGTATTCTGAGGTTGCAACATGTATAGAGTCCAGGCAGCAAGACAAATCTCAATCCAGAGTGGGGAATTTAAAAGACCATTTCCTCCTTAGCAACAGTATCTGTGCTGCAGCAGGATCCTCCCTGGCAGACTGGACAGCTGTGCATTAGATAGAAATTGTTGGTAAATTATTTCAAAAGACTAAGCCCATGTATCACATAAGGCAGATGATGTATAGTAATGAGTCTCTGGAACCAAATAGAGTTTAGCAGTGCTGGGATTTACCTTTTGTTTACCAGAAAAACCTTTTCTTGGAGGAAAAGAAATGAGTGCTGGAGCATCAGATAATGGCTGTTTCTGCAGTTACTGTCAATGGTTAGAATGACAAGCCAAGAATCATTATTTGCTGCGATCTGGTCATTTGCTCAGAGCTAAATACAAGTATGATAAGATGTGGCTTGTGTCCCAGTGAGTTTGTTATCTAATTCAGAAGCACAGTATGAGGGGAGATGGCCACTCTGGAATGCATTGAAGGTAACATTGATGTCTACAGTTGACTGGAATCTTTTCCTGTATGGCACTACCAGCTACCTTTAAACTCTTCTCCACAAATAACAATGCTATAAAAAAAGAAATCCCTTCTCACTTGAAGTTCAGACTGTTTGATATGAGGAGTGAGAACATACAGTTATTCTTTGTTTATAAAAGGCCTTTCTCTGCTTTCAGAAAAAAACCCAAAACCAACACACTCCTCCTGCAGTGAGGTTTATCTTCTACCATGCTCTCTCCAGTGGCTGAGTGTTACCTACTGTGGTCCTTAAAGTATTTCTGATGGGCTTCAATGGAAACAAGCACTATCACTTCACAGAATTGTGTGTTGAATTTCAGTCACATATGATGTATTGTTTCGGAGGTAGTCTACCTTCTAATCATACAGCTGACAAGTTGTACTACACAGATCTCTTTGACAGAAAGCTTCTCAATTCAACTCACTGTTAGAACAAGTTTGCTCCTTGCTGTTGGGGAGTAGTAATCAGGAAGGACAAAAAGCAGCATGTACCAAAAGAAACCCTGTAAATATATTTTTCATGGTGTAAAGGAAAATAGAGAGAGAGTACAGCCAGCTGAAGTAAAAGCTTTTGGAGCAAATGGAAATGTGATCCCTCACCCACCAGCATAAAGGAAAAGATAATGGCTTGCATATCTCTCCAGAGTACCTTTCATTGTTCAGCTCTCAAAGCACTTTTAGCACTTTTAATACCATCAGTGAGTTTCTTCTTTCTAACAGCCCCAGACATAGAAGGTGGTCTTTTCATTCAGGAATCTCTCTCCAGGGAAGGCAGGCAGCTTCCTTTTTGTGAGCATTAAATGTTTTAATGAGGTAGAAAGAGAAGCAGACACAGAGGATGAGTGGCTCTGCCCAGCTCCCAGACCCTGGTAAGCCAGAGGCAGAGCACACAGAAAAAATACTCTGCACTTACAGCACATATTTCGTGGCTCCTGTATTTGCAAGGGCTGCCTCAAAGCGGCCTTAAGAGTTTTGTCTCCAGCCAGTGGAGCTATGGCAGATGAGGCTGGCGAGTTTAAGCTGAGCAGTACCTCTAAATAAATATGATTTGTTCAGCCAGGTCTCTTTAACCTGTTGTACTTGTTGAACATGGCAACAGCTGTAATATTATTAGATAAAGCAAGACAGATCTGCTTCTTGTAAGCAAGAGTCTATATCCTATTGACTCTGTAAAGTGAAGGGGAAAAAAAGAAAAAAAAAGCTGTAAGCCACACTGGTTCAATCCACTCAGCTGTGACAGCTTTGCAATGTCTCAGACACACTGCAGCACATCAGATGTGAAACTTCAGTAGCTTCACAATCAGTTTTATTGCAACTGTCCATCGAGTAGCAAAGCATTAAGGATAAAATAGTGCCAGACAAACTGTTTATTCTATGTTAATGCCTTAATCATAACCTATTAAAACCAGATTTCTCCTCATCTAACTTTTATATTACACTATTGAAACCCTGAAATTTTTTTTGCCAGTTTAAATGACAATAAACAAAGGCAGGGAAGAAAGAATGAAATCTTCTGTAAAGTTTTACTGTATTTTTAGATAGCGTGTGCTAGGCTAGGGACAGGGTAGATAGACTTCTCAGAGAAAGTGTTTGAGATCTAGACTGAGAAGTGGTGCTTTATCAGCAGTAAAAATACAACTGGTTATAGACAGATTTTTTCATAATCTAGAAAACAATAATGTGGTACATAAGGACCACTTGTATTTAAATAACATCATTTTACAAGAACTGTAGCACAATGACTTTCAGAAGGTGGTTGATAGGTCCCCTAATGCTCACCTCCCCATCACACACCATTCACACTTGTCACCTGTGTAAGCACAACATCCCTTTTGTTCACCTGCAGCAGTGCAGTGTGTGCATGTGCCCGATGCCCTGTGCAGGCACAGCCCAGCTCAGAGTGCTGCTGTGTGGCCAGGCTGTTCATGGGCTATTCCCTGCTGTAATGGCTGTACATCCTGCACAGATGAGATAGGCAGGGAGAAAAGGAACCCCTGCAAAGCTGCTCTCAGAGGATGCACAGAAATAAGTTCCAGCTGCACGGATAATGAGGTAATGGCCTACCAGAAAGAGACATTTAATTATATCTGTCTTGACAAGCCATTTATTTCTTTGCTGTGCTAATGCTGAGCCAACAAAGAATAACAATATTATTTCTGGATCCTATCATAATTTGTAACAATTGCAGGCTATTACAAAACTACGTTTAAAGAGTACAGTGTCAAACTACCAGAGAGACATATTTTGCAGTAGTATTTTCAAATGTTGAGAGAGTTTTTCAGAGGAAAGGATTCTACAGGCCCAAAGGTTTGTCTCCATAGCAGCCTAACAAAAGATGTTACTCTCTGCTTTTTATTCACTGGCTTTCATATTCAAACAGACTTTTCATAAATGAAATGCATTGCGAGGCTTTTTTTTTCCCTATATGAAAAGGATTTTTATGCTGAATTTGGAGAACTTTATATTTGATGTCATCTGAATGTTGCTCATTTAACTGGAAGGAATGATGATCCGCCAGTGTGGTGACAAATGGCCAGTAGATGGAGGGAGCACACTGTGACAGAGAACAACCAGGGCCTGCAGAATTTACTAAACTGAGGCTCCAATCACGTAGGAGATGATTAGCTAGGACAAGACAAATGGATTGTCACACAGACTCGCTGTCCCTGTGATGCTCCTAATCCACCTTGGCCTGATTCTTTTCCCCAGCCCTGATCCCACCTCCACCAAAGCTGTGAATGGGCTCCTAAAGACTTGATACTCACACCCCAGTGATGCTTGCAGGTCCTTAAATGTATTCCCTTCTTCTGATCATAGCACCAGTGGAACACAGGAGATTTACAAAGGCAAGCAGTTAGGAAAGAGATCAGTGCCTCAAACAGGGCACCCTCTGTGAGATCAGGTAAAACCAGATCCTGGGGTAGGGATCGCTTTGGAGTGCATCCAGCTGGGCCAGGGTGTGCAGCAGTGTCCTTTACACCATGTATGATCTTAGGGAGGGACATTTTAAACTTGGGTAGAGTAGTAACTGAGAGGTGGCCAGGAGAACTGAACACCCACTCCTGAGCCTTGTTTGCTGAAGTGCAGGAAGACCCATGAACCACATCCTACAGAGTTACCTGCTACTCTTCCAACTCTTCCAAGGGTGGCAAACAGAAATCTGGCAACTGCAATCGATGCATTTCACAGAACATGGGATAGAGCCCACAGTCCTTTGTGATGTGGTTTTCTGTGTGAGCAGCCTGATTATTTTTTTTCCTAGACTGGAGGAAGAGGAAATGGTGATGGTCCTGCACTACAGCCAGTCTAATGCTAGTGTCAGCCCCCAGAAAGGCCAGTGGCTGCCTGAGCTAGTTGTGTGGGAGTTTGCTTTGGAAAGGTGTCAGAGAACGGCTTGGGAAGGAAGAACTGCAAGAGGAGGACCCTGAGCTGCCTGGGGTAAGTGTTCCCTGCCACATTTGTTCTTCTCCTCGCTGCTGTTATTACAGGGAAGCTGCAGCACACAGAGAAGGGGTACCTGGGCCACAACCTGTACAATTCCTTTGTACTGAGAGGTTTAATTTTTATAAGAGTTTAGTTTTAATAAGAGGAGTTCACAATTATATTCCCTTGCCTACTACCATGTGGTCCACATAAATTATGCACAGCAGAAGAAAAATTAAAAGTCTTAGTGTGCGTGTCATCAAATTTTAAAAAGAGAAACAGAATCAGATCTAAGATTAAAGTGTTATAATTGTAGAAACCTTTTTCAGCATAACTTTTCCTTGCAACTCTGGCACTAATGACAGCCTTGCATGAGTTAGCTGATCAGGCTATTGGACCAAATAATCTGGGCTATAAATCTTGGTGCTGTATTATGTAGGAAAATCCCTCAAGAATTTCTCCCAGTGTCATCCATTTGCATTATATTACTCAGAGACTCTAAGGTTTTAATAAACAGTAGAAAAAGTGAGGTCATGCAAGATTCTTTCAGTAGTTCCATATGTTTTTTGAAAAAGAAAAAACAAAGTAAAGGGAAAAACCCCAAAACAATCAATGAACACAGAAACTTACAATTCCATTCTGTACACTGAAGCCCAGCTGGTATTTTAAGTCTGGCCGTTTTATGAGGACAGTAGTAACAGGAGGACAGCTGACAATGTTCAGTTTGACTTGTGTCTGATTCTTGAGTCCCTGTAAAATATTCCAAAAGTCAGTATTTCTGAAATGAATCTTACTGTGTCCTCATCTGTGATTTCCTAATTGCAAGTGTTAAGCAGCTGATCTGAGAAAGAACAGTGAGAGTTAACAGAAATTTGTTGTTAACTTAGAGATACATTTCTCTTATTTATTTCCCAAGATATTTGGCTCAACAAAACATTAACATTTTGCCTTTAATTACTAAAGAAATTTAAACAAATCTTTCAATAAAAACCAAAACTGCTACTACTGCTTGCCCTTTTCCAGCATCTGGCTAATTAACCTCCTGCTTCTGCTGCTGTTGGTAAATCTGCACAGACATCAGATTTAGTCTCCGTGACTAAAGATGATGCATTCTGAGATTCCATCGTGTCTGCAGAATCTTCATCTACTCGCTCCATCTGTCCTGCAGTCTACCAGCCTCCATCCATTTTATCTGCATGGAGCCCAAAAAATGCATAGGAGATTTTAATCCTCATATTTTATTCTGGAGGCTGTGAGGAAGCCTGAAACTTTGAAGATAGCTGAGTAACTTGATTTAGGCAAGTTTTTCAGACCTGGCCTCATTTGTTATAGCCCAGTAATAAAGCTACAGTTATATTCTCCAGCCCTTAATTTCTGTGCATTATCACTCCTGAATCTCTAGTTCTGCTTTTTGTTAATGACAGATTACTGGGTTTTTTTGCAGTGATACAAAAAATTGTATCTGCTGGAAATCTACAGGATCACTTGTCAGAAGATTACATCTCTGTTGGCTTACAATCTACAGCATAGAGTTGTAAGTTTGGGGTACCTTTATGATCCCTTGGCATGTTGCAAGAGGTAGACCAACTAAACTGGTACCATTAATGGACATGATTTGGTCTCCAATGCTCAGTTTTCCTGAACGGGCTGCAGGGCCTCCATTCATCATGTTGGCCAGGATAACGGTGGGTAGAATGGATCCCCATCCAGATTCCACAATCACTACCCCAAGGATTTCTCCCTTCTGTTTTTCTAGCTGGAGCTGCAATTAAAAAGGAAAAACATTTTTTTTACTTTGATTCATCTGACTTGGAGCATGAGTATCTCAGTTGTTCCTGAAAAACATCTACAAATCACAAACCAAATTCTGTTCTTTGCCATTAGGTAGTAGCATGACTTCAGTGTTAACTGTGTGACACACAGCTTTTTGTTTTCAGGGACATCCTCCACTTGTTTGGTGAAGGTCACAGAGGTCTAATAAGCAAAACACTAACACATGGCTAACTCTGCAGAACGTGGTGGAACTGGATGCCAAGGGAATGAATGCCAAGGAAGTTTCTGCCCGTGGAACCTGGCAGCCAGAGGGGGAGGCTCTATAACATTTTGTGGCTAAGGCAGTGCCTGCACCACAGGCTTTGTTCAGCTCCACTCCTGCCACTACTGCTTGGGTTGTCTCTGGATCTCAGGGCTTGTCTGTCCTTCTTTTCAGGCAAGGATCTCTTGATGATTATTAACATCATTATTATTAATATTGTAATTATTGAATATACTCATGTCTAGCATGTTAATGTAAGATCCCTGATGTAACATAAATGATGCCTTCTCCTGAATTGTCAGTAAGCACAGCAGAGCTAACACCTACAGAAGTGGAGCAAGAGTTTAAGTAGAGAACATGCTCTTGGAGCAAATACATTTGCTTCAAGAAATTTATTTTCTTTCGAATGTGAAGATTATTTTCTTTCAAATGTGGAAGGACAGGGAATGCTGATGGCCAGCTGATTTCTGCTGAGGTCGTCTATTGCAGAACACCACAATTCTGTCAGCTCTTTCTGTATCAGTACTTTGGTGAAACATAAAATCACCTTACACTGTGTACTGTGAATAGCACAGAGCTTATCTAGGTCAGATGTAAATGTACTTCATTCCTGTTCTGATTAATGGAAACAGAAAGACCTTGAACATGAAAACAAGAAGTCCTAATAACCCATAAAGCTGGTTTTAGTACACAGGACTGACGAAGGACACATCTTGAAATTGTAACATCATCCTTATAAATACCAAAAGATATTTCTGAGAACGACATTCCTCTGAAAAAAATGGATCAATCTGAAATGAAAATCCAAAACTAGTTTACCTCTTTGCAGTTTTCTGAATTGGAGAAGTGTATGAGATCATCATTGTACATCTCTTGGGTATTGATGATGTCACTGTATTCTTTCTGACTGAGATCCTCTGGGTTAATTCCATTGGCTCTTAAAAACTCTTGGTAAGCCACACTGAAAGCCTGACCAATTGACTGAGCTATGAGCTGTGCCTAGAACACAGAACAAAACATAGCTCAGAGAACGGACAGATTAACAGTTTACCAATGAAACCACAAGAAACCAGGAGAGAGATTGGATTTTAAGACAGAATCAAAATAAGGATCCTGCAAAGTTTCTGTGCTAGCATGGAAATAAAGTCACTTTAAGGTCTGTTGTACAGAAAGAACCCATTACATCCAAAATCAAATTGCAAACTGCATTGAAATACCCTGCTGCTCTCCTCTCCTCAGTACGTTTCAGTAGCAAGCAGCCATATGCTGCTCATGTCCCCGTTCCAATAAACACTGGAGAGTCCTGGCTTCGGACCAACATGGAACAGAGCTGATGGAAAAGAGTGCCACGAGCCCTGCTTCTGAACACAGTCTGTCTGCAGGGGTGAGGAGAGAAGGGATGCTCTGCCTGCACAGGCCTTCACAGACGTGTGTGCACTGATGGTTTTGGTTGTGGTGTCACCTGGTGCTTCTCCACCCCGGCTTTCCAGGACTGAAAACACTGCTTCAACACAGCCATCTGCTCCCCTGTTACTGCCATGATGCCTGCCCACATTCCCAGCAAACCAGTACCACCCCTGTTTACCCACTGCACATCTAGGACAGCTATTCCCATTAACACCTCGGCTAGCAATGTCAGGGATCATTTCAGAAATGCAGCCAGAGCCATGATTAAAGCTTGCTGATGTTGTGAACACCCTTTCAAAATCCCCTCTCTTTCTTAAATTTTGGAGCACTTATGTGCACATTCCACTAGATGGCAAGGGAACACAGAGAAACACAGATCAGTAAAAGGAACTTGTAGTCCACTTTTTCTATACATGAACTATTTTTTTCCCTATTTGAGTTTACTGCAGCTCACAGGAGAATGCCATGCTGAGGTCTGTATATTTGTGGGTCATCATTTGTGGGGTCATCAGGGCATATGAGTAACTGCTGATGATATGAGAAGTTAATTGCACCTTACACTCCCTAAAAATATTACTAATCAAACCTGTATTCTGTAAATGCAACACACCTTCTTAGACAGTCAGCACATTTTAAATGCATTTCGAATGCATGGGGTTTTTTCTGGATATTATAAATCTGTATGTTCTTACAATCTATTGGTCAAGTGTTTTCTTTGATGCTAAAATGTTGTTTCCTTTTTCATGCAGCACAAAAGCACCAATATGCTTGACTGGAAAATTACTTTAGAAAATCAAGGACATAAGTAGCCTAGCCAGTCACAAATTGTTTCTTCATATTTTAAAGCATGTTTTCAAGTCTTACCTCTATATCTAGAGGTTTGTACAGAATCACAGAACATGCTGATCCCATCAGGACCAAGCCCAACAAGCTCTGCACAGGACATCCCCAAAATTCCACCCTGTGCCTGAGTCTGAATGCTTCTTGAACTGGGTCAGGCCTGGTGCTGTGGCCACTGCCTTGGGTAGTGTGGTAGTACGGAAGTCACTCAGGACATTTTCATATCATTCCATTATTAAAGTTTTTATCACCAGTCCTTATTGAGTCCTTCTGATCTCCACTGCCACTGCTTTCTCTGTAGTTCATCCTCTGCTTTTGCCTTCATTCTACATTCTCAAAACCAACATCTCCAGAGGTCACACTCTATTCTATTGCTGCCAATAACAGCCAGTTCTCACATCTTAATTTCATCTCTATCTCTGAGGTCTTGTGAATGTTTATGAAAGTCTCCATCATTATGCAGAGCTTAGAGATAATGTAATTAAGTTGCTTGAAAAGGTCACCCAAACAAAGCTGTGACAGAGCTGGGCTAGCTCAGTGTCAGAACAACCCCAGTCTAGCACTCTAACCTTCAGACAATGCCATTTCTCCTTCACAGGCTTAATTGCTTTAAAATAATGAAAATGGGTTGCTTAGCTCAAAAATATATGCAACCTCTGAGTTATGACTGTCTGACCCAAAGAACTCTATTATTTTTTAATTGGTATGACAGAAATTATATCTAGAGTTATTCCTATAATAACAGTGATGAGCAGTGTTTAGTACTGCCTCTTACGGTCAAGTTAGAAACAGACAACAAATTTTGCTTTTTCTGTTTTACTGGCTTGGTATATTTTCCCATAAATGTTTTAGGTTGAAGTCCCCTGCTCTGCCACTTCAGACACAAGTACCTATTTCACTACAAACCCAAACCTGGATATACAACGGCAGTAAAGCAAGGCCATCTTCCTTTGTCACAAGAGTTATGGGATGGCACATCAGCACTTTTCACAACAGTGAAACAGGATGTACAGCAGAGATGTACAGAACTCTAGGATTCTATATAAAAATTCTAATTCATAATCTTTGCTAGGGATGAAAAAAGAGAAGTGAAAAACAAACAGCTGAATGTGTTCCTAAACACCAGAGGATTAAGTGGCATGTTTGAGAGTATGTACAACTCCAGGTCAGTAGCCACAGGGAACCAGGACTGGGTAGAGGGCAGCCTTGTGCCAAGGCAGTAGATGTTCTCAGCAACTTGGCTTCAGTTAGAAAGAGGTCCAGAATGGTTCCACCTCGTTCCAAGTGTCTGGAGGCACATACATGTCATTTTGTGCCAACCCACTGGACTAAAGGATATAATCCAGGATGAATGATCAGTTTGATATCCCACAGGTTAATTTTGCCCATGAATGGCCATTGACTTCAGAGATCTCTACGTGACCCATGTTGTTTAAATGAATTGATTCCATTTACTTACATCCTCTGACTCAAAGACGTGGCAGATCATTTTGTACTGCTTCTTTCCCTCCTGGGCACCCGGCGTGGTTTCGATGCAGTCCTGGGAGGCGGAGCGGGGCATGCGGCGCCGCGCCATCAGCACCACGATGTTCCCGATGTCGGCGATGTAGGAGATGGTGCGCAGCGCGTGGTCCATCATCGTTTCCTGCACAAAGAAGGACACACAAAGCACTGCTCCACGCCTGCTGCTCTCCTACAAATCCTGCAGCTCCCCTCTCCTTGACAGCCTGCTGCTTGAGGAAGACAAAAGCTACAGAAGCACTTCTATGGGCCCAGAGCGGATATTCCCTCTGCAGTAGATGGGCCCCAGCTCCCAATGGAAGCAGAGTGGCTGTTCAAGACATTGGCTTCAATGGAAGTGTTGCCTGAGCAAATACAGCATGGTTGCTACTGTAAAGCAAGAATGAAGAGCTATGCTGCTGTTTTATGTATATTTTCATGCTGTTGGAAAATTATGTTATTTCTTTACACATTTTGCCATTGTAAAGATGAACTGTTCTTAAAGAAACAGAAAGGGCACATCTGAAAACTGCTTCTTGCTGGGGTCACTGGTCAGTTTGGAGTTTTTCCAGGCTTTGATCTATTGCTCAAACTAGAAACAACCAGAAGCATAACAGTTTTAGTGATCAAACCAGTTGAGGATGTGTCCTGACCATCCCTGTCTTTTATTCTGAACAGCTAAAAGCATCCACCAAATTCTGTCTGAATTGGAACAAAAAAAATATGGTATGAGATAGTTCACGATTTTCGTAATTTATATAAGCAGCAGCATTCTTTATATAAACAGCTTGGCACTAGTTTAGCATTAGTTGAACAATGTTCTAAGGTGTAAGGAAGAAGTATTGTTCTTCAAGTCAACAAAAGTAATTGTTTTAAGAATTTCAGTACAATTTAACTTGACAGAGAAAACTATAAATTATCATTGTTTTTTAGAACCACTTGTCTTGCTGAAGATAATCACTACCCATAAAATTATGGGAATGATTCTTCTCAGGCTTGAAATAAAGCTTATCCCTAACCTACGAAAAGTAATGATGGTTAAGAGGTGGTTTGGGGAGTGTCTCTAAGAGCTGCAGGCGCTCGGGAGGATTTACAGCACTTCTGTCAGGATGGAGAAATGTTTTATAATGGACATCTCTCAGCAGGATGTTGGGAGCTCTGCAGAGATAATTGCTTTTCAGCAGTGTGCACCAAGTGTTGTGTAAGGGTGTAATCATACATGTAGTGTGCACAAGAGTGAATGCACTGGGAAAATGGAGGCATTTAATCTCACCTGCCAAGAAAGGCTTTCTGCCCATATCATCACATAGAAGTTACTCAAAGGGTTTGGGTTTTTTTTTTTATTTTCCCCTTGTAGGGGTGAAAGCAATCATTCCCACCACCCCTCCCATATTTTTCCTGTCTAATGCATTTACAATTAAGAACAAGGCAAATACTATCTAGTGACTGTAAACATGTGTTTACTTTTGACTTACTTGTGACTTGACTTTTTCCTTTCTCACTCCATATTCCAATATACTTAGTCTTTCGTTACCAATATCTCTTTTTCACCCCTCTCCTTTATTACTTTCCCATAAATTCCTCCACCTCTTGCCATTTGCCTCCCTATTCCTTCCCTTATCCTTTTCTAGTCCCGTCCATTCCATCCTTATTATCCTTATATTTGTCCTTAGAAATTCAGCCTCTCTCAGCCTTTTCTGAAACCACTGTTCTCTTCTCCTGTCTAGATTGCCCTTTCTCAGATTCTCCCTTCTTTTCCATGGAATTCTTTTAGAATCTTGTTTGTTGCTTCTCTTGAAACCCAAAGAACAGCTGAAGGAGAAAACCAAAGCATTCCTCCAAGCTTCAAAGTGCTGTAGTCCCGTGGGAGTGTGAATTAGACAGCCTAATGAGTCAGGCGATTTTATGGAGCCAATCGCACACCAGAGGCTCTGCAATTACACATTTGTGAGCTCTACATCTTTATTTTTCTTTCCTCATTTTCCCCGTTGCTTCACTCCCAGCTTCCCTTCACTGACTGAGCAAGAAGCTGGGAGAGGCTGCTGTGGTTTCTGCTGGTTTGGGGCACTGAGTGCAACCCCACAAAGCTGTGGCACAGGGAAGAATTCCTCTCCTATCAACAGGGCACGTGGCCAAACCTAAGGCTGCTCCTACTGCGTCCCTCCTAAACAGGTGCTCGACTTGGGCTGAACGTATTCAGCAAGTAAATGCACAAACTAAAAAGTGGCAGGGGTGCCATTTCCCAGTGCTGCTGAGGGCAACAGAATCACCACTGCTGGCTCTCTTCCAGCCTGGGAATGCACCTGACTGGTGCTGCTCAGCATTTTGAACCTTGCTGCATGTCATTTTCTGAATGGGAATTTTACATTTTCATTCAGCTGTTCCCTCACGTGAGCTATACAACACTACAGATGGATTAAAACACATGGCACGCTGCAGAAATAGGGTTTATGTAATTGATAAAGCCATGAAAGTACAGATTGTCTCTGCCAGCTGCCAACCCAGCTGAAATAGACCCATGGTAATTACACCAGTCAGAAACTTCACTAGCACTGAAAAGTGTTACCAAGCCAAAAATGCTAAAAGTCATGGGAATAATTCTCTTACAGCTCTCTGAAAGACACACCGTAAAAAAACCCCAAACCAAACCAAACCAAACCAACAAACAAAAACCACAACCAAAACCCCAGGGCAAATGCTAGAGAACTTGGAATTAGAACAATTTCCACTATTTCTATTTTCATCTGGTTGAACAGCTCAGGTATTAGACACCATTCATCATGGAGCATTGCATTTTGCATCACTATAAATCTCAGGGGATCAGCAGAGTAAGATGACAGTTCCTTTGACAGTGTTTATGGACTACTTCAGAAGGACCTTCCCTTTTTATTTTTGAATGGATTGGTGCTCAGCTGAAATGCTGAACTATTTAAACAAGTAAGAAGAGTGACTTCCACTAAGACTAATCCTTACTCAACAAAGAGACCGTACCTATTAACTGCCATACATTCCAACTATAAACTGTAGCTGTTCATTTATCAATAACTGTCTGTAATCATCTTTACATTGATAATTATGAGCATTCTATTTTCTGCTAATGCAAGAATTAGTTATCAGCTTTGATAATATAATCTCTGGATGATGCATGTTTACCATGGGGTCAAAAAAGAGCTGAGCCATAACCAATAGTGGTATTGCTTCTGGTGGATGAAATGCAGTTTCAGGATGATTTATGGATGGCATGTTGTCAATATTGCTGCCCATGTTAGATGGGCTGTTCCACCCATCTGGCTCATCTCTTGGGAGTTCTAGTGGCACATTAAGGGCATCTGCTTATATTAAAAGAAAAATAATCCATTTCCTGGAGATACTATCATTACCCTCACATTAAAGGATAGTAATGCTCTCCTAAATTTCAGGAAGAAGAAGGTGCTTCATAGTTTCCATTGTTAGAAAAACAAATTTTATAACAATTAAAACCAAAACCCTAAATGTAGAGTGCTACATTTATCTTTGGTTAAGTGTCTCCTGTAGTTTCAGCTCATTTCTTCATTTATCCATATTTCTGAACTCTGATCTGATACACCAAGTTTCAAGTTCAATAACCATTTTCTCTTTATGAAAATATTGACCAGTACTACATTAGAGAAACATGCTCGTGAGTCTCACTCTGCCCTTTTTCTCTTTCCATTGTCCCACAGACGGCAATATATCAGACATAACACCACTCTGAAGTTATTAAGCCTGCTTCTATCTCTTATATCTAGATCATATAATCTAGAAAATATATGATATTAAAACCTTATTTAGGTCAAGAGATGACGTGTGCTTCTTCTGTGCCATGGACAAATATATTCCCTAAACAAAAGAAAACGACTGATTTGACATTATTTACTTCTGACAAAACGTTGCTAACATTGCCCTTTTCAATGCCTCTCGTAAGAATGAAAATTTGAAGACTTTCTGTAAGTATGATGAAAGTTAAGAGATCTTCTGAGATTACTAGAAATGATATGTATTTAGTTGTAAATTCCTCAAAAACTCCTTTTTATGAAGATCACCTCTTGTTGAATGTACAGGCATTCCTAGAAAATGAGGCTGATCATTGCTGTGGTCTCCAGATGCTGCTTTTATATGAACGGTGAATAATTTACCTTAGGCAAGAGGACGGTGGCTCAGATGTGATTTATGGAAAAAAATTGAGATTAAATGTTAAAAATGGCAAGATATGGATGGCTTAGTCAAAGCAGCAAATGACTTCCCTGTTGGACTGTAAATCTGGGTTCTGAAACTGTTCCAGAGGAGCAGTGTGCATGCATTCTGAAAGGCTTTTGAATATTTTTTTAAATTGAATTATAGCTCAATTATAGCAACATGCAGACATCTTCCAACACATCAAATAAGCAAAACTGGTGTTAGTCTTACTATATTGGCAAGTGTTAGAACAATAGGAGCTCTGCCTGAATACTCAGTACCTGAATTTATCCAGGTTCAATAAAGTGTCCCACTAATCATTACAAGAGCATAGTCAAACTCAACATTATTCTCAAAGAGTTTAAATCCAACTTACCTGTGTGTCTGCATTTAAAACTTTGATTCTCTGCGTGGAGATGAACAGATCCACTTCAGTCAAGGCCTGGGAATCGCCCTCTGAAGTCTAAAAGACAGATGCTTTGTTACAAGGAGATTTTTAATTTTCTTTTCAGAATGACAAATTCACTGACTGCTTCAAGCATAATGTGATGTGAGGAAACTGCACTTTAAAACCACTACAGAGATGGCTATTCAAAGGTGTTTCTAAAGACATGCAAATAGTACATTTATTGCAGAGACAGTGAAGCCTACTCTGATTTTCTGGGTAAGAGGGAATTTGGAGCCTGTGGGACTGACAGCTCAAGTATTAAAATTTTTTATTTATAGCCAAAACAGGAGAAAAAGTATGGCTGTTTTTTTCCTCACTTTCTCGCTGATGCACTTCAGTACTTGAGGCACCAGACTTAAGAAAGTAGAACTGAGAAAGTGGCTTAGGCCCCAGCAGCTGTTTGGCCCTTGCCACCTTCAGTGAGCTCACCAAAAATAGTGCAAACTGATGCTCAGTGCTGTGGTGGGGTTTGGGACTTTTTTTTTTTTAGAAAATAAAGAACTGGGCCCTGAACTAATGTTTCTCTCATATCACAGGAAGCCATCAGGTGACTTAGACTGCAACTCCTGAGCACTGCTCACTGGGGAAACACTTCCACACCCCATCAGAGGGCACGGTCACAGAGCAAGAGGGATTCCAGGGCAATGCCACGCTCCAAAGTGTGAGTCCTGGCTCTGCCCACCTGAGAAAACAGCAGAAGAGGCGGCAAAGCAGCTGCTACCTCTCACTGAAGCATTGTGCAAGAGCTTCCCCAGTTCTCTGGTCCAGCAGGAACATCTGTGCTCCTCCGGGCTGCCTGGCCCCAGGGCACCACTGCAGCTGGTGCTGAGCAGCACCCGGCAGCGGCAGCGGCCTCTCAATGAAATGGCCACAGATTGCCTCAGCCCGGGCTGAAGGCAGGCACCAGACTCGGGGTCAGACTGGCTCATGATGAGAATTATTTATTTGCTCTTCTTTTTTGGAGTTATAAAGGCTTAGCTATGCCTATAATTAATTCAGATTTTTTTGGAATTTTGTTCAGATTATCTTCCAGCAAAATACAAAGCAAGCACATACTTTGGCAGAGACTACTTGTATTGCTTCCATCCTTTTGGTGATATTTTTGTCAACTGTATTTAGTTATCTAAAGTATTGTTTTTAACTGAGTGCAATGTTTCCTGTATGATTGTTCCAGATACTATGTGGTGAATTTATTTTGGTTTTAAATGTCAACAGTAATTTAATAAATATACAGTAAATCACAGGCACAGGAAATACATACATCTTACTGCTTTGGTTAGTAAAATCAAAATAAGCATTTCATTCAAAAACACCTCCCAGAAAACAATGGCTGTACATCTGGAGTAAACAAATCACAGGTATTCAACAGGAGAAGGGCAGCAGACAGGCACTCCAGCAAATGAACAATGAAGAAAATGAGTTCATTTGACTCCATTCACTATTCTACTGCGGACCAAAGAAGAAACCAAAATGACAACTTTATGAGGATGTGTAATGAAAGATGTGACACTCCATGGAAAACAAGGACAACAAAAATGTAAGTAAACATTAGCATTCAAGAAAAACAGTTTACACACCGCTTTTTTCTTGATTTTAGCCGCCTTTTGCATCCTCTGAGGAGTAGCATAAAAAAAGAATGCAGACAGATGTACACACAGGGAAAGAGAAAAGACAGTGTGGGAAGTCAGGGAAACTTTTTGACTGTGAATCCAGACTGCTGAAAATTAAAAAATTGGGAGCAGTGGGAGAAGGATGTGCAAGAGGGAAAGATTTGTTTATACCTTACGCAGTTCTCAAGCATAATTGGATTTCATGGCATTGTGCACATTGACAATTGATTACAAAGGAATCAGTACCAAAGTGTTGTCTGTTATCAGCTGCTCCCAACACTCATCCTGCCAAATTTACAGCAGTCAAAAATGGCAGCACATGCATCTTAAACCCAAGGTTTTCTCTCCGTGTTCATCACACATCTCCATGTAACTGTTGAACAAAACACAGCTCAAGCTCCCTGCCGTGACTCTCTAGAGTAGCCAAGTACCACTGACAGAGTAGGGTTGGTATTAATATACAAAACGGTTTTTAGGGAATTAATTGCTATCAACAATTACTTACTGTAGCTTGAGATATCACAATATGCTAAACAGAAACTGAAAGGCTTGGAAAGAACTGGACCTTTCCTGCATTCCATTTCTTTCTAAATGCTAAATCAATCATCAATCACGACAATCTCTTGTAAATGGCCTTTCCAAACTGGTTTCCTTCAAAACCATGCAATTTTTATCAATTAAATATTTCATTGGCTATGCACATACTTTTTCTCCTAGCATTAAATCTGCCTCTAACCATGTGTTTATTCAGATGAGATATTTACAGCAGAGGCACAATAACTTCTAAAATAAATACCTCCTACTTGGATTCTTAACCAAAAAACAATTTTCTTTACACAGCTGTATGAAGCAGTCTACAGTACATTATTTAAAAGAAGTTGTTCACTGTAAATAACACCAAATCCAAAAACAATAGTAATGAATATTCTAGTCCTGAAAAAGCCATAATATAAGTAATAATATTGAGACTAATTTTCTCAATTTGTAGTAAGTTAAAGGAAGTAATAACAGAAGGGTAAAACCACAGTCAAACAAATATCCCATACTTTGCCACTGGAATATTTTCTAATTGCAATCTGCAATTTGTCTTGCATACTTGAATTTGTTATACAGCTTCCAAAGAATTTTGAATAGACTCTGGAATAATTTCTATTTTGCTGTATGTATTTTTACAGCAAGTGCTAGAAACCAATGGTATTTCCAGTACTGATCTATACCTACCTAAGTGCACCTCAGGAGAGGTTTGAGGCTGCAGATCCTGCACCATTCAGGGATCAGCTGTCAAAGGATCAGAGAGTATTCTACAGCCCCTAAGGTCCCCTACCTTGACACGACTCACGGCCTCCTGGGCCTGCATCATGCGGATGTTTTTGGAAGGGTTGCGCTCAGACAGCAGCTGTGTGGAGCCCAGGTAATTGGCTGCAAAGATGATTCCATCAATGAGGTCCTCAGGTTCACAAGGTCCTGGAACTGACAGGAGACATTTACAGTTACTGCCTCTCTAAGGAGTGGGGAGATGAGAAATTGAATAAGGGATACTGAGGCTTGAACAACCTTTCTAATGCTGGGACTGTGCTCACCATCCTCTTTATTCAGATGTGAAACTTTACATCCAACTTGATTAGATCGACAGCAAAGAACAGTCACTCCAGAGTTTGGCTGAAATCTCTTGATAGTGAACATTTTTTATTCCTCAACAGTTTTATAAAAGAAATGTGCTTTGAGCTAGATCAATTTGCCAACCTTCTGTTACATTTTTTTTAGTATAAAAATCTTGTGTGAGGAGAAAAAGGACACTGGAGGGGAATGTTAATTTTAAAAAAGAGGTTTATTGTTCAGTGTTCAATTTATTTATAATCAACTCAATGTGGAAGATTATTATGTGGAAAAGAAAGAATACATGGCATGCTATGCTGATTAAATGTATGGAAATAGTAGTTTGCACATGTATCTTTTAGTGACCTTTCCTATCCTTCATTTTCCCATTCTAATTTAGCAAAAGTCTTCCACCAGAATATAAACATGATTAAAAGAAGTGACTTTCCTCTTTAAGCAGTGTTGCTGACACTTATTCATCCCTGCAGATCTCAAATCCACCTGCCAGAAATCTCAAACCCCAGCAAAAACCCACAGTCTTTGTAATTCAGTTCTCAAGGTATATAAACACACAGATACATATTTACACCAGTCCTGTACTCTTCAGAGACCTGAGATTAACTAACAGTGCTCACACAAATTGGAGTTATTTAGTTTGCTATCAAACACCATAGTTTTAAACTTCAAAAGGATAATTATATACCACAGAACACATTTTATTTAGATCACATCTGTACAAATCCAGTAATGGTTTAGATATTCATTATAACTCAGAATAGAATTCTGTGGAATTTAAACTTTTTGAAGTATTGGGAAAGAGTAAAAAAATATCTTGACAATCTCCACTGGAAGTATGAAAACCCTCAAAGAAATCCTTGAGAAGCCAGTAATTTAAAAGTCACTGAAACTCTTCATAAAGGCCAAGCCTTTCAGTACCTCAAAAACCAATCCTTGTTCTTGCAGCCTTAATTCACTAAATGAAATCAGAGAAAAAGAAAATTCCACAGGAACTCTGTTCCTGTATGGCTGCTTTTCTTTGCTTACATCTTTGTACCATTAGGTTTTTCAGCAGATGGATGGTGTATTTTGTATGGTACTTCTTCTGATGGTGTTACTCATATGTCTTCTCAGGTCTAAAACTTAGTCTCATACATCTGTACTTCTTCCAGCATGCAACAAAATACTAATGTTCCATCATATTGATATCTTGTTTCAAGGGCACCAGAGAGGGAAATTAATTAACGACATGACTTTAATGTTAAGTTTGCAAAACTTCATTAGATACCTGCATCAACACGCTCACTCAAAATTAAAGTAGCTTTGATTTTGTTGTCTTTCATTCACTTTGGGCTAAGTAAATGAGGCTAAATTGAATCAAGGTTGCTTTAACTCTGAAATAGGCTTACCCACATGTTTAAATCAGTTTAAGTAAACTCCCTTAGTAGGTAATTTAGATTCATTTTCTTGAAATATTTTGTGTCTGAAGACAAGTAAAACTGCAATTCTTAGTGCAAATTCTCATACAATCATTACTACATCAAGCAAAATGCCCAGGGATATCTTTGGGGTCTGTGCAACCCATGGATGCTACAAAGGAAACAACCATTTCTTCTCATGTCTTGTCTGTTTGGTGACAGCAATGGTGTTTTTAACTCATTTGTATGAAAAAATTCTTGAGCATGGAAATAACCTAGGGTGTTAAGCAATTTTATAATCCTAATTTTATTTATTTGGATTCCTCAAAGACTGGGGCTTTTTCGGTTGGATGTTGTCACATGATCTCTTCATAGCTTTAAAAAATGATGTTTTGCAGAATCATTATACTAGAACAAAGTCAGCCACATCATGTATAAGTCAACAGCGTGCAGAAAATGCTTACAGCAGTAGATAATACAGAAGAAAAGACCGAAAAAAAAAAGACATGTTGGGCAGAAAACATTTCCAACATACATTTTCCATTATGAAGGCAATGTAAGCAACTGTCAGGTAAAACAAGACATCTCCTGGCAGGATGGAATGGTACTGAAAATTGCCACGGTCAAATTAGGTCACCTGGGTGTTTTCTTCCCTTATCTCTGTCTGCTTTAAATAATGCAAAAATGCAGACTTGGCTGAGGTCCCAGCTCATCAGAGCACTTAAGCATGCCCTTGACTGCAAGCGTGTGTAAAGACTTACTGATGAGGAAGGGAAGCAGGAACAGGTTTCAGACGTGAAGGTTAGTTTGATGTGAGCAAAGATTGGAATTTTATGTTGGCTATTGGTGCTTAAACATTAGATAACTATTTCTGAAAAATCTAACTGCAAATTTCTGCACTTATCAAGGCAATAGAGATTACTTGGTTTTCTGCTGATCTACTAATGTAACAAGTATAAAGATATTTCTAGACTAAGTAGGCTAGGTCCAAACATTTTTAAATTAACATTTGTATTCATAAAATAAGAAAAAAAGACAACACAACAAAAAAATTCATTAATTCAGCATGACTGGATGCATCAATCTGTTAGGAATGCATTTTTACACCTATCTAAAATCATGTAAACAAGGATTCAGACAGTTTTTAGAGACTGCATTCTGAGCACAGAAGTTCAGTTTCCTCTGAACTGTCCCACTCCATGAAGTCACTGAGACCTTGGCATGTGTGGCACAGCAGCAGATTTTGCATCAGGAGTAAATGGACACAGGGCATAAATCACCTTTTGGAATGTCCATCTACAACTTCCATTTGCTGACTGATTTCTTTGCTTTATCAAGCTTGTTACTGTGTAAGGGAATAAGATTTATGGTGATAGGACAGAGTGCAGAAAAGCCAGAACCACTGAACATAGAACTAATTACTGCTACGAGCATGTAGTGGTACTACTGCTGAAACAATTCTAACAGCAAAGGACATTTGCAAAACACATTTCCAATATTTTTGGGCCTGTTATCATTCAATATGATAGATGAGAAGACATTTTTTATGTTCACAATGGCATGTGAAAAGTATTATGTGTTACTAGAAATACAGATATAGCTATTGTAGTTAAAGAGTCATGCTGAGAGTGCTTTAAAACTGAACAGGAATATAACCAGAATTTGGTTGTGGTATTGCTGTCAAAGCTCAGGGAACAACAGCAGCGTTAGCTGGCAGAATCTTTTCTTACGTGCAGAAGGGTCCTGTACTTTTTGGGACTCTACATACAAATTAATAATAAAACCTGTATTTTTCTTTGAATTCAGAGAGCAGTCATGTAAGCTACCATAAGCTCCTAGTGAGCCATGTATTTATTTGTGTTAGACAATGCCATATAATACCTGCAATAGAAAAGGCCTAATAGACAGCTTATCCTCACGTACTGTGCCACTACAGAAAAAAATCAGAGAAAGCAAAATGATTGAACTAAAAAAAGATAATATATCATGTAAAGGGTATCCTCATCCCTTTCCAACAGAGTAGTGAGCTGGCTGGTACGTAAAGAAAAAGACATAACCTTTTTATCCCAGTAAAATTAAAACGTGTAGCTGTATCTGCAGCACTGAGGGAAGAATTATCTCGCCTGCTTTAAAGTTCTGTGCATGCCGGCCTTGCTTTATACTTGTCCACTATACAATCAGCAGATGCTTATTACAAAGCATCAGCTTGCTTTCTTGCCTCTGCCACCCTTGGGGAATGCATTTAAATTTACCTCTATTTAGGGCCTGTTAGCCAGTACATGCCAAGTGTTCCGTGTAATGTCCCTCAGATGTCAACCTGAAGGGACAATCTTTGAACTTCCCATTTGTTCTAGTTCTTAAAGTAAATTACTGAAAATAGAAAATGCTCAAGATGGTGAGATCAGGGAATAAAAGAAAAATGTGTTTGATGTCCCAGTATTATTCTGAATTGCATTAAGTTTTCCCTGAGTTGAGAATGGCATTAGAAATTAAGTTTTTCGCATTCTTTTAAGGTTTCTATTGTGTGTGTTCATGACAGATCTAAGGTATCATGTTCTTGAAAGTGTCCTACTGTCTTTTCTCACTTTATAGTGTAGACATTTTCTTTGCAGGAAGAGCTGTGTGCATTTTCCCTATAAAAAGTTTTTCAGCTGTCAGTGAATCAGAGAATGATAATGTTTCTCAGTACAATCCCATTTTATTTCTGTCCACCTTCTTGGGTTAATAAATTGACTTATTTTTCTTCAAACAGAATATATGTAATAGCACTGCAAAAGAGATTGAAGAAACAGGTGAAAGCTTTGCTCTCCTGAACAGAGGGTTGGATTACCATTGTTTGGCCAGTTCAGGGGAACCTTTCCATTTGTGCTGACATCTGAGGTTCCCAGAGTGCAGTAATGGGCCCTGAAGAACACAGTGCTCTTATATGTTCATAAAGCTCCTGCTGGGGCCCACTGTTACACCCTTTTTAACCCCTTCCAGATTTGTAGCTGCTCTTCATTTTCACCTGAATCCTTCTGGGAGCTCTATCTGCTCCTCCATTTTGTCACCACTAGGCTCCCATTGCCATGGGGAGGGTGAAAATGTTAAATACTTCCATACTTAAACTTCTCAGCTGTATTCCCTTGGGTTTGACTGGATTTTAGAAGTGTGATCTTTTATATATATTAAAGGTTTGCTTCCACTTTATCCTAATTTAACTATGGATGATGTCAAACTTACCATCAACAAAGCTTGGAAAGGAAGACACTTTCTTTGTCTGTTGAGAAATAAAAAAAAAACGGTAACAAAAGCTGTAACAAAATATTTTCACACAATGAAGTGAATTCTTATTATATTTAAACAGCTGACCACTGTCACACAGCCACTGTTTAGCACACTGAACACATTACATCACAGTCATTAACCCAACCTGTTACACAGTGCTCTGTACTTGGAGTCTCAAAGTATTTTAAGGTCCCACCAGAAAAAAATATAAGGGAGGCAGGGGGAAGACCATGAAAATGGCCCTAGGAGGTCAGCTGTCAAATGAGCAATAGAAACCAGCAATTCCGAATATAATCAGCTGCCTACTAGATCACATTGCCTATTAGTGATATCCCAAATTTCCAATAAAGAACATTTAATGATGTTTTACATAGCAAGGTTCTGGGTCAGTGAATAAAAAGAACTGTCCCCGACTGCTCAGTGCATAGAATTACACTTCATCTTAGCTGGGGCCACAACAGTGCTCTTTTTATGCTACTGTTCCTGGTCTCAATAAACAGATACAGTCCTTCCATTCTTTGTCTTTTGCCAGCCTCCTCAGTAATTCCCATTTCCAGGAAAGATGCTGATTTCTCCATTATGGGAAAAAGCTTTAGAAATGTGCCTCTTCATTAATATAACAGGCTACAGGCTAAATATGTTATGGTTTTGAGATAAGAGACTTCTGCTTTTAAGTCTCAATTTCATTTCATTGTGTCTAGCCCCAAGCATAACTCATTCTGCATTCTCAGATGTCTTCTTTGCTCCAGTCTTCAGTGACAAGAGCAGGTCTGTCTATCACAGTGTCTCTTCACAGCTGACTAAGCCAGGACTGACACTGGGAGGGGGAGGAATGGAAGCAGAACATAATTTCTTTTGGATGCCACTTTTGCACTCCAACAATCCAAAAAGAGAACTTCTGAAGTGTTCTCTCTATTCTGTATGTCATCAGAAAATTTTAGGCTTGAGTACATGCCATAGACAGTTACATAAAATGAATGAGGCAGCAAAAATTCATGGGTATAGTTCAAAGTCTTTTCAGAGCAGGCAGATCTGGTATCTATTGTCAGTTCAGGAAGAGAAACAGAGCCTAAATCTGTGTGTGAGAGGGAGAGGGCTGGCAGTGTGAGGCCTCTCTCCCTGCTGCTGCAGGAAGCTGGCAGCACAAGTGGCAGCCCCAGGTACCCACCTCAGGGGGATTGTTATTGTCAACCGGGCCATTGAGGTCTGAACGCTGCTGCTTCCTGGGCTGCTCTAAACCATTGCACATCTGCAAGAAAAAAGAAAGCATTTCAGATCCTTCTGGTTTCTGAAAAACTTCAAAACGAAGTAGAGATTTCAGTGGAAGTCAATGGAGCAAAGATAATCAGAAAATTTTGACCAGATTAAATTAAAATTAAATTTCAATAAAAATTCACGAAACATTAACAAATGAAACTCTATTTAGCATGTTCTCCATTACTTATTTGTAGTTATTTATGTACAATCAATATTCATTACTGGTAATGAAATATTATAATGTGATATAGCAGTTGGAATTCCCTACTGTAATTTAACAAATATCAGTTTCATATAAAAATGTTAAGCTGTTTAATTATAATAAAATATCTATTTTGATGTAAATAATAGGACGTTTCAATTATCATTAAGTATCAGTTACAGTACTGATTTAAATTTAAATTATTTTAAGTCAATGCAAATTTTTCACATGAAATTAAGTCAAATGCTGAAGTGTTCAAATAAGTCAGAAAGCAAAGTCAGAATTTTCAAACGTGTTTCTTCTCAGTATTGGACAAAATCAAAACAGCCCTAATGGCCATCTCTGATCTGAAAAACAGAATTCTAGCACTGAATGCAGGATCCTGGGTTTGTGGGAAATACTTCATGGCATCTCCTTCCTCGTAGGCCAAGCAAATCTACAGGATGCTGGCAGCAGAACCTCAGGCTTCAGAAGAAATGTAAAAGAAAATATAAAATCATACACAATGAAAACACTAAGTCTTTTAAACTACAGAACACTCCTTTTTTTTCCTGTTCCAGTAGTCGCAGGGGCAGAGTTTCTTTTCCAGACCTGACCCAAGCCACACAAAACCAGCACCCGACATGGAGAGTGCCTGTGTCCTGTACGTACCGAGAAAGTGAAGTTTTCATGGCTCAGATTTTCAGTGTTAGAAATCTGGAAAACCAAGGTTATTTCTGGAATAAATTTTTATGGTTTAGGATATTTCATTTTCCCTTTTTTCTTAGTTTCCCCATCGTGTATAAAAATGAGGGCCTAAATGCCACTGCCATTGTCAAGCTTCAGAAATAAAAACTTGTATTGACAATTGTGCAAATGGAAACCACTGAGGATTATTTGAAAGGGTCAGCCTGAATGTTTAAATGGGAATGTAACTCCTTGGCTTCTGACCTTCAAATGCAGTATGTAGCTGCAGGCAAGGAAAGCCTTAATGTTCACCTCTAGCCAAATTATTCCCTGTGACTAATATTTAGTCAGCAGAGCAAAATATGCTAATGAAGCGGGCACATTAGGGCTCAATAATGACAATTGCCAGGTAAGACAACACACACAAAGCTAAGATTCACCCAAGTAGTAAGCAGGACTTCAAGAAAGAAAATACCATCTGAGATATACTGAGATATACCCAGGCTTGGGAAACTCACCATATCCCTGCTTATAAACACTATTCTGTTTGAGACAAGACAAATCTGATTATATTGCATGGCTAAACTAATAGGGAGCAATCTGTGTTGATGTGCAGTGTAATATATTAATGAGGTAAACGAATATCTAGAGGACTTTAATAAAACAAGCATAACAATCATACATTATTCCCTAAAGTAGCAGGATTTAGATCAAGTATCCTTTAAGCAGGGATTATGACATGGCCACAATGAAGATACATTAAACTGTAAACACTGACAGCAAATACATTAACTCTTCTATGTCCAATAGAATGTCAGTATTTTTAAAGCTCTGTCAGTTCTGATTACCACACACTTGACTGATCTGAAAATGCACCTGCATGTAAAGAAAGAATTGTCTGCTTTTGTAAGCATCACCTGGGTGCTGTAACATTGAAACAGGTCGCTGCCTCGAATCTGCCATCTCAATGGATTTATTCAGCCCTGGGGATCATAATACCAATCGTGCTCTGTGGTAATTGTTGCATATGTAAATCCACACAGTCCTAATAAAAATCTGGCTAAACATTTGGATAGTTTCTCCATGTTGATTTATACAGAAGTTTCATATAAAAATGTAATATGATATGTGATATGTCACGTGATTTACTGGAACTTCTACTTTTAGGATTTCAGGAGTATGAAAAAAGCTGACTTGTTCCCAGTCACATATGTAGTCTATATGTTGTTATTGTGTACTTCCTGGTTCCAAAGGGAAGCCTAAGCAGAATTCACAATGAGTTGGGATCAATCACACCACCTCTACAAGGAACATAACCAATGTTTTTTCTTACTATTTGGTGTCTGAAAATGAAGGCCATTATTTTTCCCCCAGAGTTTTGTCTATATGTTTAGGAGCCCCAGACTAATGAGGCAGAATCTCAGGTACAAAGAATTCATCCTTTTTTTTTAGGCACATCTGTGCAAACAATGTGTTCCACCTCTGGCTGATCTATTAACACTTTGCTATTTAAAAAGGTCGTGATGGGGAGGGAAGGGAGTCACTGTGAGCACTTCCTGCAAACAAAACTGAGCTGGAATACCACATTACTGAGATCTTCCCAGCTCTGGAGGTAGCACAGCCCTCAGCAGCAGCCCATGCCAGGGGAGGTGTGCCTCTCTCAGACTTTCTATGCCAACAACTGCCTGGAGAAGGAACTACAGGGGGAAGGGCTTCCCTTTCACTCCAGAAGACTTACAAAGGACAGAACTATGCAGAGTAGGCATAGCTGCATCTCCCATCCACAGCTACAAACAGTGTAGTCTTGGACATATGAAAGGAGATGCTTCTAGACCAAGGATGAAGGGACTGTTTTGGAGCTCCTTTATGGTATCATTTTTAGAAAATATAAGTTCTGGTATTCATTGGGGTTGGAAATTGGTTCATACTCCCAAGTGATCTGACTAATGTGAAGTAAATTATCATACTTGATACTTGCTTTTGTCATGTTTCTTACAGAGTTTCCAATTTCTGTTGCTGGTTTGAGTGTTATGACAGCTGGAAAAATCACATGTGAGGGCAACATTTACAAGATATTATAATTAGTTTATACCCTGGCTTGCAATTTAGAACAGGACCTAAAACTAAACCAGAAATTTGGAATTGACTGCATATTAACACAGGGGCACAGCTACATTAAAAGTCTCTCACCCTAGGATAAGATTCTGATAACAGATTCTGCAATGCAATGACATAAAAATATTTCAGGTGTAGTGTTATTAATACTTTTGCCTCTGAGCAAGTACTGAGGCAGTGTCCAGCATATGAAGGATCATGAAGCAGCAGAAAATGTCATTTTTAGGCTGAGAGGAAAATCAGACTCTACTTATTTGAGGCCACTGAAGCACCTGTGGAAATCTTTCCTCAACAAGCCTGAAACTCCACCCATGCCCTGAGCAGCCCTGTCCTGTGGTTAATTACCAGGCCTGGGGCCCCATGAGGTCTCCTCCCCCCAATCCTGCAGGGCCCCTCCCAGGCACCCAGACCACCTTTATCACCCCTTTCTGCAGCAGGCAGTCCCTCTTAGCTGGAGGTGGGGGCTGTGAGGAGTGAGTTCTGTTAGCACCTGGCTGTTTGCTCCAGGGTGAGCTGTTTGGCTTGGCAGTCCAACACTCCTCTCACCAACACGGGTCCTCCTCACAGCTGCTCCTGTGATCCTGAATGCTGCTGTGGTGCCCAGCACTGATGAAGCACCTTCCTACTGGGGAACGTTCTCCTGGAAAGCAGCAGGTTAGTCCTTTCTCTGATTTATTTAGAATTTGTCAGAGAAAAGCTCAAAGGCATGGTAATGCTTTGTTATTCTGTTTAAATATTTGAATAATGAGTCTTATGTTCCACACCTGCCCATCTCTTTAGTAGCAATGCTGTTATGATTAGAGACCAGTGTACTGGTTTATTTATTCTGCAGCTCGTCTTGAAGATGACTAAGCTTTTTGGAAAAGAGATGTTTTGTGGTGGGTTCCAGTTGAAAAAGGTTCCTTGTGGTAGGCTCTAAGGAAAAAAACACAAACTTCTTGGGGAAGAGATGTTTTGTGGTAAACTGACAAAATTGTTGTTACTTGTTGCACAAGTAAACCTGTAGACCTGACTGACCTTTCATCCCGGTTTGTTGTCCCTCTCTAGAACAAAACCAAAGCAGACAGGCATTATATTTGCTACTTGGGGACAAAACCTCCATTGCTAGTTTCTGTGATGTGTTGTTTTCTGCAGTTTATCATTGGGTGATGTGTCTTCACCTCAAGGTACATCTAAAATATCCATGAAACGAAGAGGTGGTAGCCTAGTAGCGAGTGTGTTATGGCAGTGCTATTCCTATCAAATTGCACAAGTGAAATACCTCCCTCCTGAAGGCTGCTGCTGTGTGGTGGAAGGGGCTGATGTGCCTTCCTGAGCACTGCATTAGTTACCATTAACACTGGTAACACTGTCAGGAGGAGCCATTTGGCCCAGCAGGATACTCTTCCAAAGATAGACTCTGAATGAGGCAGCTCTTGACTAGCTGAAGGTTTTGTGATTGTGATCACAGGAAAAAAGGTCAGACTTCACACTCGTGTCTCACAAAGATTCCATTACTTATGTGTTAATTTAGTGGTGGTGCTAGTACACGTCAGGAGTGAAGAGAAAAATATTTCTGAGGAGTGGTTCCAAGCAAGTCAAGTTTAGGAAAAGAGGAGACAGAGTAAATTGAGAGATCTAAGCATTCCACAAAATGATTTCAATACTCTATCAAATTTCAGTAGGCATTAAAATAATTGCCAATTTATTTTTGTCACCTCAAAGAACCACTTTTTTTTCTTTTGCCCTTGCATATATTTAAAACTCAGAACCACCCTTGATGAGTTTCAGAGAAACAGCTCTGCTGAATTCTTAGGGAGATGTAATTAGGAGCACATGCTGCCTTCTGATCTAAACTTCCTGAGAAGACTTTGTCACTAATGCATCTTTAGGTAACAGACATTGATCTTGCTGTCTGCTGGTGTCAGGAGCTGATTACTGAAAGTCTGTGACTCGGCCAGTTAGCACAGAGAAACTGGTTTTGTCTGAGAATGTTTGGACTGTTCAGCACTTTTCAATAAGTACTTAGTAGGTTTGGGAACACTTGGTAACAGCTATTTAATACTTGTGCCCCACAGCTGCCTAGAACACACAGGAGAATGCAGAAACTGTCTTTAATACTCTTCATTTACACCCATTTGTGTTTTCTATAAACTGTTCTCAAATGCATCCCATAACATTCAAACCGACTTGCAGCAAGACATTCCTAAGATACACATTTTCTAAACTGTCTATCATCTTAGTTTCTTCACACTGTTCTAAAGGTGAAATCTTTTATGGCCAAAAGACTCCTGGATTTGGACTCTGCAGTAGCAGAGCACTGTGCCCGTGCTGAGAGAAGGAAACAAATACTTGTGTCAGTACTGAGCTCTACCAGCACAGGCAAGGAAAACACAGTAGCAGCATTGATATGTGCAAAGCTGTTGGAGGGGGAAAAAGGGACAAAAAAAGATGACTTTGTGAAATTTTCTTTTACAAATTTTTGTAGGGATCTTTTATCTGTCTCTGGATGTCTGTGTTGAAGAAGCATAAGGACACAGCCTATATGAAAGTTGTGAAAGCAGATTAACACTGCAGGAGCTTGTGGTGTCCCTACCAGGGCAGTTTGTATAAGCGTATTTGCTCAGGTTCTCAGAGGTATGCCAGTGTTAGGAAAGAATGATGGAGAAATGAGAAGCAGTAGGATTCAGTGTCACAGGCAGCATCATTCGAAAGCAGACTTCCCTCTGAGGTCCTCCTTCGTAAAGGAGGCAAATTTCATGGCAAATTCCTGTTTCTTCAAAAGGTAATAGGTGGGGTAGGGTGTTGGTGCTGTTAAAAACGTTTTCTTTTACTGTTGGTAAATAGATTTGCTTGAACAAGGTAGGAGGGGACACATTCTCAAGAGTCTGAAATCTGCCTAGAGTAGACATTAGGAACAAGGGCTGATTAAATTGTCAGTGCTCAGGTATTGAGTCCATAGTCATCTTCAGCCCCTGCCCAGCAGAAATAGCTCTCAGCCGTGCTGATGCCTGTGTTTCACAGAGGCAGGATCCCAGCTGGGATGAACAGAGTAAACTCTGCCACACAGGAGCTTCCAGAGAAGGAGTCACTTCATTGAGTTGCATTAGTGCAAGAGACATCTTCCATCGGTTGTTATTTCAGCTGCTGTCCAGAGTTTTGCTTTTTTATTCCCTGCTTCTACCATTCTTTAATTATCCTCATTCTGCACATGCAACAGGAGAAACTGAAGTTTCAAATGCAGTCACGGAGTGGCAGGATGGGGCTGGGACTGCCCCGTGCCACCCTGCTCTGTGGGAAGGAAGCAGGACAGGGTATGTTGCAGTGAACTGGAGCCAAGCTTTTTGTGGTTTCAGCTTTGGTTTAGACCAGGCCCTTGCTCGTATTTTGTGCAGTACAAGCACACATTTGCAACAGGAAATTACTCTCATTTTTCACCTGGTAAAGCTGTTCCTGTGTTGATTATTAGTGTGCCAAGCCAACAGTATTGTAGCTAACCTTGAAGCAAATGTTCACAGCATTCCAAAAAGCAACTACTTTTCACAGGAATACCACATATATATAAATTTTCTGGTTGTACTGCATGCTACTGTCAGCTGAAGGAGCCATTCAGTTCATCTTCTTCCATCCAAACATACAGCTGTCAGTTAATTCATGTTTCTGTTACATTAAAAACTGTGGTGATTCAGGAGGATTATATCAGTAGCATGTCTGACCATACTCAATTTCTCTGCTACAGGTGAAACATATGAAATGAAATTAGTAACAGAAAATTTCTTCATGTGATACTTTAACAATTAGCTGAGAGATGACCAAGATGTCAAATGGGTGTGGGGAAAACTCTTGGCTTGAGGGAGTTGTTAAATTTGAGTTGTTATAAAATACCCAAAATAGTCAGTTTAACTTCACAGATGTGATGCCTTTCTTAAATAACATAAGCGTGGAAAACCTGCAAGGAATAAGAGTTGTGCTAGGCAGTGAGTTAGAGCAGATATACACTCTAAATGTATTCTAGGTTTCCCTCAGACTTGTCTAGTGCTAATCATCCCCTTCAGCACTTCTCTGGAAGTATTTACAAATAAAAGCTAAACAAGCCAAACTCATCTATCCCTGAAGTTTTCAAGGGAGCATGTGTATTTAAGACAGGAGACTGACCCACACTGAAAAGTCAAATGAGATGCTTACTTTGTTTTTCCTTCTCTGTAAATTGTTGGGTCTTGCTTAAAAAGTGACTGTTTTCTGGTGCAAACCTAGCAACAGGAACCTTTAAAATCACATTTGTTTACCTGTTATTTAGCAAATGTCTTGCAAACAGAATGTTAGCACCTGTCTAAGCACCTGAGCTGAGAATTAATAGCTGTGTGTTTCAAAGGAATGTTAATGTTATAATAAGCAGTAATACTACCTCTATGAGGCAGGAAGGGAGGAGAGGAGCAGAAACATGAAAAAGCTAAGGATAGCATACTATGTGCATAAAACAACAAATGCACCTTCCTACTTGCTCATTGTTTACAGAAACTGACATACACGTAGTATATCTTAATTTAACCTGGAAGCATTCAAATCTACATTTATTTAAAGATAATTGAGGCAGAAACCTGCTCTATATGGAACATGTATGCCTCTGTCATCCCTTTCAGCATGGCATTTTGTACTGTGAGATCCACACTTACAATAGATCTTTTAGCAAGGTGACAAAACCAAGGCTCTTCTAAGAGCCTGTTCTCTGCAAACAGTAAGTTTAGCATGCAAATGCACTGACAATGGCCTTGGGTTTTTTTCCTTTCACTATGAAAGAAATGGAATTGTTGTAGTTGGTTTAAATACTGTGGTTAAAATTATGGCTGTCTTGGTTTCACAAATGAGACACAGGTTTGTTTAGGCAGTTCTAACTCCATCCATCCCTTTGACATTTCATAGTATATATTAAAAGAATTGAATGCCCCAGAAGAAAAACAAAATCCTCTGCACTTTATCTAAATGCTTTGAGGTCCAATATTAATGCTAAACATCCAACCATACTTTGTGCTAAGGACATTTAGGGTGCTCTTAAGAAAAAAACTAACTTTGACAGAAATTATACTGAACTCTTATTCTAATGCCCCCACCATGAGCCTGATTTTTGGATAAAGCTGAGAATGATAACTCGCAGTAGGTGAGAAGAACACAGGTAACACCAGTCTTGTCATGATACACACATTCAAGTAATGCTTGCCAAAGGTTGTTGAACTTGTTTTTTACTACTCCTTTTATATCCCTGGAGGCTTGGGGTGGGGAGAGGGAGAATTACCTCATGTCTCCATTTTTGAGCCTCTATATCTCTGTAAGAAATACCACTTCCCACCTTTTTGCCTTGGAGGCTTGTGCTCTTCTCTTCAGTGAGCTGCCCACAGCAGCTGTGCCGTCTCCTTTCTCACAAATGAGATGCACGCCTTATCACACAGTTTGTTTAGCCCTGTGTGCTGATCTGGAGTAGGTACCTGTACTGCTGTATCTCTAATCTCCTGCCTTCGTGTTTGAAGCAATGAAACACTGTGTGCTGTCCAGTGCTCTCTATCCATTAAGACAGGAGTTTGTGGTTGCCATGAAAAGTGATTGTATAAGCTCAGTGCCTTCATCCAGCCAGGGGTCACCTATCACAGCACTGCTTCCCTCATTATTAAACAAGATGAAAGCATTGGTCCAAGACTGACTAGAAATAACAATTAAAGCTCAGACAGGCAGTTCAGAAATACTTAGGTGCTTTTGATTTTTTTCACACTGGGGCAGTAATATCAATATCCAGGTGTTACACAACCCTCAGCAGTTTATTGAGAATGACAAAGGTACAATGCAGATCAGCTCAGCTTCTGATAAATCAACTTCAAAACAACAAAAAGTTGTTGAAATGAAAGTCTGTTTTGAATATTGTTTTGAATGGGCAATCGTTCAGTGGGGGGGAAAAACCCAACAATTACTTAGTCAAGCATTGAGGAATTCTTTCTTATTCTCCTCTTGTCTTTTGCTCTGCAAATATTTTGAGCACTTGCAAGGAGCAACATTCCCAGTAGCAGCTGCTGGGAGAAAGACCACCAGGAAGTAAAACATGCTACCTCAACCTCTCTGCTCCCAGCCGACACCTAGTAACTGCTCAAACCATGCAACATCAGCAAGCTCAGTCACTAAGGGACTTCTATGCTGGCAGTAGGGCACTGGATATAGTAAGTTGCACAATTTGGTTATAATTATACTTCTGAAAATAGAATGTAGTAATGAATATTAAAAACTTGCTGCAGATGTAGGAAATCTGAAAATATCCCCCTAAGACTTTCTTTTGTTCACAATTATAATGAAGGTCGACCTGTTTCATCAGCATATACTTAAAACATTTGATCTCCTTTTACTGTTTTTCAGAGGAATTAACATATTTTAATGTCTGTTTTTAATGGAGTCACCTAGACTAAATTGTTTAACTGTGGGGCACTTAACTACAGAAAATCCTATTTACAGAGTTGATGAAACAGGAAACTTACGCATCTGAAGTTTAATAAAGCATTTTAATTAAAGATAAGGGAAAATAATTCATTTATCCTTACTAGTTTGTTATCCAAGTATATGTTATGTTTTACTTCTTTTAGGTAGATCTGTTCATTGCAGAAGATAACTAATATTCAACTGCATATAATTTTAGAGATGCAAAGTCAAGGCTTTAAAAGGATATCAGGGAATGAGGTGTGTTTAAGAAGTAACCACATTCAATTTGAAACCTCAGGGAAAAAAGTCACACTTCTTTTCCTTTAGAAAAGCTTGAGCTTCATTCTCAGACTCTTTTTCTGGCACTCAGCATTATAAAAAGAAAAGATCGTGCACAGTTTAAATTAACTTCTACATCATTCTTGTGATAAAACTGCTTAACAGCATTTTTGGTACCAGTGAAGCTCCTATTTCTTCCTTCTTGTCAAGGTCAAGATATGTCAAGTTAGTAGAACACCACAGCAATATGCAGGCACTTCTTGCAGGTTTTTTAACATATACAGTATCTAGACTCAACATATGTTCTATTGAAAAAAAAGGTATTCGACCACTAAGGCAATGGTACAGGAGCTATTAATGGAAAAAAATATTCAACTATTTCAACGCTGATCCCAGTTTCAAGTTTCTCTAGAGTGTCACTGCAGAATGAAAATAGTGGAAACAAACCGGGTTTGCCCCATGCATCTAGAATACCTTTGTTTGAATTGTCTCTCCTCTGTGCAAAACCCCTTTGCTAGTTCCCTACATATGCTGATTATATTTAGCACCTTTTTCTAAACACGCAATGTGATTCTGTGAATGCAATAACGATAAAATTTAAAATATATGTATATATTTACATATTGATATATATAAAAATACTGCTAATTTTGTTTGGAATAAGTAACATAACACTTGCATAATGCCTCTGACAGTCTGGTTAAAAAGAGTACCTCATACCTGCTCCTGTGGCCACTTCTGTCTGTCCTCTGGGGTTCTTGACTTTGCTTTAAAACCTCGATGCACGTCTCCACTGTGCTTAGAGGCAGATGGGATATTCAGTGATTTTGGCCTCCCCTCGTGCCTGTTAGCACTGTGAACAGCTTCTCCCTTTGAACAAGTCTCTTTGTAGTCATGTGCCATGTTTTCAGTCCCAGTGTGCTCTGGACTCATTTCTGTTGTACTGTTAATACTGCTCATGCTCATACTCATTTTGATTTCTGCTACAATCTGGTCAATGTCCTCTTCCTGCTCTTCCAGCTCTGCATCCTCTTTCCTAGAATGGTATGGTGATATTCCCTGTGAATTTCCATTAGCCTCTGCTGGGTAATAGTCCGGATAGTCACCTTCACTTTGACAGTACTGTATGTTTTCTTCTTGGTCTTGAATCTCCAAAGATGATGCTTCATCCTCCAAAATCTGAATGCCATTATCTTGACCTTCCTGCCACTCTTGCCTGTCCATCACCTCATTTTCATCTTGGTGCTGAATTTTACCTTCAGCCCATTCTTCTACAGCTTCCTGACATTCATCTGTTTCAACATGGTGTTCCTCATGGGGAGCATACTCCTCCCCATTGCAGTCCATTCCTTCCAGGTAACTGTCATCCTCTGGACAGTATCTAATGTAGTATGTGATCCCCTCCTCTTCTTCTGGCAAGCCTTCATCATAGTCCTCTTCCTCAGAAGTGTTGTTGACATAGTCAGAGCTGGAGTCGCCATCTCCACTATGGTCATTGCACTCATGTTCCACAGGGGTAGGACTGCCTGGTCTCACAGTTGCTAGTTCTGCCTCCTTTGCTGCATAATCTTCAATGGGAAGGTCACTTTCTTCATTTTCAGGCTCCCTGTTGTGAGATGAAGTCGGGCAAGCTCTGGCTCTGTGATCCAGCATGCTGGCTGTCGTGCTTTGATGTTTCCTGTTTGCCATAGCCAGCTCCTTACATGACAATCATTTCCAGCAATTACTGCAGGGAAGATGGAAAAGCACACATTCAGGAAAAGGTCATCAGTAGAGAACAGTGATGTTAATAGGAAGCAAACTGATAGATTCATTTGGTAAAAAGCCTGTGTTTGTAGATATTCGACCAAATTCAGACAGCTAACTTTTAAAATGCTTGTGCTTTGGAACCATGAAATCAAAGTAATAAGTTGCACTCTGAAAGGAACAGATAAAGAGAAGGTTCTACATTTATGCTAAATGTATTCTAGTGTAGGCTCTCTTCTGTCAATTTGACAGAGAATTAATCCTGAACCTTGAAATTAGTTTTCAGTTTCTTTTTCTTGCCAGTAAGGGGTCATGCTTTGATCACTATGCAGTAAACGGGAGCTCTTTTCAATTTTCAGCTTAGGCATTTCTTTAACGTGTACTGAAAGCAAACATTTAGAATCTGACCTGCTCTTACCAAAACTAAAGGAAAATAATTCTATTAACTTGGCAGTCACATAGTGCACTAAAAGATAATGCATTGGTATTAAAAGTGTTATTTTTACAAAAGCACTTGCTAGTTTATTAGCCCTTACTAGCTGGATGCCATTGTTATCTCCCATTGTTAAACCAAATATTGCTTTTAGAAGGGACCTACAACAATCACCCAGTGCTGACCAAGTTAAAGCGTGCTTTAAGGGCCTTGTCCAAAGGCCTCTTAAAACACCGACAGCCTTGGGGCATTGACTGCCACTGAAGCCTGTTCCAGTGTCTGACCATGCTCTAGGCAAAGAAATGCTTCCTAATGTCCACTCTGAACCCATCGTGACACAGCTTTGAACCATTCCCATACATCCCTTCACTGGATACCTTCCCTGGGGAGAAGTTCAGCACCTCCCTGCCCATTGCTCCTCTGGGAGATGCTGTTGAGGGCAATGAGGTCACCTCAGCCTCCTTTCTACAAACCAGACAAGCCTAAAGCCTTTTGCCATTCCTCAAAGGACACCTCCTGCCAGCCCTTTCACCTGCTCCGCTGCCTTTCTGTGCACACATACAAGGACCTTCACATCTTTCTGAAATGAGGTGCCCAGAAGTGCACACAGCAGGCAGGTGAGGCTGCATCAGTGCTGAGTGCAGCAGGAGAATGCTCTCTTCTGCGCAGCCAGTCTGGGTTTGACAGAGCCCAGGACACGCTTTGCTCTCTGCGCTGGCCAGAGCACATTGCTGACTCCTGAACTGCTGTCAACCAGCACCCCAGAGCAGAACCTGGCCTTTAGACTTGTTGAATTAATCATAGCCCAATGCTCCAATCTGTCCAGATCCCTCTGCAACACTTTTTCAAAGTCTAATCTATATTCCAGATAAAAGACATATTTACAATAAAAGCTCACTAATTCTTCCTGCTAAATACTTCTGCTACTTTAAATTACATATTTTCATCTAAATATTGGGTTCTAAATAAGCAGAGATTATATGAACTATATAAAAAATAGTTAAAGAAATTAGCTAATTCTAGACAGGCTTGACAAATCTGCTGTGTGATTTGGAGGGGGGTAGTATTATACTTCAGTATTTGTTTCTCTGTATTTCATCGTTGTATCCTTATGATAAACTTGACCTGTGCAATTACTTTACTGGGGTGAACTGAGCTCAGGCTCCTGACATGCACCACACAAATGCTGGTTTTACTGTATGCACCTAACAATGACATATCAGCCAAGCACACAAACATTTTGACTTAACCAGTTTTCCAAGTCTTGTGTGCACACAGAGCAATAAAACTAGCATGGAGCTGGAGGATTAAAGGAGCTATATAGGGAGTAATTTCTTAGGCATTATGAACTCAGAAAAAATATCCTGTCAGTGTAACCTAAAAACCTTATAGATATCCCTGTAGAACTTCTGATAACACAAGAAAACTCTGAATCCTTAGTTTGTGACAAATCCAGGGATCTGATGTGTCTATGGATTATTGCAAAGATATCACGTGGCAAATCTGTCCCTGAAACATGGGTTCTAGATTGAGACACAAAGCAGAGATGCACATTGGTCACAGGAGGAGGTATGAAAGGAACCCAGCACCTGGAGCTCTTTTTAGTTATTGTTACCTTGCAGAATTAGTCTTGACAGAATAAAGATTTAAAGTAAATAGTGTATCTGAAGAGAAGTTTTAAAGGAGAAAATCAGAGGAGGCAAAACTTTCTCAGTGATTACTTACCCCCCTCACAATTGGAAGAACTAGCAGACTTGCAAGGTTTTCTCAATACAATCTGTATAGCCACTATCCCTTTAATACTAATGATACGTTTTTACTTTGGAGTCAGTTAGAAGAACAGAACATCAAGCCATAGCCATCCATCCACTCGGGTTACCTGTGATTTAGTCAGCTCCTACTGCAAACTAAGGATGTTTCTATACTGTATAAACAAAATACAGTTTGCAGTATAAACAAAATCTATTTTACACTGGATTAAAATAGCAATATAAGTCACAATACTACAATGCTCTGCACAGGCTACAAAACACTGCCCACAAGCAAGATAAATTGTTTGTATGACCAGATCAGGCATGAGTACATTACACATGCATGTCTAAATGAGTTCAGATGGAGTGCTGAAATAATTTTGAATGGCACTGCATGAAAACTACAGAGATCTCATCTGGTTTAACCAAAAATTATTTTTTGTCAAGAACAGAACACATTAAGTGCCTCTTATTGAAAGAAAAGTTCTCATCTGCAATGGCCTCAATCTTCTAGTGGAAATATTATCTGTATTAAATAATACTTCAATATTTACAGTGCAGTTGACCCTGCACAGAAGTCACTACAGTGTAGCTGAAGAAACAGAAGCACAGCCTGTAACAAGCAGTTTGAAACCCATGACTCAGATTTTCCTAAAGCATATGGAGATGAGAACCCTTTTTTTAGCCAGTGTAATGGAGTTTTTCCACCCACATCTAAGAATCTTCATTTAGTATCCAGGCCCTGAGACTGCCATAAGTGGTATCTCTGCAGTGATAGCCTTTTATAAATTCCAGTAGTGAATGCTCAAAGATGTTACTTACCTGCAGGAAAATCCACTGCATTCTATAACACATTGCAGGAAGCCACCTGAATGTGGTCTGAGAGGCAAAAGGCAGGGCAGGAGCTGAGGGAGGAAGGGAGGGGTGGCTGATGAGTGGAGCTCCATCAGCTGTGGGGAGATGCCAGGGTGAGGGTTCTCAGCTGGGCACTGCAGCCCTGCCCCACCTGGGGCCTGTTAACGTGCAGCACCTGCACTATGGTGGGAAGAACTTCCAAAAAATAGTGGCAGACTGGAAACTTTTTAAAGCGTAGGTGATAAGGAATAGAGAAAATAATTCCTCTCAAGCATGTCTAGCACTGACACACTGGGACATGGGAAATGGGTTTTCAGTTAATTCAGTCTGAGGCAGTGATTGAGGACAGTGCTTTACCCCTGTATGCTGGAACTGAGGCAAAATAAGCCTCATTTTTCGGTGAGAGGCAATGCTGGTCTTAATGCTATGGAAACTGAAGTTACAAAGCAATCTCTGCACAACAATTACAATTCTAGTTGGCCTCCTTTGCAATCCTCTCAGTCAGGCACTACTCTTAAGGTAACAAAGTACTGAAATAAAAAGGCAGAATTTATTATTTTCAGCCCATGAATTGCAGACTGAATGTGCACTGATTATAGCATCTTCAAGTATGAAATGTAACTTCTCCAACTGTACCAACACATCAGAATTACTGAACTGAGTTTTCAAACACCAGTCTTGAGAACTGCTCTTTATGGAGCTGCACATCCATTTCTGTCACGGAAACACACAGCTGTATTTTACCTCAAATATTAGAACAGCTAGGGCAGCCTAGTTTTCTTCCACTGTATCAAAATATCTCTCAAGCTTCCTAGAAAAATGCTTTAGTCATTGATTAGGTTCAGCATAACCTGAATATTTTAAAAGCTAAAAGCATTCTAGCCTTTTTCTAAGCTGTCTCATGTCGCACAGCAAAATTCCTCAAGGCCACAGGTCTAAACTCTTCTGTGTTCTCACCTACAGAGCGTTAATCTTCCAGTTTTTAAAAATACAAACCCAGAATTTTGATTTTTTAATGCAACAGATACCAATTTTTACCATGTGTTCTGCTATTCAGACTGCTGCACAAAGCCTTCTGAGTCCCTGACTGCATAGATTAGTACTTTAGCTAATATTTACATCAGTTACTGTGTAACCTTCTTTCATGATAGGTATCTTGAGAAAATTATAAAAGGATGCTCTTGAAATTGGAGAAAATAATGGATTTCTAGCTAATATTACTCAATGTTGAAGTGAAGAGAGGAGTAACAATTTGCTGGATCCAGAGGCACTTTATCAGTAAAGGCTCCAGTTGAGCCTACAGATCGTTTCCTCTGCTTGGTGTGAGACTCCCTCCTACTTCTTGTATCTCACCTCCCTCCTTGACAGCAGAGAGTTAGCTCAAACTTCTGCAGCACTCCAAGCACACCTTCCCACTTCTGCCTGCGGCTGGAATGAAGTGTTCCTGGGAACACGGGAGGGTCACTGCTGGGTCCTTGTTTATCTTCCTTGGGATTCAGTCATTTTATCTTCTGATTTCAGTTGTATAGGGCATCGCTAAATCTCCATCAGTGTTGTCAGGATCAGTGAATAAGGGACCAGTTACACAGGGTCCTCAGTGAAAATGTTTTTCTTTCAATAATGGTTTTGCTTTATTTTTCTTAATTTTCCCTGCCTCAGCTCAATGTTGAAAAGAAAATCAATCTCCAGGAAACACATGCTGCATTTCCATGTGAGAGTAAAAAGGAGTATGCATAGGGGAACCAATTTCTTCTGCTCCCAGAAACACACAGACTGGGTTACAGCTGGATCACTGCTCTCTATTCTAATCACTGCTCATTATACTCATTAGCTTTCTCCTGAGCTCCCTGCACCTAATCGCAGACAGCTGCAGTGAGGGGTTTATCGACCTTAACACTTGTACATCTTTTCACCTGTGTAGAAAGATCTCTTTACTGCCTTCCCAGTGAAGGAGACCAATTAAATTAGCATTAAAAATGGGAAATGGTATACAATTATAAACATGATGATACAGTGAAATACCCAGTATCATACTGCTGGCTGTGGTTATAGAATTGCATTGCATCTATACTTGATTCACAAACTGAACAGCATTTTAGTGGGAGCAAAACAAGTTATTTACATTTAACGTGCACAGTGATCTGGGGGGGCAGGGGAGCATTGTTAGGTTCGTTTGGCAACAAATATATTATTGCATGCTTATCTGCAGCCAAATGATTTTTGAGCCCTGCTCTTTCAACCTACAGTTGAACCTAAGAGTTTTACTGGCCCGAATTTGATATATTCACTTTATTTTGCAAGGCCTCTTTCCTGTGCCTACCAGGTTCATTTTTTCATCTACTCCTCAGTGTTTCTCCCACACTTCAGGTATCTGCACCCTTTGTCAGTTTTGACAAAACTGACATTTAAGGTTTGCTTTCCTGGAATTGTTCAGCATCTCCTATTTTCCCCAGATATCCTCTGCAATCTAGCTGCTATTAAACTGGTTCTACTCTTTATAAGTCATGCTCAGATGTAAGTTACAAGCACTGCCACACAATTTACTGCCAGGCGAGATCATAGCACATACAGCCCACAGCCTTGCTTCTCTCTGCTGAGCTGTGCCGTGGATGCACTGCTGACTGAAGCTGTTCCATATGTTAGCCCTATACATTCATAATCCAGAAATGCTGCAAAAAAGAAAAAACAACACCCAACCCTCTTAACACGGACATATGTTGAGATCTGCTACATTCATCAACTTACTCAGTACATCTGTAACTGAGATGACAGTATTTTTCAACAGAACTGCATCAGAAAATTCATGATTGCAGGGCTTTACACTAATTATACCAGTCTCTTCTCCAATAAGGAGATAAGTTGAAGTGGAAAATGAATCTAACTTTGATTCACTCAAAACAATTTTAATATTAAACTAATAGTATTTCTCAGTAGGCTTTCAGTAGAGGAGACTTAATAGACTCCCATCTGCTAAGTTGGTCCAGAGGAATTATGACTGAACCTAGACTGGGAACTGGAATTTTTAATAAGCTGATAACAGAGCATGAGCCCGCTGTGACTAAGTCAGATTCTGTAGTCATTTGATTCCCCAGGGCCAAACTGCATTAACTTCATTTTTCAGTGGTGGTGACTCTCCAGACCATGAGAATCATTATGCAGAGTGCAGGGTAACTGGCAGCTCCCCTAAGAGCAGGTGTAATTGGGATCCTGACTCTCACAGGAGCCCTAATCCCACAGTGTCAGTGACAGCAGACTGAGCACGTGACACGGGATTTGGGAAGGAGCACAGTCTCTGTAACACAGGGAAGGGAGGAGGGGACACAGCACAGGAGGAAGGGGCACGTTGGTCCCTCTTGCAGAGTGAGGTAACACTGACCTTCTCATGCTGGGTATGGAGTCTCCAACAATGAGGACTGCCATAACAGAATTAAATTAGGGTGATGTTGTGGCACTCCAGGTGCCATCTCAATGTTACTGAAGTTCTCTCACTCAGGCTGGCACAGCCTGCCATAGGACTTATCAGCCAGGCCTGTTAAAAATGTCTATCCTTTTCTCTGAGGCCTATGAATTTAAAACACAAAAACTCTATAAAACACCAACACATTGTTTCAGGGAGGGGAAAAACCTAGGACAGAAACTTGAGTTATTAGGAACACATCATACATCATCAAACTGGTCCTTTTATGTCCAGGATGTTAGCTCTGCATGGCAGTAAATACCCACAAACACAGTCATATGCCTGCATCTCTCTTCCTCCATGCAAGCTCAGCAGGTACAGCATACCCCAAAACACCTGTTTCTTTGGGATTTGTGTGGCCACAGAAGATTCAGGGATGCTGTTTGAACCTGCACATCTCAGAGATGGCCAATTTCCTCAGTTCCCTCCAAAAACCTTAAGGGAGGTGGGGAAATTGCCAAAGAACCTGAGAAATCTAGACAAATGGTAGTGCTAAACTCCAGTATTACCGATTTGATGTCTCACTTGGAGTTGGTTTGATAATTATAAAATGATAAAATGGCTTTATTCACCTATTTGTGAAAATATACCATAAAGATTACTTGGAAGTAAGTGTCTGGGTAGAAAAAATATTAATTTTTAGCATCTGAGATCTGATTTTTTTACTGTGAAACTTGAGATTGAAAACTGGGCTGAGGTCTAGCATTTCCCTGTGTACAGAACTCCAGTGTGACTACAGATAGCAGTGGAGTTGGTCTTGGGAATGCCCCTTCTGCCTTTTAGAGTGTATGTGAGTTATCTTTGCTCAGACAGCTTTCTACCTGCTTTACTAAAACCTTGATGAATACAGCAAGTATTTAGGTAAGCCACACTAAAGCAGCTTTGCAGATATGACACTTCAATGGTGCTATTGACACTCTAGAAAAAACCAAACAGGCAAACTCAAAGAGAATCTGAGAGAACCCTGAATTTATGGGGAGTATGTTTGTTTCTATGAGTTTTCATGCATAAACAATACATTTGATGAAGAATTTTTAAATTGCTAAGATTAATTTTTGCAGAAAGTGACTGAAAATAGTCAGAAGCCATTCAGAAAATTAGCTTTGACAAATAGCTAATATGTATGAAATAAACCTGAAGTGTTTTGTCAGTGTTGTTGACAACTTAAGACATTTCCAGGAACTTAAAAGCTTAACTAGATAGGAATTTCCAGTTTCTGTTGGTTCTTGATAAATGGCCTAAATATTCCTTTCATTTCTTATTTCATCCAAGAGAAGTTTCTTCTCAACCCACAACAAGAATGAGAGGGCTGACAGAAGACAAACAAGTCCTAAATGAGCTCTCTTGCCATTTATTTTAAGGTATTTCTATTCTCACATGCTTGACCTCATCTAGCTAGGGGTATAAAAATAAGAGTAGCAAACATAAAACATGGACAGAATTAACAGCAACTTGCTATCTAGGTTTTTCATGTTTTTCCTTCATTTAAAATTAAATCCAACAAACTACAACTAGTAGTTGTTGTCTGCACCAAGCAGAAATTTCTTAGGATTCAGAAATGCATTTTCTTTTGTCCTGTGCAATTCCATTCAAAATTAGTCTCTTTTAATCTGACTTTCTCTTTTCAATGAGTGCTTTTAGAAAATGATGACAATTTGTCAAAAAGCTTTATAAAATCAACCCTGTATTTAGATGTCTTTCAATATTTCTTTATTTCCTTACTCTCTTCTGTCAAGACCCAGTTTCCCATCTCCCTGCTGGGCTGGTGTCAGGCTGGGGCTGCCTCAGGTCCAAAGGAAACAAAGCACTTTACACACTCTGAATAGACAAGCCAGAAAACCACCAAAACCACCTTTTGTGATTTGGGGAGGGAAGAAAGAGATGGTCTGTGTTCCCCCAGTGCCTCTGGCTCACACAGTGGGTGCTGGGAATTTTGTAGCTCACCTGCAGAGCCTGAGAGCAGCTGGGGTTCATCTAACCCTGACCCTGTGGCCAGTTGTACACAGCTCCTTGTTTGCAGTAAGGGCAAAAATAAAGCAGGAAGTTGCAAATTAAAAATATCAACACAAGTTATGTTGCAAATTAAAAATATCAACACAAGTTATGTAACTTTGTTCGTTGTAGCAACAGCATGGTAAAGTCCAGATTCAAGATCTTCCTTTTAACCTAAATTCCCCATCCTCACACAGTGTACATATGTGTAATGATTTTATGATTACACATTATTTTATACCACCTGCCTCTGATTTGTTGAAAGCACAGCTGGGATAGGCCAGGAGGAAAAACAGCTAAAGACAACTCTAGATTTGATGCTACTCAGTATTTTAGAGCTTCAATTAATCATCTAAATATTATTTATTTATTATTATTTATTTATAATATGTTAACGTAATTGAAATAGAGACTTGGAAAACAACAAGAGAGTCGCATGGGAAGCAGAGCAAGAATGATTCTTAAAGAAATGAGGGAAGTGTGTGGGAAAGTGAAAACGAGCAGCATCTAAAAATAGATGGCATTAAAATACATGACTTGCCAGTTATCTCAAGAGTAGCCACTAGGGTCTTCTTGTGTAGCTAAAACCAAAAAAACATGCTCTTATCATTCTCTGCTTACTTTACTGTGTCTACTGTGAATGTGAGGTAGTCACAAAAGATAATAATTTGGGGGGAAAAAATCACTGAATAGGCAAACAAAGGAAATGTTAGGTCCATTATTAACCACCATTATGCTTATTTTATTAGTTTAACAACTGACAGCAGATGGAGAAATTAAAGTTGTGAGATAACAAATGCTCATCTCTGTATGTCAGGATTGTTTCATTTGCAGTTCTGCAGAAATTCTGCCTAAAGCTATACTGGCTGCAGTGAATTGGATACTGGAAACACACATCCCTGTATCCATAGGCAATGCCCTTAAAATGGAGCAGCCTGTCCTGAGTTACACTGAGCTGTAACAAAATGCTGCCAGCGTGCAGGTTGCATTCTCAGTAGAATATGAACTGTGAATGCACTGAAGACATGAACAGCATCTATTGACCAGCCATGGCTAATGCACACCTCCTGGCCCTGAAACCACCGAGAAACAATAGGTGATGTGCAGTGGGATCTCTGTTAAACCCCATCAACCTGAACAAGTAGATTTGAGATGTTTGATTACCTCACCTGAGAGTGAAATCCTTAAAATTAATTTTCAATGGGTTTGAAAAATCTTTTTTGTGCTATTCACCAGGTGGTATCAAGGGGTTTTAACTATTTTTCCTATTTTAAAAGATTTTACATTCTGAATTGTGTTTTTGCATTTCTTTTCATGGTATATAGTATTTGTTCTGTTTGGTTTAATCTAATAAGCTTTTAAAATTCAATAATTACCTTGTAAAAGTCATTCTAAAAATGTTCTTTAACTAGAAACCACCAATAGAAATTAAAAGCAGAAGAGACAAAGAAATGCTAAATTCAATGGCACTGCAGAGATGGTATTCTTGAGCATATATCCCAGCTGCATGGAGTTTTTGTAGTTAAAAAGATTAGCTATTTCCTGCAGCAGCAATAAAAATGTGTAATCACATATTTAATTATCATTTATTGTTGATGTGGCTTAATCATTCTTTAGGGCTTAATTCCCCAGCTCAAAGAGTGATACTAAAGCTGTAGTGCAGCATCCATCCAGTTGTGAGAGTTAGGACAGGTATGAGTGGTAAGCCTGCTATGGAGAAAAAGCCACCAAAAATAGAACGTCATTTAAGGCACCTTAAAGAGGGGGAAGGACAGAAGCAAAATATTTGTATTCAACATAATAAGATGAGATTCCAAAATCAAAGCAATTAAATTTTATGGCTTGTTCTTGTGACTGCTCTGCTCCAAGAGATCAGTTTCAAATAATGAGAAAGTGCCCCTCAAGTACACAAAGTTCCAGTGACAGCTATGCAGAGGTATCAACTTTGAATTTTATTCCATAAGGAATACAAATTTTAGTATCTTCTTATGATTATTGTATTTCCTAATTTACTGAGAATAAGGCCTGCTAATCTGCCATGGCCCTGGCCCCGAGCTCCAGCCTCCCGAGCACACGCAGCTAGACCTGAGATTACTTCTGGCTACATGAGAACAGGTTTTATTGAACCTGACATGCAGTTAGAAGGGAAAGGAAATTGGTTAAATTTAAGTTGTTTGAGCAAGCTTTGCACTCTGCTGCTGTCACACAGCTATAAAAGAACCCAATGGGTGTTGGTGAAATAGGTTTACACACACGCAAGAATAATTTTAGCTCATCACGAATTCGAAACCTTTAATTTTTGGAACTGTGTGTCAGACACACACACTCCCACTTGCTGCAGATGGAAGTAAGGCTTCTCTAACAGGTCATGCATGTTACACAACAAATACACATGCAAGTACATCTCATACACATTTATATAAGTATCATATTAATATCTACAGAGGTATAAGTAGTAAATCTGTAACTTCGTCTCCTTCAGTTCCTTCTCCCACCAGGAAAAAACTTGGAATCTCTCTAGAAAAGTTATGGGGCTATTCTAATCTTAGAATAATTCGAAAAGATGAGTTAGCTTTTCAAAGAATATTTGAGGAATGCCAAGACAATAACATGGGTTGGGATAGTACTTCAAAAAACATGATCTTGCCATTTAAACATTAATAATTTAAGTACTTTGAGGATTTATATAATGGAATAAATTTATCCATTAACAATATCAGGTAACTATCAGGTAGAGTTGTTTAATTCAGCACCACCATTAAACAGACATGATGAAAATGCTGCATTTTGGTCACATCCAGTGCCACCTGAAATACAGCAACCAATCCTGTGATTTGTGTCTTGGAAATCAGATTTTTCTTGACAGTTTTCAGAAAGCTATAGCTATTTAAGAATTAGCTCTTCAGGGTGAATGCAAATTTTCCAAAAGCATTTGTGGCAACCCTTTTTATCTTCAACAGGCACGTGGCTTCTGAGAGCTGTTACCTGTTGCAGATGTATTTCCACACACACAAGGAAACCGTATCAGACCTGGTGCACCTGAGCTACACATCAATAACACATGACTCTCACCACTACAGCAGTATTCCACTCCCTTTATTCTTTGTTGTGGTTTCACAGAACTACTGCCAACTCTCATCCTGGCTCAATTTAATTTACAGAAAGGCTGCTTTATTATTTTAATTGTACAGAATTATGCCTTTAATATGTTTTTAAGTGTTTTGCTTTTACTGCCATCAACCTTCTTAATTGAAATAAATGTCCTCGGCAAAGTCCATATTTTAGAGCATCACTTCATGCAAAGAGGTGATGTCATATCAAAATAAAACATAATAGCACTGGAAAAAAGGGGACATTCTAGAATGCCGTTATTTTAAAATTATGTCCTTTTTCCATTCAAAAGGAGGAGGAATCCTTAAACTTGATACTTACTTAAAAATACATGGTGCACAAGCAATTAATGTTTCAAAACTTATTTATTAGCATTTTATGCTTTGGTTTACAGTTTACCAAGAAAAGATCCTTTGAGGTTTTTTTTCATTATGCATCTCTTCAAATTTTTAAGACAATAAAATTGGAAATGCTTACCACAGTCAATTAATTAATCATTGTAAAATGATTTCACGTATGGGCTTCTCCAGCCTTGTGGGGGAAAAAAAAAAGATGGCTTTCCTTCAATAAATACTAATTTCAGGTTAGGTAGAGGTAAATTAGGTATACTATTTGAATAATAATGCAGAAGGGAATAATGAAGAATCGTTCACCTTAAATAAAGCCTGGAGATACAGCAAAACATTTCAAACTGTACCATTCAAGCCAAACATTTTCAACCTTACCCCAAGAGCAGCCGTTCAGTGAATGGTGAGAGGGCTGCAGAAGGGTGCTTGGAATACTGAGACTGGCAATTTGGAACAGCTCTGGAGGGAGGTCACTGGAAAGGCCTCATTTGTAGAAGAAAAGGGAGATGCTTAACTTTCCAATAACTCAGGGTTTAAGTGCTGGGTTAGAGGTTCACACCCAACCATTTACACTCAATTTTTACAGCTTCTTGATTCTGAGTGTCTAATAACTCCTCAAAAAGGTTTCTTTTTATCACTACTGACCTTGAAGTCCTGTGAATGGTTTCACGGACTCACTTAACATAACCATAGGGAAAAAATGAAATTTTCTTTAAAAGGTTATAGGAAAAGGATTGACAGCATTATTTTAATCAGTCGAACCTCACCCAAAATTAGATTTTTCAGGCATTGACAATTGACATGTTCCTCATTAACACTCTCCCCATTTAATTAGTATAAGAGGATTAGTTTGCATTTTTCTCCTTAATAGAACACTGTGGTTTTTAAACTCATACAAATACTTGCACGCTGGCAGATTTAGTAAATAAGTAAAACAATCTTTTGAAAGAATAAAACAAGAGTGAAGACTATTGTGTTAGTTCTTTTCAAGATAAAATAGTCTGCCTTTGTTCAGCAGAATTAGCAAATTGCAAGGTTAATTTATGAGACCTTTTATGAAATAAAGATTTAACAAGTAGTAGATAATGAAGATAATCAGAGACTTTGTTCACAGTGAATTATATCGTGGGATTTTGCGTTTTCCACCTTTGAAAAAATATCTGTAGCTTGCAGCTGGTTGTGTTTCAGGCACACTGCTCCATAGTGGATGATCACCTCATTTGAAAAGCAAGATTAGAAAGATTTCTCCTTTCTGTTTCTAAGGCACAAATTGCACATCAGTAAAATCCTCTCCAATTTAGAAAAACTGGTTAGAAGATAAAGACACTGTCAATCACTGTAGCAGATCCTCAGGATGGCTTGAAACCTTACACCCACCAGCTTTGATTTGTATGTATACACCTTATGGAAATGAGACCTTTCCTTCTAAATAAGTATTTTGAATGTAAAATTATTTAGCTGTGCTCTGAATGACATAGTTAGAGCTTAGCAGGTTTACATGTAAATAGTCCCTGAAAACAAAGCACTAACCACAACGCCTTAAACTCTTGTTTGGTATTAGAGGCACGCAGTGACCTGACAGGAGAATGCTGTGCTTGATGCCATGTGAGCACGTGAAGGATGTGCTCCAACCAAGTCTGCAATTTAAAAGTGTATTGACAAACGGATTATTGTGTCTGCTGTTCCCTGTGGCTATGGGGACTAGGACATAGCTGCATAAAGGGAAAATAAACGCTGCTTTGGCATCTGTACTTGAATTGATTTTCCCTAAGTCACTGCAGGTCCAGCAGGGCCACTTTAAGGCCAGTATTAAATTAAATCCCACACTCATCGCTCTCAAGCCAGCCCAAGAAGCAGCATGCACACGCACCCTGGTGTATCTGGCAGGAACTAAGCCTTGTGTCTGTAGTGCACAGCTGACCTGAAAGGCTGCTTCAGATGCTGGACAGCAAAGAAGGTGCAGAATCATTTAGCTTAGGGCATGGGAGCAGCTCATCGCTGTGTAACACCCATATCCCTGCAATATGGAGCCACTTGTCTGATTTCATAAATGCATATTTGCCACCGATTGAGGACCCAGACTAAAGTACCTGAACTATGTGAACTGGTCCATTATTTCCTAGTTCCTAAATCAGCACTACAGCCACAAACATCTTCTTTCTGTTAGGTTAGTAAACAACATCTAAAAATGCAGCCCTGAGCTGACCCTGAGGGAAGCAGAGCGTACTTAGTGAGCAACGCCTGGCTTCAAATGTCTCCTGGGTAAAACAGAATAAACTTGCATCTTTCTTCTGTACAAGAAGTCTCATTTACTTCTGAGGCACACTTAAAGTCTTTTAAAAGTGAAGAATTTGATAGTAGTGCCTCTTTCCTCAGGGAAAAGAAAAAGTCCTAGGCAAAACACTTATATTAAAAAAGACTCCTGAACTCATAGAAATAGGTAGACAGTATTGGCGAAGCCTCATTAGCTATTACTCTGTTCTTATCTTCCCCAAACATCTGCTTTCGGCCACTCTGGGAGATGGGATACTGGGCCAGATGATTTTTTTCCTCTAAGCCAGCACAGCATGTCACCTAACTCAAATTCTGCCACCAAATAGCTCTAAGATAGTTCCTACCCTTTCAGGTAAATTGGTACATGTGGAGGCAGGTACTATTCTAACTTTCTATTTTTATTCACAAAAATTCAGGAATTATTACTAGGACTATTTTTAAAAATAATTTATCAATTACAATTCAAATTTATATATAAAATTAAAGGTTGTGTACCAGTTTTCTAAACATTTAGGTCAAAAATCACTCTTTTAATCAACACTACAGACAGTCTCTTACCTGCAGAGATACGCAATTTAGATTAAAGAGAATTTTGCCCACAGAGGATCCTTAATTATCACTCAAAATATTCGTTAAAATTAAAAAATGCCAAATACAAAAACTATCACTGCTGTCATTAGGGCATACCAGACAAAGTCACTGCACAAAATCACCTCATCTATCAGGAGGTCAAATTATTGGGATGAAAATTAGTAATCAAAGACAGAATTCTTAACCTGAGGCACTTCTGGGCAAAGAAGTGTTCCACAAAATTCTGATATCTCTAAAGAGCTAAGTAATAGGTGTTTACAGAGCCAAGCTGCTGAAAGCAATCATTCTGAAATGCGAATTTTTTTTTTTTTTTAACAGGTTAGAGTAGTGTGCTTTCTACATTAGTACCTTAGGAAAAACCACAATGAATGCAGCGTTGCACTTCAGTTGCAGAGTACTCTGGGATTTGGTTACCAAATATTAAGGCCCCACAGAAGTTAATGTCAGCTACAGCAACTCTTTGTTATTGCTCAGTAAAGCACAACACAGGAGAGATCTTCAGACAGATTTGGGATCTCATGTCCTTTTTCACAAGAGGTATTCCATTAACGTGCCTTTTCTCCAAGAAACATTGAACCAAGGACAAATTAATGCTTCTCAGGGAGAGGTCCTGCATCTACCACCATAGTTACACCTAAACCACATTTTCCTTTTTAACTATGATTGACTATATAACCAAAAAAATGAAACAGATTCAATTTTTTTTTTTTTAAATCAAACTTACTTTCAAAACTTTCATGGAAGTACCATTTGCCAGCTTACAGAGACCTAATCTCACGTCTGCAGTAATTTCATTGGTATGTAGGAGTGATTAGGAACCTTTTAAGGAAGATTCTGGAGAAAAGCTAGAGACTGCTAGATTGCCATACAATGACTGTACAGTTGTCTTGCACCTTAAAACAATTATCCCTGGGTATGAAGACTGCTGTCTAAAAGAAAAAGGCTCATTTCAAGTCCTTGTGCTAAATTTGTTGTGGATGTCTTGAGTATTTCAGTCTCCAGGTGCTGCACCAGGAGCCTTCCAAAAGCACTGCAATTCCATTCCATCAGTAGATGATACCCAAATCTAGACAATCTCAGTGCAAATCTTTTCTAATACTCACATTTTCTACTCTGAATTAATGACTTTGAAAAGGGGAGTATTTTGATTTCACACAGTAAAGATAATAAATGTGAGTGCCACATCTATATTGTTTTGTGGGTTTTTTACTACCATATTTGAGTCTTTTCCTATCCTTCATTCCATTCCTCCCAATGTCAAATTCATTATCATGCCATGTAAGTGGGTCTTACTGCAAAATAATTGAACTCTGAATGTTTGGATTGTGAATGTTTGGATTATGAATATTATATCATACTTTTCTTGCATAAGAGTATCTGCTGATAATCTAAGTTATGGACTAGATGCTTTTAACTTTGAGATTTTAGATTTTCACATCTTATTCCATCACATTTTCCTTTACATCTGTTTTTATGATTTCAACAGTTGTTTAAAGTTATGTCTGTTTCAAAATGTAATTCTCCAAAGTAAGGACCATCTTTTTTTTCTTTTCACACGATTAAGCTATTCAAAACAGGCCTCAAGCCAGTGATTTAACATTTGGTAACACAAAGATAATGAGATTTTCTGGCTCAAAGTAAATCATAGCTGTTGCATATCTTGACTCTTTTGTGCCTGGATACTTAACTTAGGGATCAAAACCATTAATCTAGAATACATCTATAAATTTATAGAATGTTGCACCAATGGGTAAAACTTCTTCCTGACTCACTTAAAAAATGTGTTTGCTAGTTCATGTATATTAAGAGGCAAAGCAGCAAATGTGTTCAGGGTTTGCTGTCTGTTGCTGAGAGATAGGGATGTCTGAAAGAAATGTTACAATTCACCTTTTACCAAACAGCTATCTTTATTTCTATCATGTTATTTAGAAGGATTTCAGTTAAATTAAACCCCCCAAATCTGTGGCTATTACAAGTGCCACCCTGTAAGAATATTGTAACCAAAAAGGATTGACAAAAATTATTCCTCGAGTGTGTTTGGTTTATCTTTGCAGCCTTGGGTTTATTCAGTTTCATTTTTTCCAAAGCATATGTGATTTCTGCTTGGCCCATCATGGAGGTGCTAAGAGGAGAGTGTCACTGGGGGTGGTGGGGAGGCAGCCCCATGTTCAAAACTACAAAGTGGGCAGAGGAAAGTAAGAATCAGCTTCGTAACTCTGGGATTATTTTATTTTTTTAAATAGCTATCAAGCTTTTTCCCTTTACTGCTTTTAAAAATATTTTTCAAACATGTATCCAAAATTTTCTGTATCTACTCTCAGTAGTAATCTTATTCAGAATGTCAGTCCTGCTCAGTCAAACACTACCCTAGACATCTGCTGAGGAAAGATTAGAATTTCACTAGCTAAATACAATACATGAGCAGGTACTGCTGAATGAAAATCACATATGCATCTAAAAAAGTGCACCAAAAAGAAATTAGAAATACATACAAAATTGTAAGTATTTAGTTATGATTCAACTAAATTTCCAGTTTAAAATTTTAGACACAGAAGCAAATTTCCATGTTCTTGGATATAAGCACAGACTACTACTGTGACCCTCCTTGAATTACCACTGAAAGGGCTGGTGAAAAGAAAAATGCACTTGCAATTTAATGTTGTTTCTCATTTGCATTATGTAAATCCTGCTTGTCCCATTTTCCCAGTCATGGTCTCCATGTACAGCAGGCTGGAGACACCCAGGGTGAGGTTTTGGAGCAGCTCAAGCAAAAGGGCTGTGCTGTGGCAGCAGCTGAGGGTGTGCCAGCTGTGCCAAGCCACTCCTGTACCTCCTCGCTTGGGTCACCTGCAGTACAGTCAGAGGACTGTCAGGAGCCAATAATGGTAATTTTAAATGGGCGATCTGCATTTATCTTTTATCTCCTCTAATTTATCCATATCCCCAGCACAGACGTTTTATTTTTTTTAAGCTTATGCATAACATCTTTAAAAGCTTTGTTAGCACTTACAGTTAGTAAGTGGTTTAATTGAGTCTTAATGCTGCAGTGCCAACCAAGAGATAACACTGACAAGTAGGAAGGAGGCCCTTTATTAATCCATGTGTGTTCTAACAGAAGGTTCCAACGTTCTTCCTGGCCAGTTTTAACCACCTGTAGTCATGACCCTTGGTCTTGTACATGTTGGCTGGCAGCCACAACTATTTCTGAGAGCAGCAGGTTTTTTCATTTTTTAAGTTTTTATTATTTGCAAGGGCTTCTTGAAAACAACATGTGCAAGAAGAATTGGAGATGTATGGTCCCACTGTAGGAGGTAGGAGAAAGGACTCATTCTCATCTAGCTTGTGAAGTTATATCTGTGAGGCTGGTTAATACAAACTATAGAAATCTATGCTAACAATCAAGAACTTGTTAAATGAGAATCTTTGTATTAAAAAGAAAATGAAGATTTTTTTTTCTTTACTGTATTTAATGCAGTAATCCATAAATGTTGTATAGTCCTACTGAGGAAGTGTCCTTTGGAGGAGAAAAGGGAAAAATACTTCCTGCGTTTGTAGGCTGGCATGGTATCACTTTAATGTTGCAGTCACAAATGGAGCTAACTATTTCTCCACATCAAAAGAATTTTTCCCTGCTGACACAGCAAAGCTGACAACATGCTACAGTAATCAGTGCTGTTGTCTATGTCTCAGACAAACCCAAGCAATGCGGGCTTTGGATGCCTGCAGATCCGGTGTCAGTAACAAGCTGTCCTGAATAACCTGAAGAACACCAAACAGAGCAGCTCCACATCACCTGCTGCCTGAAAACTTGTGCCATGTCTTCAGGAGGTGTGACAGAATGTCCTGTCATCGACTTCAGACAAGCATTATAAAAACACACCAAGGGAAAACCTGTCCTTATGGGTTATTCCAAGATAATGAAAGCACAAAAGGCCTCCCTCTCATAATAATGTTTTTATCTTTGCTAACAATCTGCATCACACAACTTCAGTGTAATGAGCTGAGGCAGGGAGCACGAGCCCACAAACTGGATTAGGTTATGTGTGAACAGCACTCAGTTTAGTATCTTGTGCCTGCCAGGCTGACCTGCTAACACAGCACACTGACAGGGCTGGGCTTCTGCTGCCTGCTGTAATTAAAGGAGCCAAGAAAGGATACTGCACAGGGACTCCAAGAGTATTAAGGAGCTCCAGATCACTGAGGGCAATTAAAAGCGGGGAATTAAAGATGCTCCATGTATTGTCTCATATTAGAAGGGATTTTGCTTCATAATTGTACTGGATTTACTTAAATATGTATTTTCTCCAGGCTTTTATATTACAGGTCTCATGTAGTTTCATAACTGCCAGTGTAAATTGCAAGATACTTTAGAAAAGTGAATACAATTCCTTTTCTTAGCATTCCTGTAGTTTTGTATCAATGGCTCAAGAACATTTTTGCACGTGTATTTGCATAAATGAGCAAACAGAGTTTCTATTTTAAAACTTGAATCTGTGCACAAAATTTAACCTTAAAATTTCTTATTCACCTTTTTGTCTACCAATCTCTTTTCCCCCTTTTAAAATAAGATGAATAGAATTTAATGTAATTAATACCTAGTGACCCTAAGGAAAAAATGAAACGTTTTCTTTTGAAACCAGGATATTTTAAATGGTGCTGTAAGAAAATGCCTTCAATTGACACTGGATTCCTTTGCCATCATACTTTTTACTGTCAGATGTCCTCACACACATAGGAGCCCTTTTGGATGGTTTTCTGTATGTCCACAGAGACAAAGTCCCATACACATATATCCATGCATAAGCATAAATGAAAGTGAAAAATGAATGCATGCATTATCCTTTCTTTTTAGATAGTGGGCATATGTTCATTGTCGACAGCTACAGGACATGAAGTTTCAACTTCTGAATAGTTCAGGATTCAACAAGAAGAGAAAAAAAATACATTCAACCAACTCAAAGACCACAACTTTAAAATATCGAGTCTGCAAAATGGAATTCTAGAATGAAAGTCCTTCTAAACTTAATCATGTTAAGATGTCATGTCAGATTGTTGGCAGAACTAAATTCTAACCACTTGCAGAGACAAAGAGGTTGCATTTATTTCAAATCAGAATTATTTTTAAGGACATTTCCCGACATTTTCTGTCAAGCTGATGTTTCTACAGGATATTGGGGCATTTTATTTTTATGCCTGTGCAGATATGGGAAGAATTCTCCCCCAGGTTAAAATAACAAAGGGTTTCTGTTCCGTTTCTGATTCTGTAAAAACAAATCTACTTCCTGGCATCTCCTGCCTCCTTTCATTTAGAAAATTCTCTAGAATGCTGGCAGTCCCTTTGATTCCCCCTGTCTCTCAGCAGCACTTCATAATCTACATATCTTGATTACTTTTTCCTTTAAACTTTATACTGTTACAAAAAATTACTGGTTGCTAGTAAAGGGTCAATCTCTACACAGTTGTATAAAGAAAGTCTGTATCCAGTTGACTTGTTGCAAAAGAACCAAGTGAAAATCGTGATCCCTTCCACCCTATACAGGAACATAAATTGTATTCCAGCAGAAAATTCAGTTCTTTCTTCATGAGGCTCCAGTGCTCTGCAAAGTCTGTTTCTTGTTGTACAGCCTCAGCAAACCATATCATATCAATTACATTTTTTCCACTTCATTTTACTGTTTTCTGTACTGTATTGCTAAAGATATCCTGTACTTTCCAGACTACCTGGATGAGAGCTGTGTTCCTTGGACACAAGTCCAACACTCTGATGATTCCCCTCTTTGGTACTAAGATTTTCCTGCATCACACAACCACCACGCTTACCACTTTCAAGACCCAGCAAATATTAAGGGCTAAATTGCTAAACCAAAATAAGACATGGTGTATGAAGGCTAAAAGAGAACATTTCTCTCTTTTATTTTCCTCAAGTGCAGGATAAGGATGGCACAGACTGCACTGCTACGTGTCAGGTGGTACCATGGCAGTTAATGCTAACACTCATCTCCTGTGTTGGACACGGTTCCAGCTGGCAGAGCCTTGCAGCTGACCAAGGAAGGAACAGAGATGTCTCACGCAGGGAGAAGAATTCAGGGTTCTCTCTTGTACTGTACTCTCAAGACATCCTTTGCTTCTCCCACATAAACACTAATCAGTGTCACTTGTAGCATTTTTTTGTTCTTTTAGGTGATCTTTGACTTGATCATGTGAGCATTATAAATTGCTCAGTTTTTCTTTCTCTGCTCCCTTTTACCTTCTCCAGTGAGGATACACTGCTTGGAACAACAGTTGCAGCAGGCACTGTACACACATACAGCATGCACAGCATCTAGACAGACAAAGGGAATAAAATGCAAGAAAGCAGAGAAAAACATACTCGTCCACAGTCTTGATTTTTAACAAGTCATTACCAAAACAAAAAGCTTTCATTCTCCCAATTATTCTTTAAAAATATGTTTTACACTAAGTACTCTCCCACTGAAACAGTTATTGAAAAATACTTTTTACCAAGAAGTTCAATTTCAGATGTGAGCAGCTTGCTCTGAATTGCGTAGGCAGTACAAGAACACTGCAGAAGTGTTAGTGTAGAAGTAACATATAAGTGCATGAATAATGTCTTACTGATTTAACTGAAATATGTTCTTTTGGCATTCATAATTAGGGGCAGAACAGATGGTGAAAGCTTAATATGTCCATTAAAATAAATTATGTTGCCAGTGTTTCCTTAGTCTATAAAACTTTGATTGGGTTGGCTATTTCAGGTTGGTATTTTTTGTTCTGCTTGGAATGGTTCCTGTGCATATGCTGGAGAGTATTTAGTATTTTGTATTGTAACTGCAGCAGAAAGGGGAAAAAAAAAGAAATTTGATGGGGAATTCTGTCTAAGACTAACAACACTTTTAAATGGGAGAACTCTGATTTAATTTTCTCCTCCCTCCCTTACAATCCTGTTCTTCCCTAAAAGAAGGCCTAGTTGTATTCTGCTTACTCTCTCCTTTTCAGTGTGTCAAAGGCTCAGAAACAATGCGTGTTTCTTTGGTTCCTTCTTTAAATGATCAGCAAAACCAAAGGTCTGTTATATGTATTGCTGAGTTGCATCTCTGAAGTACAGCACGTGTATTGTCTAGGCCAGTATTTGCAAGATCTGAAATATATTTACTTATTCATTAAGAACCAGCAAGGGCTAAATAAAATAAGCACACACAGTATTATTTAGAGTATTTTTAGATAATATTCTGAAATAAAATTATAGCAATATGAAGTCGCAACTAACTCCTTTCTATATCTGGAAATAATTTTTAAGACTTTAGGCCCTTTTAGGATGTGTAATAAAATATTTTGCAAGTAAGAAACCAGTAGGGAGTGAAAATGGCTTTGAAACCTGAGCCAGTTGGTGCCTGGCAGCTGGAAAGCCACTTAATTGCCCGGCTCAGGCTCCCCTGAGCAGTGGGATCCAGGGACAGCCGAGGTGCAGTGCCTCCTGTTCTGCTGCCCCTGCACCAAACGGGGAAGGAGAGCTGGCTTGAGGAAGGAGACATTGCTATTACATTTGATTTACTCTTGATTTTCAGAAGAACCTTGTAGAGAAGAAACACGGACAGGTCACAGATTAGGACAAACTTCTGAAACTAGAGTAACTGTGCAAGTCACAAATCAGCATACCTTCACCACGGGATCATTAACACCATTCTTTGGGCTGACCCCCATATCTTTGAAAAAAATCCGTAATTTTATTTTTGGTGGGTTTCTGTTACATGTAATATAAACACCAGGCATGTCTGAGATTTAGAGAAGATGGGGTTCACTTTAAATGCATAAATAATGTTAGATGTGTCATTTCTACCTTTAAAAACCTTCCTTCAGTCTTTGCCATCTGTACCCTCTTTCCACTGCCTGGAGACCTGCTGCTCCTCTTATCTCTTTGCATGCCTGTGTTGTGCCTGATAAAAGATTCTGCTTTGTGAAGTGCAGATTAGTTCACTGCTTGCATTAGTAGATGCCATCACTGGTAACTACATTCTAAAATAACCTTTCCCAGAAAAATCAACTAGGGGAAATACTTCTGTAGACATCACATGAATATTATACTTTAAGATATATTTTTTTTAAAAGGAACTAAACCTCACTAAATTATATTGCATATTCAAAACTGAAATAGCATAGCTAGATATATATTAAAAGGAGTAAATAAACCATTCTGAATAAAAAGAAAAAAAAATGTGGTTGCATTTGGGAAGACTCTGTGTCAACAGAAGCATTGGAATAAAATCCTCAAAAGCAGCTATTTGACTGCTATGAGCAACAACCCTTTTTTGTACTAGAATCTCCATAGAATTTCCCTCATAGTTCCATCACTGCAGAATGAACTCTAAAGAGATTTCTCTGTTAGTGGGGAAAAAAATCAACTAATTAGAAACCGTAACATCTTTCAAAACTCTTTATGAAATCTCATAGTTAAGCCTAATTAAAATTTCACTTCAAAGCAAATTCTTCACTAAGGGAACAACAGGTAGACAGCGTGACTTTTACTAGGAGGTTGGAATTTCAAAATTTAAACTACTGTTGACTCTTTAAGATGAAGTGACAGAAATGGGAAATGGCAAATGGGAAAATGAGAGCACATTATCCATAAGAGTAGGAAGAGGGGATAGAGTCCATTTGCACTGCACATGATGAGAGTGCATCTTCTGGTGTTACTTCAAAGAGTAAGAACATTTTAGTAATTAAGGGCTCTATCTCAGACACCAAGTTGAAAGGGACTCGGTTTTCATCTCCACCTTAGACTTCCTTTACCCTCTTGACCAAGTCTTGTGCCTATTAATAATCTTCAGATATACAGAGGTAGAGCTTTTCAAAAAAGGAGCAAGCAATTTTATACAAGTGTATGTGAAGCATACAAGCACAGGAAGATGGATCTTGATAAAATTTTTACTATTTCTTTGATAGGCCCATTAATTTTATACTACTGCTAACTGGAAGACTGTAGCAGAGAAACCAAGGCAGAAGTACCACAAACTGAACTCTTTTCACCGAGATGGGAGGAAAATTGAGCAGTGGGAAGCCAGAATTATATTTGTATTATACATTATCACAGTTATAAACAACTTCAGTTCAGGTCCTTCAGTAGGATCATTCAGAGGTAAAGATACTTACCTAAAGTGTTACTTCAGTAAAAATTTCTGCACGATTAAATTTGAATGGATCTCATAGCTGCAGATCAAAGCATTCACGCTGCTTTAGCTTTGGTTCTAGGCCTCATTATTATACTATGCAAACAAATTTTTGTCACTATTACAACATTTCACTGCAAAGACAGTGTAATTCACATCAGTTTGGTATCCCCAAGCAGCCACTGCAGCTGGGAAACCATTACTTAATTAGAGAAAAACATGAGTTCACAAAGCAAGCCAATCAGTGTCGGCAAATTTTAATCTCAGCATATTTCATAAAGCAGCATTTATTAAGCAGAATACCCCTCCCCTTCTCCATCAAACTATTAACAAAAGAATATCTCTAACTGCTTCCATTATATGGTCATTATGTTTCAGATCAAGGCAACAGGATATGTGCTTTGAGAAGATGCACTGCAGGCACGCGGAAAATGAGACAAGAAAATGTTCCCAGATACCTCTTTGTGTGTCTGCCTAAGCAGGACCCAAACCATTCAGAATAGTTACAGATATGTACAATATGATTTTCCACACCTTTTCATTTCAACAAAAATGAAATGTTAATAATAAGTCCTTTAAGGTGAAATACTTATTTCTCTCTTTAGACAAACCAAACCAAAATAACCAAATAACCAAAAAAATCCACTGCAATTTTGAGGTGAATACAGCTAATAAATGCAAACCAAGCAGGTATTTTGAAGCAAGTTCAGTTTTTCAGTCCTATGTCTCAAGAAATAGTCAGTACAGTACTTAACCTTCTAGTGATTTGTCTGGGGCAGTGAAATCTCTTCAGAAAACATGACACCTTCTGAATTGCAGGCCTCTAAGAATCTACAGTGTCTGAAAAGTGGTATATTCATGTATTTCAGAAATGTGCTCTGTGGGCTGCACTTCTGTGCATCAGCTTTGACCCATTGCCTTATCCTAAAGCAAATGGGTGCATTGGGATAAGCTGGTTTAGGCAAGGGATGGGGTGCAAGAAGATACCAACCTCCTGCTTCTTTCACAGGGTTTGTAGAATTAGTAGCTGCTGACTTGTCATGGCTCTCTCGTCTATGGACTTGCCTCAGGGCACCTCTCTTACTGTATGCTTATCAAATCCCTACCTGTAAGATTTTAAAGGCTTTAGTATTATTTTACAGTCATTCTTCAACAGCATTTTCTCATTCTTCAACTTTGTTTTCACACCTCAGCTGAAATTTGTCCAAACAGCTGAGCACAAAATGTACCCAAGAACAGGAAAACCCCAAGTACACAGTAATTTCCTTCAAATGTCTCCAAAGCTTTACAGGAACTTCAAAATCACAGAAAACTATAAACTAGCACTTCATAATTTGAAATTACAATATCCACAGGAAGGGGCCTTAAGTAATTTCTATTGCACTGTTTTTCTACAATATAGATTCGTTTTAATGTACTGAATCATGCCTGGACTTTTTAGAAGATGATTCTCCTTAGTATTATTTCCCAAATGAAAGAAATGTGTATTCATCCATTGGTTCAGAGGCCTAAAGTCCTCCCAGAAGCATCACAAAAAGAACATAATGTTCCAAGAGCTGGATCACTGATTGAGCTGATGGATGTGAAAACTCTGGTAGCTAGATAGTAAGCTATTGGCTGCAGTTCTAAGAGTGAATAAATTATTTTAAGCTTAGTAGTAATTTATGCTCACAAAATGAGTAATTTGAACCATCTGTTCAAATACAGACAATACAAAAATCTTTTAATTTGATATTAAATTGCTCACTTTTGACATAGCTGTGTCACTGGTGAATAGTCTTTATATTGAAGTCCTACAGAAGGAGAAACTTACCTTTTCTGAACAATGGCAAGAAATCCCCTAGGCCTATAAGCAAGGTAGATGGAAATGTAATCAATAATTTTGGATTAATATATGGGGAAAATTTGAACTCTTAAAGGGGGAAAAATGAAAAAGGAGGAAAGAAGGTAGCAAAACTACTTGGGAGTTTGGAATAGTTTTAGGTTATCTCACCTGTTCTCCAGTAGTTTTAAAACTTAGAATAAGCAGGGTATCCTGCACCAGGAAATACAGGTGCTCTCTATGCCCAACTTACTTCATTTCCATGTTTCTAATAAAAGCCTTAACTAACTCCTTAAGTTCTCATTCATCTCCCTAGAGATCTTACAGTCATACCTCCAAAGTAATTTAAATAGTTTAAGGCAATGGACATGATGTGCATACAGAAGCTGAAAATTTGAGTAGAATCTGGTTTTAATATTATAATATTTTAATACTTTTTATTTTATAGCCTATCTATGGTCTTATCTAAAAGTAATTAATTTGTGCTGCTTCCAGAGAAAGTGGGATCATTTCCTATACTCCATAAACATTTTTACTAATTCCTACTGGAGAAAGATAGAAATTTAGTTTTAATGACATTATTGTATCGGACAAAAGAAATTATTAGTATAATAAGAACTGAGAAGAAGGACCTAAAGCAGATTTGAAGAGCTATATCATACTTCTTCCTCTTCTCTCTCACGAGAAGGATGGGGAATCTATGCATTCCTCCTCCCTTTTCTGGTAGTTTGCCAAGTCAGAGGAGATTAGTTGAGTCTACTACGGTTTACTATTCATACTGCAAAGTACAAGCCAGAATAGCTGCAGTGGATAGTCAGACACAGAACAGGAAGGTTTTCCATGGCCAAGCAAGTTCCTGCTTCAGCTCCAAAGTAAAACCCAACAGACTCTCCTGCAAAGGAGAACACAAAGACACGGATACAAGGTCAATCACAATGAGCACCAGTATTAGCACTTCAGTTGCCTTTGCCTTTTCTTTTCTTTTTTTTGGGGGGGAGGTGGGGTAGGTAGTAGAGGAAAATGAAATTTTCTGAATTCATATGCAGGCTATAGATAAATCTTTTCAAGTGTTTCCTAACACCTTCTCCTACATGCAAGAGCCAGCATGAGAAGAGGCCTAACATGCTTACTAGATACAATAATAAATGGATGATCAAAGTCCCGTATCTAGTTGGTTGCTGGATAATAAATAAAATAGGAGACTAAGAACTTTGAAGGTTTTCACTTAAAAATCAGATTTTTAAAATTATTATTACTGTTAATGGAAAAGGATGCAGTATTTTGATGATGTGATCACACCAGAGGTGTAAGAATATGATCTTTGTAGTGGTAGCCTGAGTGGCTAAAAGAAAAGAGAAATTGCATCGACTGAGGTTAGAGAAAACATGACAGAAATTGGACTCAACTTAATTAGAATTTGTAAAAGAAGATTACTTCGATACGATACAGAAAAGCATGTTACATTTAAGAAGGCATATGAAAAGGGACATGCTTATTGCAGGCCTGAATGACAGGTAAAAATGTGGTTTTGTCTACAGTGGCTGAGAAAGGAAGTAACAAGAGCACAGGGTATAAAGACTCCTGGTTTAGAGGTGTCTTGCTCAGATATTTCTGTTTTAGGAATACTGAGAAAACATCTAAAATCCTGAGCAAAGGCAGTGTCTGGAATAGAGGTGCAAGTATAAATCATCCATCAACTAAATATGAGATTACCGAGACAAAGGGTATGGAGGGAAATGAGACAGAACAATGGACACTGCTGTACAGACTTCTACAGGAAAAGAAAGACTCCTTGGGAAGGCATCTCGAAAAAATATTCAGGACGACAGAAAACAATACAGCCATGAAAGACTGACAGCAGAGAGCACAATTTCAAGAAGAAAATCATGCTGGCAGTGTCAAAGACCCTTGAGAACAGAGCAATGGTTTTGATCTTTGACCACCAGAATGAAAAGTCTGAAATCAAAAAGCAGTTCTAAAGCAGTGTCATCTGAGGACTGCATTTTGGTCTCAGAGCTCAAAGAGGAGAGGAATAGACCTGGGTTGGAAGGGACCTTAAAGATCATCTTGTTCCAACCTCACTGCTATTGGCAAGGACACCTTGCACTAGAACAGGCTCCTCAAAGCCCTATGATACAGAAAATAAACTGATGTGATAAAGTGGATTGGCAGATTAAATTAGGTGCTTTTATTTGCAATGCTACTTTTAATCTAAGTTTTCAATGCGTAGTTCCCTTTTTGGCTAGCAGCTTAATATGTTACATTAGGAATTATGTCACAATTTGGAAATTTTTTGTCTCTCTTTTTGCACAAGCTGGATAAGATCATGAAGAAATTTCACCTACAGTAAGTGACATCATTAATATGCTAAATGCTTTGTGAATAATCATTGAACTACCACCATGCCCATTGTTTAATAACCTCACAGCATAGAGCTGCTCCACCGTGACATAAGTGGGTTCTCAGAATCCCAGTTTGGCCAGGCCTCCTGCACCCGCGGTGCTGCTCCAGGACTAGAGGTGCAGGGGTGTACAGAGACACAGGGACCTGGGTGCTTCCAGAACTCCTGCTGGGATTGCTCCCAGCCCCAAGTGAGGCTGAGCTGAAGCTGTTTCAGTGTCTGGGATTGCTCCCAGCCCCGAGTGAGGCTGAGCTGAAGCTGTTTCAGTGTCTGGGATTCCTCCCAGCCCCAAGGGAGGCTGAGCTGAAGCTGTTTCAGTGTGTAGGTGCTGTCTTGCCTGACTAGAAGGGACTGAGCAGTGCCAGGGTGCAGTCACAGCCACTTTTCGGGATCTGCAGGTGTGTTTGGACATGTTGGAGGTGACTTGCTCCAAGACTACGTGGCTGAGACGAAAATTCTCACTAAGGGCCAGAACACTTTTCCACATTGTTTTGTGGCTCAGTTGAACGCTTCATCTCTGCAGGAAAAAAAAAAAGCTTTTTCTTTTTTTCTTTTCCTTCCCTTCTTAGTCTTGCAAAGAGATAGAACTACTCAAAAATGGTGAAACTGGGCTGCAAAGGTGTTATGTAGGACATCTACATGTACAGCAAAATACTGTTACTTCTCTCTCTTACCACACACTACAAGCAACTTGATGTTAACTCTGAACTTTCTATAACAAAAATAGCTGAAATTATTGCAGCAGGAAGCAAGGAAAGCTAAGTTCTCTATTTCAGTAAGTCTGTTTTTCTATCTGTAAGTTTTGTAATATTGGTCTCCCTTCTACAATTGCTGCTGCAGTCATGCAAATAAAGAGTTTTAAAGCAACTAAAATAAGAAATTAAAGTATTCTAAAAATTTTAGAAGAAGTGGTTTGGGTTTAGACATGAAAGAATTTCTAGTGCTGTGTTAAAAACTGAATTTTTTCAACAGTTAACATTCTATTTAATTACTTTGCTTTAAGATATGCAGTCTTTTATAACACTCTCAGTAAATTATCTGTTCAGTTACTAGAAGTCTGTGAATTAAAGTTGCAGCTAATACAGCATATTTCCTAGAAGCTGTACTCAAGATATTAATGCTTCCTACTGAAGTAATTTAAATAGGCCCGAGTTCAATCACCTCTAATTGATCTTGTTGTGATAACTTGGTTCCATAGCATTCCAAACACATTCTCTCTGCTTATTGAGATGCATTTCTTGTTCAATGGTATTATACAAGCTGCCATTTATACTTCACTGTACATTTTTATATTACTACATTATTTTATTATAATGTCCTTGAGATCTACTGTTAGAGATCAGTTAATTTTCTCAAGCCCTTTACACAGTAGGGCTTAAAAGTACTGCAAAACTTGGCTGTGATAAGATTCAACCCTTGGGATTAATGCCAAGAGGTGGCAGTGAGCTGCTGTACCACTGCACCACACTGCAGCAATTTTCCTGGGCTAACCCACAAACCCATGTATGCACCCTGAATGAATAAGCAGCATTCCAACGCAAGCATTTACAGAAATACCTCAGGTTTCCTAGCAAGTCTGATCTGATGAACAACCCCACACATTTCAGTCAAGTAAAGCTTTAGCAAGTATGTATTTTAAAGGTCAAGGAGGGAGTAACTTCCTTTTTAGAATAAGAAGGGCTTGTGCCATACTCTGTTTTGGCAGAAAAGAACTGTTCATCCTCATGTTGAGGCATGAAGTTATAAAGGAATCACAAAACCAGAGGACTAATGCTCCTACAAGGAGGAGAGAATACAGGGTAAAAAGATGCTGCCATGCTGAGATGATGCACAAAGGACATACCCTTCAAAAAGACACAAAAAAACTGTGCCTACTGGATAATAACGATAATGAGGTTGTGGTACTTATTCTTTCAAAAACATGCAACATCTTCAGGTTGCACAGCGGTCCTGAGCAACCTGGAACTCATGCATATGCAAATATATCTCAAGTTGATTATGGGTAATAAATTATGCATTTATTATCATGATTAATTTGGGGAGCAGAGGGCTTCAGGAAGAGACAACTTGTTGCTTGGTTGTTCTATAGAAAGAGCAGATATTTCATTTCTGATCAGTTACTCCACTGGAGTTGAAAGATGGAGCACAAAAACAAAGCATACTTTTAAGACCTTATGAATTACACTTCCTAGTTGTTTTTTTAATTTCACGGCAATTATTTTGAGATACATTTCAGCAGGGACTCAGCCATAAAACACTGTATTGCCAAGCAAGACATACATAGGAACAAATGAAACAAAAATGAACTTTACCATAGTAGACACTGTAGACTCTAGTAGACACTGCCTACTAGATTATATGCTGGTGATAATAATCTTTTTTCTAACACCTAATACGTATTTTACCTGTTGTTAGGAAAATCAATGTGTGATTTGACTTAGTCCATTCTAAGTAGCAAATTAATGTAAATTTTTAACTGTACACAAATCCTGATCAATCTCTTACTTCCTCTGATTACTACACTTGAATATTTGTTACAGTGCTGGAGAACATATCTAGTAGTGAATTGCAATTCCTCAACAGAACTGCTATTTTCCATTACACAAAACATTTAGACAATGTCTGGAGGCTGTCAAGGATCTCATGCTTTTATAATAATGTAACTATTATGTTAACTAGGAGGATTCTTAAAAATACCAGTAGCATAAAAACCTTTGAGGGAGTAAGTGTTTTGCTATTAACTCTTTTTTTACTTGAACAGTTCTAATTTTAGAATCAAAATACTTTGAAGTTAAAAGTGACATAGTTGGAACACTCAGTATTCTTCTAACTCTTTAGCATCACATTCATTAGCTAGTGACACTGCCAGCTTTATGCTCACTTTCACCTTAGTATTTTTCTTTCAAAATCATGGACTCCACTTCCCTGTAGTTAGTGCAGCAGTCTGGTGGACAAAGCCTTGTCTGCACCTGAGATCTCCTGATTCATTTTTCCTAGGGCAATCCATCCATCTAGTCCTTTATCATCAGTTTCAGAACAGAATTGCTGGGAACACACACAAAGTTATACATAAAAGGGTACTTAAAGTCAACATATAATTGAACTTAAATTAAATTTTAAGATAAATTAATTAGTCTTCTTAATATTTTCCAGAAATCAGTTATGTCATCAGTGATGCTGGGGATATGGATTCAAAGTGTAGTTCAAGAGAAAGGGATGGGTATGAAGTAACACAGATCTTAGAAATAAATTGAAATAAGAAATAAACCTTCCTATACAAGTATTGGTAAGTAAGTGATGCCTGTGTACATTAGGTGGAAGAACAGATATTAAAATGGAGAATTTCAAATATCTGTAATTCTCATATATCATCAGTTGCTTTTAGCCTATTAGGATGATGATGAGATGTCTCTCAAAATCCCTTCCAAAGTGTTCTGATTTGCCTCTGATACATATTACTGTGGTCACTGCAGATTTCAAAAAGCTAGACAAAGATAATTCAGTTTCATCAGTTCAGCTTCAAACCATAGTGACAAGCCATCTATTCTTATTTTCATTTTCCTATTCAGCTCCAGCTGCAGCCCAAATACATCACCATAAACTGTGAAGCAGGAGTCTGGGAACAAACATTTCATAGGTCTGCACAAAAGGACCAGAGCACTTTATTAAAAATAAATGCTAGTGCTTCAGTTATAAAAAAGCCCTTAATTGTATCAATAGTGTCACCTTTACTACATGAGCAGTGAAACCTGAAGGCTCTAAAATTGCTCAAAGGGCTGATGATCAGCACCTAAATAGGTCTTAAACTATCAAACTCAGTGTTTTCTATTCTTGAATTGTTAGTTGCCGTCTTGAGAAAGATTTTCTTTGCATCCAGAAACACAGTTATGGCAAGCAGTTAGAAGAAAATAAACCAGCTGCTGCTCTGCATAGAAAATCACTGCATGTCACCAGATACAGACAATAAAGGAAACACTGGCAAAAATCCACCACTTTATACCCCAAACCACTGCTGTTTACACTCTTTGCAGTGTAAAAATAACCGATGACATCTAATCATTGTCCAGGTCTGCAAATCTGCATCCAATTTGATTAAAGTGCATGACAAATGAGAATGCTATTTCCAATTTCAGCCAGCCTGATAGACTACAACTGCACTCCTGCAGCCCCAAGGCAGCGTATCTTGTTTGTTCAGGACAAGCCTGATCTGAGATTTTTTTTTTCTGTACTTTTTCACCTTTCATTTAAGCTCAGGTGAATTCAAGCCTTTTCCTCAAAATTATTTACCACTGAAATGATGACACGATGCAGAGGAATTAGCTGAATGACCCAGTCAAGGCACTCCTTAACATGACTGCTGTTATTTACATCTGTCTGGAGCGCTGAGGTCTGGATGAAGTTAAGGAAGGAGGCTAAGAGCAATTGAGTAAAGAGAGGCAGAAGGGAGCATATGTATAAGGCAGCATATCAAGAACAAGCAAAACAGGTAGCTATGTCTTTAAAACCTATTTGCAACAGATCAGTTAAGGAATGAACACCCTTTTTTGTGGAATTAGGAGGCTAATACAGGAGGATGACTGACTAGAAAACTATAGGACACAAAAAGACAGCAGTACAAAGTGCCAATGTGCAAACCAAATGAAAAAATTTTGTTCCAAAGCAGGAGCACACACTGCAAGCACCTAACTCCTATTCTTACTATAAAATCAAAGTGTACACTAAGGAAATCTGTAATTAGCAGTGTCTTCTATGAAACTACAATAAATGAAAGCTAGTCAGAAGAGCAGGAAGTGAAATATGGTCACTCCTTCAAGGATAATGTTCCTGTTGCAAAGATATACGAGCTGTTTATTTTAAGGGAGATGCAAAGTCATGCAGGAGAATCCAGACCTCCTCTTGTGTCTCTGAGAAGAATTAAAGGACTCTTTCCATTTAAATGTAAAGGTGCTCCTGCAGTAACAATACTGAATGTTGTAGAATTACCTTGTCTGAATCCACTGATCAACACAGTAAATCCTAACTGGTGGAACAATGACAAAAGGCAAACCCAATTTGCACAGGGCTTTGTGAATTAAATGTGGCATTTTATCCCTTCTGATACTACATGGGGCGTGCCCAGAGCTGCTTCCTTTCACAGGCACTGATCACCTGGATAAAGTTATAGTTTAGTACTCCTAAATCACTGAATTCCTAAATCATTTGATACACTGTTTTTACCACTATTCTTCACAGCATTTCTCCCACAGATGGAAAACTCCAAGAATAGTCTTGGCTAAATATGGTGGCAGTGAAACTGGATTAAAGGACTGTCAGGGTTTTTTTGTCATCATCTCTATTAGATCCACAATGTCTGACAGAGGTTTACAGAATTAACTACTGGCCATGTCCATGCCTCATAACAAAGCTAAGAGCCAATGCTAATCAACCCTGTCCTTAACACAACTGTATGTCTTTGCTGCAGACATCAGTTAAGGGTGACACGTTTACATCAGGCTGTATATGGCCCTGTGACACTGCACAGGAATTCATTAAGAAGAAAAGCCTTATATTTTAATTTTTAAATTATGATTGGATTAAAATAAAAGCTAAAACCTAAAAGGAGTTTTAATGCAGAGCAGCCATGTTTTCACAAACGTAACTGGAGATATTCCTGGGGCAGAGATATCTGAAGCCCAGGTGAAAAGGCTCAAGAGCATCTCTTTCTGTGGAACACACACACATGCTCTTGAAGAGATTGGCTCATTCATTTTTTTGTCTGTGTACTTAAGAGGGCACATTCTTGTGTTTATCTTAACTGCAATTGATAACTACATATCAGGTAATTATTGAAATCCATTAATATTTCCTTATGGTATTTTTCTGACGCTTCTTCCCAGGGGGCAAAATACAATTATTCTTAGGATGCTCATTGGATGCAATTGCTCCTAACAGTCACTCACAGCTATCATGGTATTATTTCAGATGTACCTCCTGGCTGCAGTTACTGGGCTCTCTTTCATCTTCTTTTTAGTGAAGAATAAATTATAAGTCTGTTTTGTTTTAAATCAGACGGAGTTGGAAACAGCATAATAAGATATGATAGGTTATAGCAGAAGTGAACTCCTGAGAATTCTCTTATTTCTCCATGCCAAATCTGAAGATGCCATAAACTCAAATCCTCTGAGCCAGTCATAAAATTTTAATTAGCTAAACTAAAAATACTGGTACTATTTACCACTGTTCTTATTTACTTAAGCTGCTAGACCTAACACTACTAAAACAGGTTGCATATTGCAAAGGCCATCACTAGTACAAGCATACACGTGAGCATCCTGTTCAGCTTCATTATAATTAATCAGTAATCTAGTCTCTTGTTTCTCACTGCCAAATGATAAATTAACTACTAGCTACATTCATGGATGGAATATTAATTTATACAATGCCCTGGGGTACTTCTGTGTGTAGTACAAGATGCCTCATGAACAGATCTCACTCAAAGCCTTAGTAGAACTATGGAACAGAACAAGAGTAAATCTAGTCAGCATCAGCTGCAACTGTGTGAAAACTGTAGAGATCTGTATCAGCAATTGTAGTGAACACCATTGAGATATAAAAAATTACACGTGGACATTGCATGAAATAATGAATCCTTCTTTTAAATACAAAAAATCATGTACCTTTCTGTGCAAAGAATACTTTCTGGAGGTTTGTGAAGAACACTTTGGCTTTTTCGAGGTCAAATTATGTTGTCAGAGTATAGCACTGTACGTGTGTTGTGTAATGGGGAAATGTGCCAGTTCTGGAAGTGAAGTTATTTTTTCCCCAGTTGCTCTGCATTATCTGCTCAAGCTTCCCATTACATGCATGAGGACAGCAGACGGATCCAGAGGTTCTGCCTCTGGCCTTGCCTGTTTCAACATTCCTTACATGCTGCAGGCTTTATCTTGCAGGGTTTTTCAGCTTTCTAGTGCATGAAAAATGACCTTTGCACAGGTGCAGAAATTATACACAACTGTTTGCCTCTTCCATAGTTTTCTTGCTGGTTTATCTACATTTTTTGTAGCCTTTGAATATCAGAGAAGACAAAGAAAGGATTATTTTTTAATACAGGGGAAGAAAGTTCCATAAAACACTAATAATCTCGTGGTACTCGACAGTACTGAAACATGCTTAAGATGCATTATATTACAAAATTACAGTATACCAAGATACACATTTTTTATTTAGTAGTTCTGAAAACATAATAAAACTTCAATGGGAACATTCTGTCCTCAGTTGGTTTTCCACAGTGCAAAGAAAACTGAATAGAGGATGAGCTCTTGATAAGACCATAGTGGGGACTGCAGTCCCTGTAAAATGCTAGACTTCATTTTCAAAGCTCACAGCATTCCAGCTCAGAATGATCAAATCAAGGCATTTGGTCATTTGACCACAAACTGCTTGAGTTTTGAGCCTATCAGCAATCCAGAATGGCACTCATAAGCACAAGAAACACAGTAGAGGAAAATGCTTGCCAAGAACAGGATGAAAACCACTGAGAAAGAAACAGGGTTATTTTCAAATTTCTAGCATAATAATATTAATTATTATGAAGCTTTCTCTCATAGGGATTTTTTAATTCCTCATTTTGAAGTCAATCACTGCACCATATATAAAATAATTTCAAGCTTTAATTATAAAAGAATAGGCAGCATATTTGAAAGCAGTATAGAGACTTGGCTAACTCAGGCATTTCAAGCAAGGCTCACATTTTGATTTTTCACCTTCTGTTCTCACACCCTAATGTTTCAAGCATCCTGCTTTATGAGCAGGTTATCACTTATTGCACAGCAAATCTCCGAGAGCTCCTGTTCTCCCTGGACCTGGCAGTTCTGTCCTGGGTACGATGGGATCACAAACTGGTACAATCTCAAGATCTAGGCTTCTGCAGGAAATAAAGGATTTATTTATCAAGCACAGTGCATGGAGCTGCTCCTGCAGGAATATGAATAGTTGGTCTCCATGGAGTGTAAGACTTTATATGAGCCACAGCAGACATTTACAGGCATTTATCTGAGGTATCATGAGACAGACTTGACGTGAGACGCAGCCACATCTTTGTTTACCACCTTTGCAAAGGCTTAGGGGTCTCATTAGGCACACAGAGCACAAGTTTGACTTCTTCATTCCAGACGGAAGGTTTTTGGAAGGAAAAAGGATTGGATATGGCCTTTTGAGCTTCTGCTGCTGTCCTTTTGGAAAGTTAATCACCAAATTTATCAGTAGAGGGCACAAGAAAACAGCGTTCTTCATCAAACTTGCATCAAACTAAGGGAGGGCTCCCAAGGTGACTCCTCAACAACCTACCAGGTTAGCATTACCTATTCTATTTAAATTTACAAACAAAACAAAACCCTGGACCTATCATATATAATGTTGGTTGAATAAACACTTAGTTCATCTGAGATAAAATTCATTATATTAATAACTGCTGGAGGTTTCAAACATCCAGCTATCCAAAAACCAAAGTCTGAAGATGAGGATTTATAAATTGCAAATGAAAGAACTAGTCCCCAGTGGTATCAGGCAAATGAACAGCATGTTGGTAGATATTAAATCCTAAAGCATAAATAATCTCCTTAAACCTACATCTGTGAAACCTAACAGTGAACTTACAAAAATATCTGTCCTTTATGCTCAACAGAAAATAATTTAAGCAAACAAAAGATGAAAAACAGGGTAGCCAAAATGCTCTTCACCATTGGGTTGTTGGATATAGAGGACCTGGGTAGAATTGACTTGATTAGGTTGAAAAAACCCCAGCCTACCGTCCTGCAATTTGCAATGCAAATTTCAGCACATTATTTAATGCCATTAAAGAGAAGCAATCAGCTATGGATGGATCATCCACAGTAACCAGTATATTTTAAGTAATGATATCATTGTTTATCCTCAGTTGGGGTAGGTGGAGTTTTACATTTAGGATGTTGTAGTTCCTTTGAAGTCTGGTTCTCTGCAGCTTCGTTTTTTGGTTGTACAGACAGATCTTTTGATTTCCAAAAAAGTACCATGCACTTACACAGATGTTTAAATCTTCCAGCTGTAACATGCTCTGTATATTGAAGGACTAGGATCTTATAACTCTATCAGGAAGAGTTAATTAGTAAGGTGAATATTTAGATAAAGCCTATTTCCTGTTCTATTTAAGGATCTACTTCCAGATGTTACTGTAGTGTCATGTTAGGGAAGATGTAAATTGGGTTGATCCAGACTGAGTTTTCTGAGATGTAAACTGTCTCTACTATTGTATTATCAATGCAAAGAAGAACATTTGAAAAAAGTCTTCTCTTCACCAAGTTAGTCAAAAACACTTGACACAAAATTTGTTACCTAATTTGCCCATTTCATGTAACAACCATTATATTTGGTTTGATGTGATTTATATACTCTCATCTTCTCCCAAATCAACTTCCATCTCTCCATTTTAAAGGAACCAAAGAGGTTATCTGCTTCATATTTATACCAGCACCCACAGATGTATGGCATTAAAGGTGGGGGTTCTCTGGTACCTAGTTGAAGAGCAAGAATGCCTTCATGTCTGTATTTATGTTCACATAGATCCAGGACTGTAGCTACATTTATATGCAAAGCAGCAAACCCTCTGCTTGGTTACTCAGACACTCCAGCAATGACTGCCTTTAATTTATAGACAGAAGATGACAAAGTGCCAGTTATGTAAAGAGCTTTGAGCAGATAAACAGACTAGTCTATGCAGATTTCTATCTGTGAAATTGCAATACCAAAGACAGTGTTCTTTTATTTTGGAGAACTGAGCTAATTTTTTTTCCCTTCTTTTTCCGCTCAGTATCTTCATTGCCTAAACAGAAGATTTCAAAGTTTCATTTCTTTTCTGATGCTACATAAAGCACAAACAGCATTCATCTTGGATGAAATATAATATGCAATTAGCCTGCAGTTAAAGGATTCTTTGAAAAAAATGTGACTTTGGCTATCTCAGCTGTCTACTCTAGTTTGAAAAAGTTTCTCAGTAAAGGTGGAAAAACCCTTTTCAAGAAATTTGCAGACAAAGTTCAAGTGAAATTCTTTATTTAACAGACATTTCTGTGCTGAAACTGTAGGTATTAACTCTGTTGTTTAAAATGCTCCACTTACAGCTAGGAAGTGAGGCATCATTAGCTGTCTAGGCTCTGGTGCACAAGTCTTATCCCATTAGATCCTAATGGCTTGTAAAGGAGAATAGAGGTTTGTGGGTCTTGTCTAGATGGAGAAGTTGAAAACTGAGGAACTGAGCTTCATCAGATAAAGCAGGAGAACAAAGCCATCCCTTTGTGTACCCCTTAGTTTATTCCCTATCTTGGGTGGTTCTGGTAAGAAAAACAAGGGATTGAATATTTATTAAAGACTCTGACCATCTTTGGAAAAATGCATCTTGATTTTATGTGATTTCTGTAACAACGCAACAGAATCTATGATTCAAGCCTGATGCTGGGAGATGATACCCCATAAATTAATCACTTCTGAGCATAGTTCCTCTTACACATCAGCCTGCTGAAGGTCTGAGGAAGCATTCATTTTCCTTTGGACCTCCATGATGATAACTGAATGTTCATCTCACTTTTGCCAAGTCATTATAGGGAAGAGCAACTGCATCAAATGAGACAGTAGATCCTACTCTCTACAGGTGTCTGACAAAGCTGAAATACTGTTGTTATGAAAATAAGAGTAAGCAGAAATATTCCAGCAGAAATGGTAGAACAGACTGGCATGACCCTTTGGCAGTTCATACTATGCTATTTGCATCTTTTTAGTCTTTTGAATAAATCCTGGACTGTGTGCATGTCATTCCTCCATGCTCATTAAGTCCATGAAAGCACAGGAGATGACAGGTGGCTATCTCTTCTTTCTCTTCTCTGCCATCCTGTGCTCTGCCAGAGATGGGAACACTGAGAGTTCTAGTGGTCTGTCAAAATCCTAACTATGTGGAGAGTTCAGACAATTGGGGCTGATTTTTTTTTCTTTTTCTTCACACACAGGTACACAGACTTTCCCTATCAGTAACTGACAGGCGAAGCAGGCAACAGTGCAGCACAGAACAAGGAGAACACTGAAAACTCACTGTTAGACAATATTCTAGAAGGTATTAATACAGCTTCAGCCATTCTCACGGAGGAAGTGTACTGTGTGATTGAATAAGATGCAGTGTCAGCAAGGTTAATTAGATCTACAGTTGGCCTAAACAAGAGATTAGGTTTTGACTGCAGCTGGCTTAACTGCAGCATGTAAAATAATGGCATTACACAGAAAAAAAAAACTTGTATGGAGCAGATCTATTGGAGAAAAGGAACTAATCCTGCAGTGCAAGGTTGCTGTACCCCAAGGTTATAGCTGGGCAGCAGTATGGAAGACACCTACACACAGGAAGCCTCATGCTCCATACCTGACACATCAACTATCAAAGGACCAGGGGAATATTAATGAAATAATATTCTCTAATATTCTAATATCTTTAGAAATAGATATGTATAAAAGCTAGTGTGAAAACAAGAATTCACACAGCATTTTATTTCATTTGTTGCAAGATAAAAGTTTTGCATAATGCATTTAAATAAGCATACATTTCCTAGGTTCTCAGTAAATGTACCTATGCACTTGGGTAACAATTTCAAGAACTAACATTTTTCATTTAAAGATGAAACAGTTGAAAAATCACTGAGACATTGCACTGGTACATTGTGGGTCAGCCTATTTTGTAGTTATCTATGAATTTTCCAATTCATCTCATCACTTAACATGCAGTAAATAGCTACTGAGGAAAGAATGTAAATGGCAGTATGAGTCTTGCTGACTTTTTCATTAATTTCATTATTTGTTCATAAATAGACTGGTTTGTCTTCAACTGATGCTCAGGGCAGTAGGTATATAAATTTATAATATCTGGTTTAAAGTAAGTAATGTCTACAGTTGCATCAATATATAGATATATGACACAAAGTATTATGGCTGGCAGAATATGGTCCTTAGAGACTACTAATTATATAACTGTTGTGCTCATTGGGAAAGTCACATGTAGACTAATTCCTCTAACAATTGGAACAATTTCTATTTTTCTATCATTAGGTCAACCCTGTTTCACCTTTCTAAGCTTAATTATTATGGTCTGAACAAGTACCCCACAGCAGTCTCCTGGTGGTAAGCAGAAGTCCCTGTGTTGCAGCAACAGGCAGCCAAAGTCCTGCTGGGGCTGGTGGGACATTCCCAGGAACAGGAGAACTGCAGGGAAGGCTGCAGCTCACAGCAAAATTGAAGTCTTGAAAGATGGTTGAGCTGCACCCAGTTCAAATCAAAGGTTAACTTCCAGCCACTTAAAGATACGCCACGTCCCTTAATAATAGAAATTGCCTACACTGTAAAACAACAACTACCTAGCACTGTGTACACCTTTCCTGGGCTCTCCCAATGGATTGACAGGCACCTGTAAGGCTTCCCTGCAGCATCCAGCTCTGTACCATCGCATGTAGCCTAGCACTGCAAGGGTATAATCAACTTCTGTGCCTCCTGATATCAGCCCCTTTACCAGATGCAAACCCTGAACAGTCACATATTTTCCTTTCCATTTAATTCTTCATCTTGTATTTGCTATAGTAACAACTTTCAATTGGGGGCAAATAAATCCTAAATTATGTGTGTTGTGGAAAAGTCCATTAACCAAGATTTCATTATGTTAAGTATTCTGCGGACATTCCTGCCACAAAGAGCTTAAAAATCTATAGCTAAGTCTACAGCTGACAAATTAATAAAGCAGACTTTGGGGAGTTTGTTTAAAAATCAAACACACTCCCACCCCCAGCCCCAGTGAGACAGTATTAGTGAAGAAAACAACAATGAAAACAGTGTAATAACTGCAAAGCCATTATTTTATAGTCTCCAGAGCAGAGACCTTTTTATCCACGTGCTATTAATATTTACATAAACAAAATATTTAATACGTTAATCTATAAAGGTAATTATTTTTATCTTTATAGTTTAACCCAGCAAGAAGGTTAACAGCAAAATTCAACTAAACAGAAAAACCAAATTATGATTTTCCAGTTAGGTACATTTAAGTTATATTCTCCAGCAATTACACACATACCTATTATTCAGGTTTTCAGTAAATGTTTGGTCTGCATGTTATCGATTAAATCCAGCATTTCACAATCTTTTGCTACCATAATATTACGTTATATTGGCCTGGTACCACTTTTTTACACCATTCTTTTCCTCTGTCAGATGAATTTAAACAGAAGATACCAAACTGTGAAGTCTATTTAGACAGGTCAGTCTTTCGAGCAATGACAGTCTACTGCTGTCTTCTAAATGCCTTCCACCAAGGGGTCCTAGACACTTGGTTAGCTCATAGAATCCACTACAATAGTTTTTTATCTTTTTTTTTTTCAATCACCTCCATTTCATTCAGGATGCTACTATGGTGTTTAGTTAAGTTCCACATGTATGGTAAACTTCAAACTTTACTATTTAAGAATTTGTTTGAATTTCCCCCACTGCTTGTCCTTACAGTGTGTGAGGGTCCCTCAGGATGACCCTGTGACAAGGAGCCTGGCATGCAGCTGGGGCACAGGAACCCTCTGAGGCTGGAGGAGGGAGGAGCGAGGACTGCCACAGGGCCAGCCTGAGGAGCTGACACTCAGTGTGTCAGTGCCACCAACACGGTGCAAGTTGTCACCCAGTGAGGGTCAACCTCAGTTGGCAGCCACAGTCAGTCACAAGTTTATCAGTACCGAGGACAGAGATAACATCTTAAAGGCAATATGGATTTCATCATTGAGAAACAAGACTCATTGTGCCAAGGCGCAGGGAGGGTGGGAAACTTAGACCAGCAAAAACCAGCTTTTGTTTCCTAACCTTTCAGTGGGATTTACCAATACTATAGTAGGTTACTACATTACCTTAATTACTACTTTAAATAGGAATATCATTACATAGAGGAAAGTATGTAACACCATTGACTACTTTCTTATAAAGCAGCTGGTTCAGAAACTCCGGATGACATTGGCTTGTTTATATTTATCATGAGTGGTTATAACAATGTTAAGTACCATCAGAAAGAAAACTGGTAACTCAAGCTTAGTTCATTCATACAGATGCTGGCTAATATTAAGGAACTTGTTTCTACTACAATTTCTGTAGCACTGCCAATCACAAGAACTCCAGAATTAAAGGTATCATATTGTCCACAAATGTTGAAAGTACACACTCATAGTTTCTTCATTCCTGGAGCCTGTGTGAGTATAAGCTCAAAGCTGTGATTCTCACACACCAACAGCTGGAGCCTAAACTAAACCATGAAATATCATAAGACTCCCAACACTAAGAAATGTTAACAGATCTGAGTTAAATCAATGTTGGCTCAAGAATAAGACAGGTATCTTACTGAATCTTGATTAAAAACTTTAAAAACAAGTATAGATATATGCACAGGAAGGAAAATAATACTGTTGCAAAGGTATAGTATTGCTGTAATAAATAATTCCCCTACATTTTCCCCCCAAATCGTTATCTGTTAGTTGGTAGGTCTAGTTATGATGCATACGAGTTGAATAATAAATGTAGGACAAATAGCTGACTAAACACATGCTGTAGAGATCATTTATTATCACTGCAGATAGGTGTGGAGTAGATGTGGTAAAAACCTTAAGGGGGGTCTCTGTCCAAGTACTGAAAACAACAAGTATCACAACAGATAACCTTTTACTTAGGGGAGAACTGAGACTTCTACCTAACACTGAAAATATAAAGAAAACCCCTTAATTATTTAAAAAACAAAACAAAACAAAAACACAAAAGCCAATCAACCAAACTAAAACCGAAGCAAACAACAAAAAAAATCTCACCAACACAACTGACTTAAAGGCACATTCCTGATACTACAAGGGTATTTTCATGGTAACTCTTCTATGAATAAAGCACGTAGTCATTAACCAGAAATGAAGAATTCTGCCACCAACCTTCATACAATGCAAATCGCTATTTACTAGGATGTTCCCTCCCAGTGCTCATTTTATGTCTCTAATGCAGCACTGAGCATGGAATTTCCAGTCACCAACAGAATTCCTTCCCTTTCATTCATCTAGTATGCAACAGCTCTTATCTCCTGGGCCATAACATGTCAAATACTTCTACATAATTAAAGCCACTCTGATTGACTGGCTAAGAATATCACAGGGACAAGTTTCTTTTTAAAGCTGCCTTATCTCTAATCAAGAGTTGTCTTCCAGTAACACAAGATTTTGTGCCTAAAAGACATTTTATATGTATATACACATGCACACACAGATAGAAAATAATGTTCCTTTCTCTTCCATAATACATCAATAACAAGAAAATATCATGATACTCTGATTTCCCTTTGTAGTGTTAAATTGGAGAGTACAAAAGATGGCAAGAGGCACTTAGAAAGGTAGGCAAAATGCACATTTTTAAAAGTATGGAAACTATAATTAATATTCCTCCTTTGATATAAACCTTTATTGCACTCCCAAACAGAACCTTTCCGTATTTCATTGGTTCATTCATATCTGAGATTTGTTGTGATGGTGGGATTTATTTAGGAAAGAAAATTAAAATCTGTAGAAGCCAAAAAACCATGAACAAACTGGTGATGAGGCTTATGACTTGTCAGGTTATTTTATATTTTAATGTACTGTTAACAGTTCATTCTTTTTAAATACAAATCTAAGGGCAAATTTAAATATCAAGGCAGGCAATCTGGTAGCATGGCAACAACGTGCTATGCTGCATAGTAAGAATTTGGAACCATGCAAGTCTGCTTTTTTCCTATACTGGATCATTTTGTAAGAGCAGAAATATTTCTGTTCTTTGTGTAACTGCCTTCATGATTACTCATCTATTAGCAGCTCTTGTGGTCTTTGAAACTCAAGACAGCACAGCAACCCTGTCAAACCTGGTACCAGTCACAATGGCCATCCTTACCAGACACAAAAGCTGCAGATCAGAAGAACAAGGGGAAAAAAAAAACAAAACAGAAAAAAGATATGTTTAGTAACAGTGTTTAATACTAGATTTCATTCCCAGGAGACAGATTAGGTATGGAGTTGAGGAGCATAGCAGCTCTGAAGCAATCTTTCTTCTGCATGAGAAGCAAGCAGTTCCATCTCCATGCACTCCCCCTGATGTGTTGAAAAGGCATCTCTCAGCTTTCAGAGTATGAGTTTTGAGACCTATTTTAAGATTTGACTAAATCAAAAGAGTGCATTTGCCCTTGCACTGGAATAATTTTTTGTGGTAACTGGTATCAGTGATTCTTGAGAGTAGTATCAATTTATTGATGTCATTTCACTCTTGGTGATTGGGAAAAAAAAATTCTACATCATGCTAGAACAGCATCTGGTCTGTGCAACACTCATTCTCTTCAGTTAATCCAGAAACTCAAGCATATATTACCATTTTGCTGGAGCAGGAAAAGGCAAAGTTAACTAACAGTTTTGATCTTCTGATCTTGAAGGGCACACTGGGTGACAGGAAGTCCACCCAAGCACCTTTGTTTCTGGGTAGTGGATGAAGGCAGTAGCGATGTGGATGGCATTGTGGGAATATTATTTTCCTTATTATTCTTCACATAAAGACCAGCTGCTTCACTGAACCTGAACAGTGAATGCCAAACACAGCTAATCCTTCTGGGAGGTTCTTACAATACTGTTGAGATAGGTGCTGTCCCTATGGAACTTGTGCTTTTTACCACACGTTCCCATGTTATGTAACATCACTTGACATTTTGGACTCCAGTGGTCAAATCTAGACCTGCACCCTCACCAGAACTTAGTTACAGAACTATTATTTGGGTTGTAAGCTGTTTGTCGTTGGTTTTTTACACTGAAGATAGAAAAAAGTAAACGTGCCTGCTGTGACCACGTTATGAATTCTTAGCTAAGTCTAACCTCTGTTCTCAGGTGAAAGAGTTCTAAATCTTTCTGTCTTACACTTAATCTTCATTAAATTAATAAATAAAATAAATCTTACACTAAATCTTCAAGTGTCAGATCCTGTGAACCCTTAACACAAAGCTAGATTACATACACAAGAAAAACTTGTCAGGTCAAGCCTCTCTTGGAGAATGTTTCAGAAATAAAAAGGATTTCACTCCTCAAAAATGATCAGGGTTACTGCACAATTGTCTTGGGGAGAGGAACTTATGCAAAGGTTGTAGCTGAGAAGTGCATCTGTGAAGAGGTTCTCTCAGAAAGTAAAGGGAACGACAGCAATCTGGAAATACTGCAAGTTGGTGACATGCTCAGAAATATTCCTAATACCAATGCACAAAACAAAGTTCAAAAACTCCTTTATTCAATTAATAGAATGGAAATATTCAATCTGCCTTTTAAGTAATGAAGCAATAACAAATTATTTCTATGTGGCTGAATCTTCATTATTAAGCCTGTAACTAGGAGGGCTATTTTCTGAAGGAAACTTCATCTTAATAATTCAAACCAGACAACCATCCCAAGATACTCCTCATGCAGCTCCCACTGGAAGCCCAGGTTGGTATCTGGGATGTCTGCATTGCAGAAGTACCTCTATTTGAAAATCCTCATCTAGACTGCAAACCTCACATTGGTTATAACTGACGTATTTTGTATACCTTTTTGCCAACTTTCCTTTCCTCTTCATTTCCTTCTATTTCAAAAGAAAATGATCCCTTCATGCATGAGAATACCTCAGAGTATGCATCTCCAGCAGTATTTGGTGTAACCTTGTTATCTGAGAACAATGAAACTTTTTCCTTGTCATCCCTACCTAAAGGGCTTCTACTTCTTCCTCTTTGGCTTAGGTGGAAGCACCTATTAATCCCAGAGTTTTTCATACCAGTCTTTGCTCAGCTCTAACTTACTCCTCTTGAAGTGCAAATCACCTTCCACTGCTGCAGCACATGAATGAAGACAGTAAGTACTGCAACAAAAAAGGAAAGGAATGTCATGTACTCAAATGACAGTGCATTTACCTACCAGCATCAGAAACAAACAGTTCAATCTATGTATGTTTTTACCAGTTGTGCAAGGCCTTCCTTCCGAAAAATAGTATTGTTAGTCAAGATAAGATTTAAGTTCAGACAAAACTGAGAATTTGAATGAAAGTCCTCTTTTCGTGGATGCCATGACAAAGCTTAAGTGGTGCATGTTCAGCTCCTGCAGACAGCACAAGCCTAAAACACTACACACTTCACCAATCACATGGTGCTCTCTTGAGCTGCTTTTCATGCAGCTCTCACGGGTCCTCAGGAAGAAAAAAATCTTACATGTAATACTCTTCCCAGTAGACTAAAAGCATTTGCAACTACTTCTAATGAGCATTTGACTCAGCAACTGCAAGTTTTTTGAGTGTCTAAAAACCAGTGAATTTTGATTCTGCTTTCAGTTCTTCCCCTTCACTTGTGAAGCGCATGTGACTGCATCAGTGCTTTATTTCCTCCAGCTGTAACAACTACCATTACATCTCTTGCACAAATGTTGCAAGGCTTTAACTGCCTCATAGTAGCGCCAAAAGATACCTCCTACTAAAAGCTCTTGCTTGCAAGTAGTATGCTCTTCTTTTGTTTCAAGCAAGTATCTCTTCCTTGGGAGGCTTATAGTAAGGTATTAGTTTGTATTAATGTAATGTACTGTTTCATAGGTAATAGACGTCAATGTACCATACTGATACTGTATTCCATCTTTGCTGAGATGGACGGATTTGTCCTGGAATGGAAGCTCTAAACCTTTCTTTAAAAACCTGACTTCCAGAAACATGTCTGCTTCTTGCATCATGTACAGATAGGCACAAACATACAACTGTTCACAGAATCATAACAGTTCAGGTTGTTAAGAATGTCAGAGATCTCAGAATGCCAGAATGGCCAACATTCTGCTCAAACCAAGGTCATCAGTGAGCCCTGATCAGTTTGCTGAGGGAATTATCCAGTCTGGTCTTTAAAACCTTCAAGAACAAAGACAACACAAGATCTCTGGGCTACCTGTCTCCATGTATGATTGTCCTTGTCAGTCAAAATACTTTGCTTGCATCCAGTCTGAACCTTTGTTTCAACATATCCCTTTTGTCTCTCATTGTTTGGCACATGCCATTGTGTTGAGTCTGGCTCCAGTTCCCTGAGGAACTCTTTATAAGGACTGGAAGGCTGCTGTTAGGTGCCCCCAAAGCCTCCCTTTCTGCAGGCTGAGCAAGCCCCACTCCCTCACCCTCTGCTCACAGAGCCCAGCCTCCAGCCCCAACCACTTCAGTGGCCTCTGCAGAACCCCAATTCTTTAATATCGTCCTTGTACTGGGGGGACCAAAACTGTACACAGGGTTATAAATGTGACCTACTGGGTGCTGAGCAGAGGGGAATAATCACTTCCCTTGATCTTCTGGCTGCACTGTTGTTCATACAGACCAGGATGCTCCTGGATATCTTTGCTGCCAGGGGATGTGGCTGTTTCGTGTGCAGTTTACTGTTCACCAGGACCTCTGGGCCTTTTTGGCAGGGCTGCTCCCCAGCCTCTACCACTGCAGTGCTTAAAGTAGGAAATAATTGCCTTGTTTATTTAAACACAAATTTTAAGGAAAATGGATATAAAAAGTCTGCAAAAGCACCTATACCCTGATGTGTTCAAAGGCTACAACCAAGATTTTGTTCTGAATAAAACCAGCATCCTCTCTGTGAGCTGGTAGCTTGGAACAGGTCACTTGCTAATTTCTCTACCCTCAGCACAGGAATATAAACTGAAAGATGTTAAAACCATGGTATTTTCACAAATTATTTCTTAGCGAATATTCTTATCAGAACAGCTGGAGAGATGGTAAAATTATGCTTCTTGAAGTGGTTTCTTGTGTTCACAGCCTTAAGCAAAGGTCACTTTTTAAAGACCTAGCTTGTTTAAATTCATGTCCAGTCCCCAACCTAAACTGGCATTAATCAAGTAACTGCACAAAATATGCTTTTCGAGATTCCTCCTTAGAATTATACTACTTTGACCAAAAGAGCTGAGCACCCATGGCCTTTGCAAGAACACTTTTCCTTTACTATCAGAGGATCAAGAGGGAGCAATAATGTAGCTGCTGATGCATTTTTAAAAATAGCTTCAGATATTTCCAAGTGCAGATAAGGGCTGAACTATCAGAGAATTTAGAAGGTCTGACAATCAAGGTTTATAAGGACAGTTCTGCAGCATGAAATCCTATGAGCCCCAAGTAGACTAAGGACAGTGGCTTTGACTTTAGCAGTTTAGTGCTCATAGAACATAAGAAGTAATAGCTCTTTCATCTTGTCTATCCCATATGGAGAAGACCTGGGACTAAACAGTGATAAATTGCCATCTTATGCTTTAACATAAATTTCAATCTTTTTCTTTTCAAACACATAACCAGCACATACTGTATTTTAACTTAAGTGGCAATAAGGAGTTAAACTAGAATTCCTCCCCTTTAAAGCTATGTTATATTGGAAATACTATGGCTTACACAGAACCACTAAAAACTATGACAGCAGTTGTTTCTCTTTTTCAGTTCTACTCATTAATGAGGGACTCTTGGGTAACAGGCATAATAGATAAATACCTTTTCTGCAAACAGATTTCCCAGCCCCTCCTGGGAGATTATACGGTGGCCTTGGCCAGGTAATACGACTGAAACACTACTTGCATTTTTCAAACTGGTCACAGTAATTTCAGACTTTTCTTAAACATCACTGCAATGCACATTATCTCTGTACTATGCACGTTGTATGCTCTCTTTATTTAAATTTCTTTTCTTGTACGTCCTCACTAGCATGCAACAACCACCAGAACGACACTGAAGATGCAAAGTACGTAAATCTGAAAGCACAGATTGCCAGTTGAGGCAAAATAAGGCAGTCTTTGACTTTCCAAGATGCAGCTCTAAATGCAGTATTCCCTTCCTTTCCCCCACCCCCATCCCTTTTGTTATGGCAATACAAGGCACCACACACATTCAAAAAACTGTTCAATAAGAGACAAACAGACCATGCTATAATATCTCATGCTGTTTATCCCGACAGAAAACGGGTATCCTTAATTAAGCAGCCTTTTCCCTCCAGATCTCATGATGAAGGGAACGGGAAAAGAGCGGATCAAAGGCTCTGATCCCTTTGCTACAGTGGAGGCACGAAATCAGAACCAAATACAAACTCCGAGCTGTGCTGCATTACAGGAGGGCTCCTCTCGCATTTCTTTTCACTCTTATCAAGACAAACGGACTTAAGCCTCCCGCCCTCCCACAAAACGCTGACATGATGCGAATGCTGCACGGCCGGTCCCCGCGCTTCCCGGAGCCGCCGTCCCGGCACGGCGGGGCTGAGGTTGCCGGGCCGAGCGCGGAGCTCGCACCGTCCCGGGGGAGCCGAGCGGAGCCGCAGCCCGGCCCCGGGGGAGCCGAGCGGAGCCGCAGCCCGGCCCCGGGGGATCGCCGCCGGCTCTCCCTCGCCTGGCGGGGGGCGGTGGCGGCGCCTCCCCGGGCACAGCGGGGACATGCGGGCGTGCGGCAGCCCCCGGTGCCGGAGCCCCGCGCCGNGGGAGAGCAGCCCTCAGCCCCGATTCGAGGGGAGCACCATCCGTGCTGGCGCGGGGCGGGGGCGCGCCCGGGGGCTCCCTGCTCTCCTGAGGGGACCCGCGGGATGCTGCCGCCCCACCCCCGACGAAGCCGCCGGTGCCCGCGACGACCCCGGCCAGCCGTCGGTCAGTCGGCCGGTCGGC